>CM046037.1:22890094-23332594 GCA_025215565.1 Flaveria ramosissima | reverse complement strand
TTATATTTAAATATAGCGTTATGTGGCTGTGAACAATCTTAACCCTCACATCTCGTTTTCCTTTCCGCCGTCAAGGTTGGGGTGTGACAACCAAGACCCAAAACTTACATGTTTAAAGTTGCCTCAGATGAATACGTATTCATCATCATTGACATAACGCCACCATCATCAACCACACCAAGAGGTCTCAGATGAGGTAACCCCATCATCATAGACCTAATCCCACAACCACACAACGTCTCAGATGAGGCACACCTCATCATCATCAACGTGTAACAACAAAATATAAACCCGATTGAAGGTAACATCAAAGAACGGGTTAGGGTTTTCAGGCAGAGGTATCACCCAGCCTCGATGTGACATAGAAGCCACCAAAGGCGGTCATAGAGACCACCGGCGACATAATGTTTTCGTAAAGGAATGCCGAAGAGGTGGTGGTGGGATCTACAAAGAGGCGGTGGTGACACAGATGCCACCCAAGGCGGTCACAGAGACCGGCGGCGGCGTCTAAGCACGTTGAAGAGGTGGAGGCGGTGAGATATATGGTTGTACAAAAAGGCAGTGGTAATCAAAAGCCTTAGTTGACCACCAACAACGCCGGAAACAACCAAGAGGGCAACCAAGCCTTTGTCTACAACCAACAAAAACCCAAATAGATTTGGTGAAAGCAAGACCGTCGGTGGCCTCAGACAGGTCCTCATCGACATCAACAACCACCGTCACACCCAGACCATGTCCACCGCCATGCTCACATCGCAGGCGGCCTGCGGAAGAGAACTCTGAAACGGCGGCGGAAAAGGGGTAGACAACGATGGTCAGAGGACGAGACGCATGAAACGACGACGTCGTAGGGTCAAAGGACGGCCACCGACCGCAAAAAGGCACCCATGGAAGAAACCGCCACCGCTTAACATCTCTTCACCTTTAAAGAATAGGCACAGTAACCGAGGAGAAAGCGAAATACCGAAAGGACCCCAAATCACTGTTAACGACACTTCTTTTTTCATATAAGGATAATTAGACGAATGGTTTCTGCTCTAAGGTTAATCTTTAATTTCCATTCAATTTTTTCTAGAAATTACATTATAGTCTCAACCATTTGCTTACTTCTCACCCAAATATTTGCTTTGTATAAAGAATGTTCTATAAACATTTCTTTTGTGTCATAGCAAATAACGTTTAACTATGATGTTTGAAAAAACCAAAAAGAATTTTAAAAATACATAAGCTAAAACCTCTACTCTTTCTTCACACGAGGTTAAGTCCCCACCACCACATTTCATCTACTTTACCCCATGCATTGTCAAATATAAATAAATTGAAATCAAAGCCTGGATAATTTGAGAGTCGCGTAATCAATTTTACATCAAAATTATTTGGTGGTTCACCCAAATATCTCAATCGAATACAACTTAAATTTTGATCAAGATCAAAGTATGATTTTTTTTGTGTGTGTTTTGTGAACCAGAAGAAGAAATTCGAGAGAGACCAAAAAATGGAAAAACCAATTCATTTTTTGTGTGTGTTTGGCAGTTTTCATTTTAATTTAAAATGACTAAAGAAATGCATATTTTTTTCATTTGAGTTTCACATGTGAAATTCTAGAAAACAATTGTGAATGCATTATTAATAAAGCCATTAGCAAGCCAAGGGCTCTGCCCCTTAAACCATTCGAACCTTACCAAGTCATTTTTCCATTCAACCCTAAACAGGGGCTCTGCCCCTTGGACCCCACCAGTGTTGTTTCCTTCGAACCCCTACTAAGGGGGCGTCCCTCTTAGAACCCCCAAAGTCCCTAAACATTATGAGGTTATATGTTGAATATCATGATAAACTCAAACAAAAGGAGTACACTTCGCACCTTCTTATTTATTTGATTGATATTATGATCACATTGGTCATCTAGTCAATATAATTATACTAAAATATCTAACATTAGAACGTCAATTAAGCATTGATTGAAGCCAATGTCTCCAATATTTGGTTATCCACTACATGAAGGAACCTGGACTTGCTACTACACCTCCCTTCACAAAGGAACCAAGACCTACAACTTATATCCATCAGCAGTAACTTTTGTTAGTAGGAAAAAGATTAATAGGAATTCCTTCATAAATAAGTTAGTTACTACTAACGATTAGCATATCATCAGCATAGATACTATTGATCGCCTAAGTTATTGTAAGTAGCTAAAATCATCGTGAACCATATTTACCTCTGAGATCCATAGTTACTCTTGCTTGTAGTTACTACCACTAGCGGTTGCTACTACTAACATAACTGTCATTGATAACACAAGCTGTTATTGAACATAGTTCCTACTGATGATGAGCATGTCTTACTACTAATTAGTTCTTGTTGATGAAGCTAGTTAAAGCCTAGTTTCTACTGATGATTTTTTCTCATGTGACTATATATCAATGGAAATTTCAAAGCAACTTTTAGTAATTTTCAACTAAGTTAATTGAACTTTTGCATGTCGTGCACATAACTCGTTGATGGGCAGCGAGATCCTTATCAGGGACTCAGCCTTTGGAATCCTGCCTTGTTTGTTTCCCTCAAAGCCCCGCCAATGGAGCGCATTCGTTACACCTTGAGTTCTTGATAAATAATAATAGTCTTGAATAGACGTGTACTCTACATATTCTCACCCGTATAAATGTTTATTCTAGTTTTTCTTTGATCTTAAATAAATCCCAGCTAAACTAAAATGCTTTATGACACTATAACTAAAAGTGGTAAAATGGGTGGGTTGGATTGGGTTGGTTGTTAGGTCAGGATGGGTTTGGGTAGAAATAAATTTGGGTCAGGATGGATAATTCTAAAAAAAATCAGAATGAGTTCAAGTCAGAATGGGTTCGGTCAGGATGGATCAATATAAAAAAGTTAAATACAAGTAAATTAAATATGAAATTACGAATGTTAAATAATGGGTTTGTGTACTCCTTAAAGATTTCTTGAATCCATAAATATAAATCCAAAGATCATGAAAAACTAAAGAACTCAAGAACAAGTGAAGATCTAAACTAGGTCATACTTCTTAGTTTCATCATTTTTCTTACTAGAATCATATTCACGCCATTGAAAAGCGAAGTTATTGCATTCTTAATGATTACTTTTCTATATCTCATTTAGTCATTTTCTACAATCCAACAACACATACAGAGAGATGCATATACTAGCTTAGACAGTTACATATACGACTTCATCTATAAAGGGTCTGTACCTTCAATAAATCAACGATGATGGTTCGATGGTGATGCAGAGGCCCGATTATAGGTGTGGTGGTGGTGGTGCGCGATGGAACTCAACGAAGATGGAGACTGATGCGGGGCCCGATAGTAGGTGCGGTGGTGGTGCGTGATGAAACTCAATAAAGGTGGGAGACTGTGATGTGGATGTGGGAGGATGTAGGTGCGGTGGACTGGTTTTGATGCGGTAGTGGTACTGTGGTGGTGTGGAGGTGCCTTGTGCGACGGACCGGCGATCAATTTGAGTGAAACCGTGACTTTTTGTGACTTGTAGATCTAATTTTGAAAACCCATCTTGACCTATGTTTCTATTTTTAAAAGATCACTCATGACGACCCAAAATCACATCCTTGACTTCTTTTGCCACCTCTAACTAAAATCATCAATAAAATAATTTGTGATTCTGATATAGGTGGCGATGGCAAGATCAACGATGAGGAATTCGTGAAGGTCATGATGGAAAAATGACAACCTTCAACATCACAACCATTTAATAAAAAGAAGAAAAAGGTATAAAAAAGTATTACTAGAAAACAAATTAAAATCTCCTTTGTCACAAAAGAGAACAAAGGGGTGGATGGTTTACCTTGTCAACGATGATTAGATGAGGGCTTTCGTATATAGGTTTTTTCTATCTAAAAGGGTAAAATGAACAATCTTTACAAGTTAACATCAAAAATTAAAGTTCATTTGTTCCTAGGACCAGAAGAATGACGGATGCATAAGTAGTTGGTACCGAAAGGGTAATTTCTAATTCAACATAACCAAAAGTTAAACTTGACGACTATCAATGTAATTCTTCTTCTCAAAAACTTTTCTAGAGAAATTTTTTTTTCCTATTTTCCTATGAAGGGATGATATTGAATATGTTTTTCTTTTTGTTCAACAATTAAATTATAAAAATCTTTTAGCCAAAACATCTCCCAGATTATCATTAAAGCAATATATATTTACGATCTTAACAAACAAACTTAAAAAAATAAGTGTTTACGGATCATCCTGACCTTACTACAAACTTATGTCGTATCATTTTGACCTGCCACTCAAATCGTTTGACCTGGGGATATCATGGGCATTTTTTTTGTTCTTTTTGAAGGTCATGTTGTGTTGATACGGCTTTTAAGTTGTTTTTCTATAATCAAAATGAAACCAATATGATATACATATATAAAGTAAAATAGATTTTGCTAAATTTACCACCACCCAATTACTTTTAGCAAGTGTATTAAATGAATCATTTTTTCTCTATATGTTTACTCAATACGTGGTATATTTAACATACATGAGGGTATGTTTAGTGTTATCCCATTAAAATATATGAATCACAAAAAGACAAAAAAGAAATAATAAAATAAAAGGATTGTAAAAGAAAATGCAATCCAGGTTCACATCACACTAAAAAAAGAGGCAGATTAGAAAGGAAGGTAACGTGATGCCTCCTGTTTGAAGCACGATTGATATGACCATCTTATACATATTTCTTTTGGATCATTCCCACAAATCTAAAATTTAAGTTAATAAAAAAGAAGGTATAAGATAATAAAGTATAAATATACATATTTACATGAAATACAAGAACCATTAAAATATATTAATCATATGTTGAATATTTCAAGAGTAAATTTAAGTTAATTAAAAAGCAAATTAAAATATTATAATGTACAAAATACACAAATTGCATACAATATAAGAAATTTACATGGTCTAAAAAGAAAAATGTGACACATAACAAAATTACGAAAAAATGATTAATCATATGTTGAAAAAAGAGATTAAACATTTTTGTCAAACATATTTGTTTGATATGTATTATAATTCTTTGTAAATATAAATCTTATGCTATTTAGAAAAGTAGAAAAAAAGAGTAAAGAATTGTGGTATGAGAGTTTGTTTAAAGGAAAACATTAATTTTTTTAATTTTTTCCTAGAGTAACGATATAGTGATTCTCATATTTAGCCTTTTGATCATTCTTGTATTGATGGTTCAGATCTATCTTTACTTTTCTTTTACCACTCCATTCGTGATTCATTTTGTTTGTTTTATGACCAAATACTAAAAAGTTGTTTCTTTTGTTCTAATAATTTAGTGATTCTCATTTGCATACACTCTTATGTTTCCTTTAAGGGCTTTCACATTCGATTTTGATAATTATAAGTTATTTGCCAAACCTTTAATCATAAAATTAAACCGGACAGTTAAACTTTTTTTATTTTTTAAATTGAAAACGGTGAATTAATATACGCCTTTAAAAATGATAAAGATTGAATATTATATAAACTATGAGAAAATTAGTTAAAGTAAACATGTTCGGTTTACACAACCGCTTCCAAGTTTCAAACCAAAATGAAACTATAACATTCAATTTTCCAAATAGTGAACTAGACCATGTACATCTCAAACCGATCAAACCATCCAATTTGCTTCGATCAATTTCAACAGTTTATGAACACCCGAGCCTCATAAAAAGTTATAAGAGGTTTCGACACAAAGTGAGTGGAAAGAGCACACCATTAAGTTTAGTGTGATTGTGGTATTTTTGTAGGTGCATCCGTGCAGGTGCAGTCTAATCCATATGGGCTTTATCAGGGTGGATGAAATGCAGAAGTACTTTCACTTTGTACAATAAAACAAGGCTTAGTGGATATACAATTTGCAACTATTCAGGGTTGACATTAATTTACCACCGAGGTTTCGCTTTCAAGATAAGGTTGTTGACATAGTATGTTATGTTTCAACACATTTACTTACCTTATTTCGATCCAAAAGGTCACACGTGCACAATTTCAGTAAAAATTTCATCAGGCATGTCATGATCTGTAGAGGGTGTTTTATCCACCATAGTTTTGGTATGTGTTGTCGGTGGAATTCAAAACGGATACTGAACCACTAGAATATGCATCTTGAGCTTCTGTCTTATTACCATCATCTAAATGACACCGCAACCTGGATACCAATGTAAAACATAGAAACATAATAGGTCAAATGTGACGCGTAATATTAATATCCAAATTTTCAGGTTACAATAGTGTACAAAGGGCGGTAAAGATATAGGGTTCGTGGTTCCTATAGCCATGAAGCTCATAATGGGTGTGTGGTTCCAGTCTCTTTCTGCAGTTGTAGTTGTGTTACGTTAGATTCCCCTTTACTAATCACAACACCTATTTTTCCTCTAGGACAAAGAAATTTCGTTGATAACTCAGTTGAACTTTAGATAAAGCATCTGGGGCAACACATTTCAGCTGCATATCATGATTGCCATCTTATTATGTTTACTGGATTTTCGCTGAAAAACAAAATATTATGAGATCGCTCTCTTCTAAGCAGAATGAATCCGTAAGGCTTGTTACAACTATGATTTTAGCTTGTGTTTCTTTACGCAAGGCTTCGGCTGTTCCACCACCTTTTCCAATTGAACGAACATTTTTTTACCAATGTGACAGTGTATTTGCTACACTCAGTGACAAAAGGCTTGGTTAAAAATGCGTGATGCGCTATGATGCATTTTGGTCCCAAACTCTGATGCGTAACACATTGAGCAATATGTGCGCATAACATATGCGTTACTTATTAAATTTACAAAAAGAAAAATATAATAATTATACATAACACTTTTATATTGTTAATACTTTAACATAAACTGTACTCCTATCACACTTATAAAACATATCTAAACATAAAATGCACTTATAAGTTGTAACACACTTTATAAGTTATGCATACCTAAAATAAAGACATACTTCTATGTAATATTCTCTATTCTCTCACCATCATATCATCATAACCAAGCAAGTTTATCTCCCTCACCATTAAACAACCCATACTTTTTTACATATTGTGTCGCTTCAATGCATATTGCAAGAAACTGCATATTGCGCCGCATCGCATCAAGCCCGCATCATGGGATTAAAACGCATCAAGTCCAGCAATGCGCGTGCAACAATGGATCAAGGCTCAAGCACATCATGCATTATGTGTGCTTGATGCACTCATATTTGTTAGGTGATGGATTCAGAAATATTTGTTAGGTGGGGCAAAAGGGGTCAGATCAAAATGGATCGGGTTAAAGAAAACAACAAACAAGGATAAAATAGCATGAAATAGCTAAAGAAACAAGAAATAATTAACCAAACTAAATTTAGAAAACAAGAAACAAACAACCGCACCAAGTAAATATACTCTTAGCAAAGCTATATGTAGTATGTGTCTAGCCAAATGGGAAAAGAAAACTTGCACATTAATGCATTAGATGCAGGGAGCTAAGGGGCTGTAATCAAACAAGCACCAAATATAAACACATTCCATTATGTAATTTGGTTCACATCCACAGCAAGAAATAGTTTTTATTAATGTGTGACTGCCAAATTTTGATCTACAGAGAGCTACAAAATTAACAAATAAGATTGCAACTATTTGATGGAACATAAGGTTGCAGAAGTGAAGGATTAGATAGTAGTTTCTGGCTTCATGTGTGTCCCTTCTAACTTCAGCCCAAATCAGCCCAATAGGATTGGTTTGCTTATAAAAAGAAATATGAACTTTTGATTGGGCCTAATAGCGACTAAAACGAATTTTTATTGGCATCATTCTTGGTCAAGAGACTTGAAATGTCCTTTGAATGACGCCGCTTGTTATCTTCCGTATTGCAAAATATAATAACTATACGCGAAGAAAAAATCACCTAAAAGTGGATCAAGTTGAAATGTAAGCACACGCATAATGAGCTTGGTTTTAAAAGCGCACCTAAGGCGTGAGGCGATCATAGAAACGACTCAGAGTTTGAAGGCGGTGGATTTGTAAAATTGACCAATTGACAAAAAAATGTGAATGGTTCACTTGATGAAGAAGGCTGATATGTAAAACGTGACGAGACAGATGCAGCTTTTGATTGTACATTGAGCACCGTCCCACGTACTTGAAGCTCTCACCTTGTGGCTCACGCCTCCGCTTTGAGAATTGAGGACCTAAACGCCTTGAAGTGCCTCGTGCTTTTCCAAACCAAGATAAAGAGGGTCATTTCGATGAACAATATATATTTGTTTTGGAAGTATAAATATATGGAAGTTAATATATATATTATTTTTTCAAAATTCAATTAATGCCCACTTAAAGGAATTTTATGGTCAGATGCTTCCCTGAGAAACACCAGTAGTATCTTCATCTTTAGGCAAAATAATAATGGTCAGATTTACCTGACCCATACTAGAAGAAACTTGTAGCATAGAAAGTTCTCCCCTTTGCTGGATCAATTTATTCCAATTGCCCTTTTCTCATAGTTGTTACCTTCATTTTGTTTTCCCCTCCTATAATCACCTTTTTCCCTTGAAAACTCAAAATCTATAATAGTTTTGTCCACATAATTCATGTTAAAACATCCTGAAGTAGTAAAACATCAACTCCAATGACCAAATCACAGCCCCTTAAGGCAGCAAATACATATCAGCATCAAAGGTCAACCCTTGCATTTTCCATTTGAACCCTTCTACTACTTTATCACAAAACACACTATTTCCATCTGCCACTTTGACTATGAGGGAAGAATATATTGCTTAGAACTAGATTTTATTTTATTTTTTTACCTTCAGAGCTGCTTCCTGCGATTTAGCTAGATGAAAAGCCTGTTGAATTAAGCTTATATGAACATTTTCACTTGTAACTGAATCCCTTCATCTTGTCCCGCGATAGAGCAACTAAAAGCATATCAGGAGATGACTGCAGCCTACTAATAATAGCATCAAAAGCATCATGATACTTTTGTTCTGTTGCCCTCTACTTCAGCTGTTTTTGTTCTGTCAATGGATCATTATATAAGTTTCCAAATCTCACATTCAACACCTCTTTATGATCATTACGGCTTAATGACAGATATCCCATGTGCTTAACAAACGATTGATACAGCTAAAGAGCCTTACCCTCAAAACAAATGGTTCTGAGATTGTATTATTTCCACCAGAATTGTTATATGGAGCATTGTTTTAGCATACTGCAATCAATCCAGTTATCAAATAACTCATCGACGACATTGCTATGGCTTTATCTTCACGTCATTGTCTTAGCATACTCTTCCAATTTTTGCGCTGAAAATGCTGATTATCATCCATGTCATGTTGAATCAAAGATTGATTATCTGCACCATTATTATCTGTTTCTTGCAGATTCAACATTATTGTTAATGGATCAGATCCATTATGTTGCCGTTTCACCATGCATCTACAATCTACTGATCTTGATTTTGAGCTCCAAGATTCAGTGAGCTCTGATACCAATGATGAGAACTGCAGGTCGTAGAAGTTGAATTCACATAGTGTAGGAGAAGATGTACAGGATTAAACGTCAATGGCCAAACATCAAGCTAAGAATTATAGAAATTCAGAAATTGGAGAATGATTCTTGAGATTGCAAACTGAGAGGATAATCGAGAGACAGAATTAGAGAAGGTGAGTCAGACCCGTCGATAAAATTGTATTATCAGAAAGTAGTCTCGATTACATTTCCTTTCACAATTTATACACCTAACATATACTCTTTTAACTTAATTGACATATTCAACTAACTAACAACCTGCTCAGCAAACAAACAATGAACCAACTAACACATAAGCTTAGAACTTAAAGAAGAGAATAGTGTAAAAATAAAGAAGCTTAAAGCATAGCATGAACACTTATGTTGTTAAAGTTCAAGTATTCATAGAAGTTAAACAAATATATTTCCATCATGGACCCAAGCAACATCCACCAATTGTCGAATAAATATTAATAATTGGTCTACAAGTGCTTAGGCTCATTGGATAATTTCAAAATTAGCATGACGCAACCATGTTAATTACATCCGAGTGTTATGAGCGAGGTACGAGCTCATATATAGGAGGTAAAGGACTCATGATGTGTGTTGGCCGTGTGGAGCACTTGATGTCAAATAGGATCAAGTATATTTGGCATATATCAGTTGTTTTTGGCATTTTGCCATATATCTTTTAGCCAGCCTTTGCAAGCTATATTTGGCGGCAATTAGGAAAGGATTTAACCTTATTCTTTCACTAAAAATATGGACCTTGTAATTGTAGTTACTTGAGCACCTTAATAACATATTCTCTAGTTTGCAGCCTGTGGACATAGTTCACATCGAGCAAAACACACTAAATCTCGTGTGTTCCTCTTCTTCTACTGGTTTCTGTTTGTGTTTCCATTTCTGGTTTTGTGCAACTTTCCAGCCGCCATCATCGCCATTTTGGGACCAGATGAGCAAGTTTCTGATCTGTCCTTTCCGCAACCAAGCAGCCATTGCTGCTGTCCCAGTTGCGTGCTAGTCAGCTGCAACCAGCCACTGATTTGGCTGCTGTTTTGTTGCAGTTTTGATTGCAAATCAGTCCAGTAAATTCTGGATATACGTGTTAACCACCTAACAATGTGCAGCATACAAGTTTTTTAATGACATCAACTTTATTGCCTAAGAGACAGTGACCACTATTATCTAAAACAAGAAGGGGTGCCAGACCAAGATTTCATCATGAGCTATGTGTTTCTGAACAATATTATCGCAAACTTTTAATAAAGCATCTTGGTCGATCAGGGCAACACATTGAAACTCCATATCATGATTGCCATCGTAATTGTGGTTTATTGAGTTTTTGGTTGAGAAACTAGCTATATATTATGATAATATGATATCCCTCTCTTGTGAGACAGTGAATGAGTCATCAAGGCTTGTTACTATGGTTTTAGCTTGTGTTTATTCACACAAGGCTTCGACTATTCCACCACCTTTTTCAATTAAACTAACATTTTGTACGTCTAGAGTAACATTGTATTTGAAGCACTTAGTGAAGGATATAGATACATGAACTTTTATTTAAGACATAAAAAAGTTGGGTCAAAATGGATTATGTCAAAGAAAACAAAAAATGACAAGAAAATAACTTAAAACAACTAAAGAAGAAGAGATAATCAATTAAACTAAATAGAAAAAAAAGTTTGAATCCTACTTCGTCGCAAAAATCTTGCAGCAGCAATAGGGTTGCCAATGAGCTCTCTAGACATACTGATGCAGTCGGAAACAGAGAGATAGATAATTGCACCTGTTGATTCAACAAGAATACCAGAAACAATCCTTCTATCTATCGTTGATTCACAAAGAATACCGATAATCAGGGTAGATCACTAACACACAAAGTGATAGAGAGAAAAAAACAGATTTTTATAAAACTTGAATAATATTTCTCCCATTTCTTACAATCATATAAAGAAACAAAACCAAATTCGAATGGGCCACAAAACATAAACGGGCCGAAAACTGGGGCCTAAAGCAAAGTCCAACAAAATGTAAAAATAAGACAAAAAACTGAAATAACTCCTAAAATAAGCCGTTTTCACAAACGTGCTCCTCGGTCCAACGGTCGTTTTGACTGGTCGTGAGCCAAAACGGAGACTTCTAGCCCAAGTTATGGCATTTTAGTGAAGCCCCTTGGATAAGCGATCTTGGGCCTCCAAAAAGGCTAAAGCTTGCTCATCCACACTTGGGCCCGCATCATTCCCCCTGGGTAGACAAAATTCGCCCTCGAATTCCCAATGACCTCATCATCAGAAGAATCACCGTGATATGGGCAGCAAATGTTTCACATTAAACACATCAGAACACCGAATATGGCTAGGCAACTTTAGTCGGTAAGCATTAGGATTTATCTTCTGCACGATCTCAACAGGACCAATCTTTTTGGCAGACAACTTGTTGTACTCACCCACTGAAAAACGATCTTTAGTTAGCACAGCCTAAACAAAGTCACCTTCCTCAAAATCAACATGTCTTCGTTTTGATCAGCAGCTTTCTTGTACTTAGCATTCGCTTGGGTCAAGTTATGATGAACAACTTATGAACTTCATGCAATCCCTCCACAAAATCTTGAACCCTTTTAGGAACTGAGCCAGATGCAGGAAGTGACATTAAATCAAGTGGGCCTCGAGGTTGAGAAGAATAAACCACCTGAAATGGACTAAAACCGGTACTTCGATTAACAGCATGATTGTGAGCAAACTCAGCTTGGTATAGTTTCTGGTCCCATGCTTTCACATGATCACCAACTAGACATCGCAGCAAATTACCAAGTGAACGGTTCACAACTTCAGTTTGGCCATCCGTTTGTGGATGATAAGCACGACTAAAACTAAGTTGGGTATTCACCATCCTCCATAGACTGCGCCAAAAGTGACTCAAAAACCGGGTATCCCGATCAGAAACAATAGAAGAAGGCAATCCATGTAAGCGATACACATCACGAAAGAAAAGTTGTGCCACATTAACAGCATCAGTTGTCTTCTTACAGGGAATAAAATGAACCATCTTTGAAAACCTGTCAACAACAACAAAGATAGAATCGTTACCCCTTTGCGTACGTGGCAACCCCAACACAAAATCCATGCTAATATCAACCCATGGCTGCAAAGGAACCGGCAATGGCATGTAGAGGCCCGCGTTACTAGCTGTGCCCTTAGAAACTTGACAAATACGACACCTCTTAACATAACGATCCACTTCTTTCCTCATGGTAGGCCAGAAATAAGAAGCTTGTACCAATTGTAGAGTACGATCACGACCAACGTGCCCTTCCCCATGCAACTCTTTAATAATCTGTAAACGCATACTAGAATCAGGAATACATAGTTGATTCCCTTTAAACAGAAAACCATCTTGTACAAGAAAATCTGATTTCAGTCCAGTCTGCACATCCTGCATAATAACTGAAAAATATGGATCAATGGCTAACTGCAGCCTGGCACATCAACCCTCATAGACACAAGCAGATTACTCCTCCTGCTTAGGGCATCAGCAACTCGGTTCGAAACTCCAGTCTTGTGTTTAACAACAAAAGTAAATTTTTCAAGAAATGCTAACCAACGCCCGTGCTTATGTGACACCTTGTCTTGTGTACGAATATGCCTTAAAGAATCATGATCAGTGAACAAAACAAACTCTTTATGAAATAGATAGTGACGCCAATGCTTTACAGCTTGGACCACTGCATAAAACTCCAAATCATAAATACTATACCTCAACTTTGGACCTGTCAATTTCTCACTAAAGTAAGCAACAGGTCGGCCACCTTGACTAAGCACCCCACCAATCCCGACCTTTGAGGCATCAGTATGAAGTTCAAATACTTGAGAAAAATCAGGCAATACCAGAATAGGTGCAGTGGTGAGCTTGGCTTTTATAACTTGAAAAGCAAGCTCGGCCTCTTTGGTCCATACAAACGTCTTCCCCTTCATACAGTCTGTCACTGGAGCCATAATAGAACTGAAATGTGGAATGAATCGTCTATAAAAAGAAGCAAGCCCATGAAAACTACGAACTTCAGTAATGGTAGTAGGAGTTGGCCAATTTGCAATAGCTGCTACTTTAGATTCATCAACTTGTATTCCCCCACCAGAAACAACATACCCCAAAAACAGAACTTTAGGGGTCATAAAAACACACTTCTTTGATGCTGCATAGAAACTATCCCTGCGAAGTAGTAGGGACAAAACTTGCCTGACATGCATGAGGTGCTCACTAGAAGAAGCACTATAAATGAGAATATCATCAAAATATACAACCACAAACTTCCCTATAAAAGGTCTGAGCAACTGATTCATCACACGCATAAAAGTGCTTGGTGCGTTTGACAAACCAAAAGGCATTACTAACCATTCATACAATCCTTCACGAGTTTTGAAGGCAGTTTTCCATTCATCACCAGGCCTAAGGCGAATCTGATAATACCCACTCTTCAAATCCAACTTTGTGAAAATAGTAGCACCACTAATCTGATCAAGCAAATCATCAAGCCTAGGGATAGGAAACCTATACCTCACAGTAATCTTGTTGATAGCTCGACTGTCAACACACATGCGCCAAGTGCCATCTTTCTTTGGAGTCAACAAAGCAGGAACAGCACAAGGGCTCATACTTTCACGAACATGGCCCTTAGATATCAACTCCTCAACCTGTCTTCGTAACTCCTCATGCTCTGCTGGGCTCATCCTGTAATGTGGCCTGTTAGGTAACTGTGAACCAGGTTCTAGATCAATATGATGTTGGATGTCACGCAAAGGCGGCAAACCATCAGGCAACTCAGTGGGGAAAACATCAGAAAATTCTTCAAGTAGAGGAACCATAGCATCAGGAACATCAGCACCCTCAACCACTTCTTTACCTATCAACAAAAAACATCATCCCCAGCCTCCAACTCGTTCTCAAACTGAGAAAGAGTCAACAAAGTAGCAGTAGGTTTGGAAGCCACTTCCTTGGGTTTAGTGGGTAACAATGTTATCTTCACGTTATCAAACAAGAAACTATAAGTATTAAACCGCCCATTGTGTTCTACGTTGCGATCATATTCCCAAGGCCTACCCAATAGCAAATGGCACGCATCCATGGGAACCACATCACACCAGACTTCGTCCTTGTATGTTTTACCAACAGAAAAAGGAACAAGGGTACGCTTGGTTACTGGCACCTCACCACCCTTCTTCAGCCATTGGAGCATATAAGGCTTAGGATGATTCTCTGTTTTCAGGCTCAATTTTCTAACAGCCTCTTCAGAAACTAGATTGTCACAGCTCCCTGAATCAATAACAAAAGTACAAACCTTCCCCAGCACAGTACATGTTGAATGGAAGATGTTATGCTTAAGCCAATCATTATCATTTGCCTTTGGTGTATAGCATGAACGTCTAACCACTAGGCATGTCCCCACGTCTCCAGCCACTTCCTCTTCCACATACTCAAGGTCATCATCAAATACTGGAGTGTCTTCATAATTTTCATCAGCCTCACCACCATCTTCCCATTCCTCAGGGTCAGCAAACATATTTCTCTACCAGCTTTCTTACATTCTGACTGTCGGTGACCAGTCTCCCCACAGTTGAAACACTTCATGCTATTACTTCCGACTCCTTTAGAAGGCGGTCCACTACTGCCAACACCCTGTTTTGTTTGGTTAGGCACAAAACGAGATGTCGTGTTACCCGAACCCAAACCTCCTCCAACAGAAGATGAAACACCACTACGCCGGTTTTGTTTTTCAAAAGCTAAAGCACGTTGATGAGCATCAGAAAGTGTCACCGGGTCAAACATGTTAATGAATTCCATAATCTGAACCCTTAGTCCACCAATGTAATGGAAACAAGTTGTTCTTCAGTTTCTTGAATATCATTTCTTGCAATTAATTGGTAGAATTCCGTTGTGTAATCCTCAACAGACTTGGACCCCTGTCTTAAATTTTGTAACCGCTGGTACATTAATCGTTGGTAATTATGAGGAATAAAGTTGGCCCTCATGCACTTCTTCATCTTCCTCCAAGTTGTGACCCTTGGCTTTCCAACTCTCTCCCGAGTCAGTTTCAATTGTTGCCACCACGCAGAAGCCCTTCCACGTAGCCTGGTAGCGATCAACGAAACCTTTTTGTCTTCAGGAACCTCCTTGAATTCGAACACTTCTTCAACAACAACAAGCCAATCAATGAACTTTTCCGGATTCAGAGTATCACCATCGAATTCAGGAATGTTGGTTCGCATTCCTGCCTCCCAACGCCTATTATCACCCCTATCACCCCTTCGATTCTGTGGTACGTGTTCATCAGAAGAAGAACCGTCACCCTCATAAAACGGATTTTCATCATCTGCTGCTTCACGACGGTTACGATTACGCCCTCCCTGATTCATTAGATCTTGCATTTGATCAGCCAACTGATCAAAAAATTGATCTAACCGCTCCTCCATCCGTGCCATAATACGCTGTTCCAATTCCTGCTTATGAACATCATTAAGAGGTCTTCTCCGTGGAGGCATCTTGATCAGGAAATTTGGCTCTGATACCAACTGATGCAGTCAGAAACAGAGAGATAGATAATTGCACCTGTTGATTCAACAAGAATACCAGGAACAATCCTTCTAACTATCGTTGATTCACAAAGAATACCGATAATCAGGGTAGATCACTAACACACACAGTGATAGAGAGAAAAAAACAGATTTTTATAAAACTTGAATAATATTTCTCCCATTTCTTACAATCATATAAAGAAACAAAACCAAATTCGAATGGGCCACAAAACATAAACGGGCCGAAAACTGGGCCTAAAGCAAAGTCCAACAAAATGTAAAAATAAGACAAAAACTGAAATAACTCCTAAAATAAGCCGTTTTTGGGCCGAAACGATGACCTAAAATAAACGGTCGTTTTGACTGGTCGTGGGCCAAAACGGAGACTTCTAGCCCAAGTTATGGCCATTTTAGTGAAGCCCCTTGGATAAGCGATCTTGGGCCTCCAAAAAGGCTAAAGCTTGCTCATCCACACTTGGGCCCGCATCACATACGCAACTCACGATTAATTGTTGAAATCTCGTCCGAGGTAGGAACATACCATGCCTATGAAGAGACATGTCATTGAGACTGAATTGTCATCGCCATTCAAAACAACAACAACACATTAATGCACCAAATACAAGCTCATTCAATTATGTAGTTTGGTTCATATCCACTGCAAGAAGTAAATTGTTTTGATGTTTGACTGCCAAATTTTGATACATGGAGACCTACAACATAAAAAAGTTGGTGTACTAACAGGAGAAAAGGTTGTGCATGGATGGCTATGTGTATTCTGCTGTCAATTGTATATGGATGGCTTAGATCACGATTCTTGTATATATTGTTGTTCATTTTATGTTTCCTGTCCCTTACTCTATATATAGATCACTTACTGCGTGCTACCTGTTTGTCTATGGCCATTATGTGCTCCTTGTAATATATTTGAGCATGGTGTGTGATTAAGGGTCTACTTTATGTTTGTTCGTGCATTGTGTTCTCTATTTTATTGAATGCTTTGGTTCTACCGTTTGCTTTGAAGTCAATGATCTTTATAGAAGCCGCCCTATCTCCTATGATAGATGTAAGGTTTTTCTACGTTCCACACTCCCCAGACCTCATTAATAGATTAGCAATGGATGAGATTAGCCGAGTTTGGTCATGATTATGGTACTAACCGAAGAAAATGTCAATGAACTTACCATGTGACAAGAAAGTTTTTTATGTTTAACTAAACTATTCTACTTCTAATGGGTAAGACAATCAATGTCAGATTATAAATGCATAAAGAAAATACATAATTATCCTTTCTTTTAACCTAGTTTGTTTAAGAGACTTTTACTCCGGAACAATAAACTTTGTTTTCATAGAAATGTCCTTTCTAGTGATTATACAGAACACCTAATTGGTCCTAACAAACATGTTATCACCCAAAATAGAAAAGATGATAAAGAAATACCTACATATGACATTCAACTTTTGTTCCATGGACGCAACAAGGGGAGCTAAACACAGGGTCTTGAAGTGGCACCTCATGCACATGTGGGTCAAAATTAGGGTCCAGATAAGGCTGATGCATAAATTCAAACAAAAGGATGGAGATATTATGAATGACTTACTTGATAAAGAAGGAAAATGATACACATGCTAATAAATTTATTAACAAAGATATGTCTGAATTGTTAAAGTATATTCTAGAAGGGGCAAAAAGAGAAAATCTAAAAGTGGCTAAGGAACAATCAAGGGAAAATGTAGTATATAGTAATGAGGAATAACTTTTTGTGAGGTAGGTCTACGTTAGCTATCCTATTTTGTAGGCTCCTGCCTTAGTGCATGGAGAGAGGGTAAATCCCTGAATCTTCTTTTCTTCTTCATACATTGTAGTTTCTTTCTCAAGTTATCTAAGAGAACTGTTATTTCCATTTTTGTTTCTCCTGTTGTGTTTTTATGTCATTTGTGGTTCTATTTTTCATCATTGGTCTGGTCTACTTCCGACCTGTTTGGATTGCTTCCAATTCCTTACTAACTCCATGGAGACTCGTACAAATTCCCGTTTAGATGCTCAAGAAACCCAAATTAAACAATTAAAATCAGATATTTCTGATATCAAAGCTACACTAAAACCCTGGAGGTTGATCGTGGTGAACGAAGTTTCGAAAAGTGGTTTTGGATTGGATGAAACATCAACAGAAGAAACAGAACAACAAATCCTCTGGATCGGGTGTTAGTAGTGGTGATGGTTTGTCGAGTCTGCGTAACTCATCCGATTCTCCAAAGGATTCCCCTGTTTCTTCTCCTTGGGTTGTTAAGAAGGTGAAATTGCTTGAGTTTAGCGGTTTTGACCCTCAAGGGTGGATCTAAAAGGCGAAGCTTTATTTGATCTGAGTGAGACCTTGGAAGATGTCCACCTTTGATTGGCTTATTTGAGCATGGTGCGGGTGGTGCAACATCGGCTTACCATCCTTACTCAGGTACGTGATTCCTTAACTTGGTCTGAATTTGAAGAGGAACTTCTTCACCGATTTAGTAGGTTGTCTATTCATAATCCTTATGAACAACTTGCTACAATTCAGCAAGAAGATTCAATCTATGATTATATTGATGATTT
This sequence comes from Flaveria ramosissima, assembly GCA_025215565.1. Lineage (NCBI taxonomy): Eukaryota > Viridiplantae > Streptophyta > Magnoliopsida > Asterales > Asteraceae > Flaveria > Flaveria ramosissima. Next base: position 23,313,901 of record CM046037.1, on the reverse strand, counting down.
TGAATATCTTTTGTCATTGTTTCCATGTTTACCAGATTCTCAATCATTGGCATATTTTGTGGCGGGGTTGCGACCGGAAATGAAGAAGTGGGTTCGGTTACGTCGACCTCCGATATTGTTAGATGCGATGTTCATTTCGAAGGATGTTACGGAGATGCTCTGGCCAAGTGGTGGTTCCGACTCCACATCCTGATTTCGGTATTCACACCATTTTGGGCCTTCATCTTTCTCTCCTATGGATGGCCCTCATACAGTGGGCTGCAGTGAGCCCAAGATGTTTACTTAGCCCAAAGTCTTAGATAGGGGTTCTTTTGGTCGAGGGGATTTACATCGTTCTCAATCATCATCAAAATTAGGAATTCTCCATCAGATCCTTCATCTGTTTTTTTCACGAGATCGGGGTATGCGCTCATTATCCCGTACGGTGTGGGAAGATCGACATAAGAAGGGTTTATGTTTTCGTTGCGGTCAACAGTATGGTCCTGCTCATAAATGTCCGGAAGGGAAATTGCAGGTGTTATTATTAGATGAGGATGAGCACGAAGCCTGTGGAATGTTTCTCTATTGGGCTGGGTTCTCCTACTCAATAGGAAGTTCCTTTTGATTCGACGGTAGGGACTTGTATGTTGTTGGATTTTGAAGGAATTTTAGCGCTTTATGGGGGCGCGAATACACTAAAGTCCAAGAAATGTTACATAAAATCCCAATTTACATCCTGATGGATAGTAGAGCTTCTCATAATTTTATTTCTCAACGATTAGTGTTGGCTTTAGGGCTACCTTCGGTTACGATTTCAGCCATTCTGATTAAATTGGGTGATGGTCACACGCTTTTGGTGTCAGAGCAATGTTCAGGTATCCCAATTCATGTAAGAGCTTGTATGTTTGCTATCAATGCATTGGTCATGGATACTGGGGGACTGGATTGTATTTTGGGAATGGATTGGTTGAAATCATTGAGGGAGGTCATTCACGAATGGCAACACTCTTGGATGAAATTAAACTTCGACGGTAAACAAGTCCAATTACAGGGGATTCTTACTAACCAACCTTCTCCCGTAACGTGGCATCAGTGGTTATCTATGGTTGAGGAGTCGTCTCTCAATTCTCCTTCGCTCACATTTCATTTCTTGTCAACAGCTCCTCTATCATCTTCTGTTACATTAAAGGAGGACCAACAACGAAATTTGTCACGCTTGCTTTCAAGGTTCACGGCTGTATTCCAGGCCCCAAACTCATTACCACCCTTTCGCGCGCATGATCACATCATTACATTGGCCACAGGTAATCCAATTTGTGTTCGTCGTTATCGGTATCCTCATGTCTAGAAATCAAAAATTGAACTCCAGGTTGGTGAATTGTTGGCAACGGGATTAATTCAGCCAAGTAAGAGCGCCTATTCTAGTCTGGTAATTTTGGTTAAAAAGAAAGATCAGACTTGGTGGATGTATGTCGACTACCGGGCCTTAAATCCAATGATTGTTCCGAATAAGTTTCCCATCCCTATGGTTGATGAGCTGTTAGATGAACTTCTTGGCCCGTGTTTCTTCTCGAAGCTCGATCTTAAATCAGGATATAATCAAATTCGAATGCATCCTAACAGCATCGCGAAAACTGCTTTTCGCACCCATGACGTTCATTACGAATGTCTAGTAATGCCTTTTGGGTTAATGAATGCTGCGGCAACCTTTCAGGCAACAATGAACTACATTTTTGGCATTTCTTGTGCAAAACAGTGGTATTTTTTATGATATTTAAGTTTACAACCCCTCTTGGCATATCCATTTGCGAGATGTTGAATTAGCATCGAAAATATTACACCACTTCATGGTTAATCATTCCAAATGTTCCTTTGGTTTACCTTTAATTGAATACTTGGGTCATATAATTGATGGTCGTGGGGTGCACATGGATCCAAAGAAAGTGTTGGCAGTGGGTGCACATGGACCCAAAGAAAGTGGTGGCAGTAGCAGATTGGCCGGTGCCAAAAACCTTAAAAAGGCTTTGGGGGTTCCTTAGTCTCACCGGGCATTATCGGAAATTTATTCGAAATTATAGGAGCATTTCTAGACCTCTTACGGATCTCGCAAAAAAAAGATGCTTTCTTATGGCAACCGAGTGCTCAGCAAGCTTTTCAGGAATTGAAACACGCGCTTCTTGCAGCCCCTGTTCTAGCTTTACCTAACTTTAAGGAGTCATTTGTAGTGGAATATGACACCTTGGGTCGAGGTATTAGGGTCGTGCTTATGCAAAATGGCCGCCCCATTGCTTATTTTAGCAAGGCATTAAGTGACCGAAACTTGGCTAAGTCGGCTTATGAGAGGGAAATCATGGCGCTTGTTATGGCGGTACAACATTAGAGACCATATCTTTTAGGTACACGTTTTACAGTCTTTATGGACCAAAAAAGTTTAAAACTTTTACTTCAACAACATATGACTACCTCTGATCAACAAAATTGGATGGCTAAACTTCAACGATATGATTTTGACATTCAATACAAACCGGGGGGAAAATAGAGGCGCGGATGCGTTATCTCGACGAGCGGATTCAAGGGAGTTTAATCAGTTTATCTCGACACCTATTTGGGTTCAAGGAACACACTTATTGGAAGAGGCTAAGAATGATGTGGAAATTTAAAAGTTGATACTGAAGTGTTTGGTTATACCAAACAAATGTCCAGGCTATTATGTCAAACAGGGGGTGTTATATTATCAAAATCGTGTGGTCATGTATACTAATGCAAACGGAGGACACTCAGGATTTTATCGGACTTATAGGCGTTTGGCAGAAAATTTGTATTGGCCGAGAATGACCACGACGATTAAGCAGTTCATCCAAGATTGTGATACCTATCAACGTTGTAAGTCCAGCTCAGTATTGTCGGGTGGTCTATTACAACCGTTGGTGATTCCGGATGCTATTTGGGAAGATATCTCAATGGATGTTGTCTCGGGTTTGCCCATGTCTCGTGGTCACAATGTTATATTAGTAGTGGTGGACCGGTTATCAAAATACGCTCACTTTATTCTCTTGAAACATCCACATACTGCTAAATCCGTAGCCGAGGTATTTTTCAAGGAGGTCATTCGCCATCACGGAGTGCCCAAGTCTATTGTAAGTGATCGTGATCCATTGTTTCTAAGCAAATTTTGGCAGGAGATTTTTCGCGCCATGGGAACTGCTCTTCATATGAGTTCTGTGTATCACCCCGAATCGGACAGTCAAACCGAGGTAGTTAACCGCTGTTTAGAATCGAACCTGCGTTGTTTTGTTGTGGATCAACCAAAAATCATGGGCAGTGTGGCTTCCATTGGCGGAGTTTTGGTATAATTCTACCGTCCACAGTTCAACAAGTATGACACCTTTCGAAAGTCTGTACGGCCGACGACAATTTTCGGTTATTCGGTTCATTCCCAATGAAATTAAAGTAGAATCAGTGGCTGAAGAATTACGAGACAGACATGAAGCATTGAAACAACTCAAAAGACATTTAGCCAATGCTCAAAGTTCTATGAAGACTCAGGCGGATAAAAAATGACGCGACGTGCATTTTTCAATCGATGATTGGGTATATGTGAAGCTTAAACCTTACCGACAAATGTCGGTTAAGAGTCGAATACATCAAAAGTTAGCTACGAAATTTTTTGGACCCTTTCAGATAATCGAGCAGCTTGCGCCAGTGGCGTACAAACTTCAACTCCCTTTAACTTCTAAAATACATCATGTCTTTCATGTTTCATTGCAAAAAAAGGCATCAGGGAGCGGTGGAATCATCATTACCACCGGAATTAATAACAACCGACAAAGATATGTTAATTTCGTTAGCAGTGTTGTCAAAACGATAGTTGGGAACTAATGCAACAAATAAAGAAGAATGGTTAATTCAGTGGCAGGACCATTCAGTTGAAGATGCAACGTGGGAGGATGCAACATGGATTTAAGGCTAATTTCCTGACTTAAGTCTTAAGGACAAGATTTCTTTTGAAGGGGTGAGTAGTGATACACATGCTAATGAAATTATTAACAAAGATATGCCTGAATTGTTAAAAGTATATTCTAGAAGGGGCAAAAATGGAAACTCTAAAAGTGGCTAAGGAACAATCAGGGGGAAATGTAGTATATAGTAATGAGGAATAACTTTTTGTGAGGTAGGTATATCTTACCTATTCTATTTTGTAGGCTTCTGCCTTACTGCATGGAGAGAGGGTAAATCCCTGGAATCTTCTTTTCTTTTTCATCCATTGTAGTTTATTCCTCAAGTTATCTAAAAGAACTGTTATTTCCATTTTTAATTTCTCCCGTTGTGTTTGTGTCATTTGTGGTTCTATTTTCCATCAGTAAATATATAAAATAGATGAGAGAGATGCAATTGTGGCTGTACATAGAGCAACGCCTCGCGTTCGACCTAAACTCATCTTAAACAGTCTAAACAAGCCAAAAAACAATCTAAGCTACTTTAAAATAGCATAAAGCCGTAGAGGCGTAGATCTATCTATACAAACCTAAATCATGTCTAAAATAACTATATTTGACCTAGTATATACAGGCACTTGTCTCTAGCGCGTGCTTTTTAAGTACTTTGATCCTAGGCAATAAACTCACTCTTTACACCTTGAGCCTTTGACCATTATCCTCTCGCCTCAAACCCCAGCTTTTGAGACCAAATGCTTTGGAGCACCTCACCGCCTTTTTAAAACCAAGACAACAAGGTTCATTATAATGAACAATATACAATTATTTTGAGAGTATAAATATATGGATGTTAACTTTTTAGATTATCTTTACAAAAATCCATTAAGGAAACGACTAAAAAATTTCTTTCTTGAAACCAGGTTCTATACATTTTCCATGAGATGTGGCACAAAGTGTGAATGATTGTTTAAATTTAGCATTTAGCAGAAAATGATATGCCAAAAAATCAAGGGCTAAGTATAATTTGGGCTAAATTAATTTAGTATGATTATATCACTACCTCATCAATCCCATTTATGGTTGATACATAGGTAACTGGTAAGCAAGCCTCATGGAGATTGTGAAAATTAAAAATATGGAAATATAAGTAAAATCCATGCTGCTACAACATCAGGTTAGACTAAAGTAGTAGAGCTGGTACAATTAGTGAACAACTAACTGGGTAGCATAAAAAACAATGAAAGCAAAAGGCGAATAGGATAGTCAATAAATTTATGCAAATATATAAGATTTTGCCATCAAGATCTAGGGAGTGACATATTACCATAAAAATTAAACCCCGAACTATTGTAATATAGTTACAAGTCAATCAAATGATCAAATGTGCAACAACATAGTAATATTGTTACCAATCAATAAATGATCAACTACGAACCAAATGAAACAAAAGATGAATTCAAACGTTCCACAAGGAAATTACAAACACGGTTTCTACATTTCTTCCGTGAAACAATACGATACATCGGAAAAGTTCGGCAAATAATTCCAGCTAAGTCAAGTTCGAACAAATTACAATATCGAGAAAAATATATCAGGTACCTAACAATAATATGTGAAAGTTCTTCAAGATTGAAATTTGAGTGACGAGCTCGCCATTAACATGTCCATATCATCTAGGCCTTTTCTTCACGGTTTGAGATGTTTGAATCTGTTGCAAATTGTTTATTATTATTACTTTACTAAATTTATTTAGAACTACCTTTAGTAAACTCGTGTATTACACGGGTTGAATAAATAAAATATTAAATAAAATAAAAAAACTTAAAAATTACAAAACAACATATTGAGATAAGATATTATTGAAGTTATGTATGGGTAAGTACTATAAGTAATAACACAATAATATCAACTTTTTAAACTTTTGTTTTTAAAATTATTTTATTTTAAAAAAATAAACAAATATTTTGTTTCAAAATGAATCGTTTAAAGAAAAATGTTATTTTTAAAATTTCCTTATTATAGCACATAATTTTAATTATTTTTGGTTTATAAAAATTTTACTTTTTAAAAAGATCAATTTTAAAATATTTTGTACTTTAAAAAGGGTTTGATGTTTTGAAAATAAAATCTTATTTTATAAAAATAATATTCTTAGAAATAACATTAATAAATAATTTTCTTTTTTTAATTTATTAAGAAACTATATTTAATCTAAAAAAGAACTAAATAATATTATTAGGAATTAATATAATTATTTAATAGGTTAGAGAAGCAGGAAAAATTTGGTGAGAAAAGATATGGTTTTGTCATGTATCTCCTTTCGTTACTATTTTTAATAGAGTAGAAAGATGCATTTGGATGAAGAGAAACTTACCAGCATTTTTTTATGATGTTTAAGCATCAAAGTACGACCATATTAAGCATACACTCATATAACGGGTGGGTGACTAAAGGTCATGCATGGCATGTCACAAAAAGAGGTGGAAACGACGACTTCCAGCTGCTTATATGTTGTAGTGTCTATCTTTCTCTCACAATGGATCTTTTGCCAAGCCTCTAGCTTCAACCTCATCTTGAACCACACCTCCTCCTTCTCCCTGGTCCTATATTTTCATCACATTCTCATGGCCGCCTAACCCCTTTGTGTAGAAGAAAGGGCAACCACCATTACAGAGTTACTTCTTCCCAAGCATATTAAAAAACAATAAATTAGTAGGTTTGTTGATGTCTATTTATTTTAATTTTCTTCTGTTATATCGCTAAATAAAATGATGAGAAAGACGTCTTGAGTTGAAGATAAAGATTCTTAAGGAGAGAACAAGCTCGATTATGGCTTGCATGTTCATGAATCTGGCTAGATCGGCTCTAGATAAGGGTACCAAAAGACGAACATGCATCCATGTTGTCGGTGGTCGAGCATAATGATGTTGGAGGTGAGATATGGTTTGATTGATGAAGATTAGATTAGTCACGCAAGCACAAGTCAGATTATGTTCTTCAGTTGAATGCAACCCCCTTCATTGCTCAAGATTTTCAGTTTTTATCTTCTCAGGGTTTGAGTGTTATGTTCATGCAGGGATTGGTGAATTTTGGAGAATGATTCATTTCGCGAAAGGAAGTCGAAGCACATCAAGATTCATCAAGAGTTATAGTTGAGCTCCCATGAAGTGCATAAGACTTCGCCTTTGTTATTACTCTATTGGTTTAACGTATCCTTCCAATAACAGGTTTAGATCTCTAAAATGTACCGAAGATGAATGCAGTAATATTTGATGAAATGCTTTAAAACTTGTTATCTAACTATTTGATGAATAACTTCAAACCTGATTACTCTTATTTTTAAAATGGAACCTATTTTGTATTGCACTTTCACTTTTTAGAACATAAATTTGATGGATAGTCCTACTAATCTTTGTGCAATGAACATTTCTATAAACTATCATTTTCAAGCAAGATCATCCACTTGTTTTGATCCACCTATATTTTTAGCATATAGCCTTTAATTACATAAATACATACATACATACATACCTGCTATCTAGTAAAAAATCTTACTCGTAAAGTAGGGTCTAGGGAGGTGATGAAGGCAAATCTTAATTTCATCCTAAACAGATAAAGAGGTTGCACCAAGAGAGACCCCCGGCTCAAAGATAACGTCATCATACAAAACATAAATAATAATACCAACGAACAGAAGTGTAAATCATTATGGAGGGAAAAAATTGTAGGGAAGCATGCACATCAAACATAAACTAATAATCAAACAAAGACAGATAAACTAAGACCTTGGGGTACAACTAGAGCTAAAGGAACTCAAGCACCCTATAGCTAAAGACAACCCTAATACTAACTCCATGCACCATAATAATATATATGAAAACATGGAAAGTAGCTTACCCCAACTCATGCAGCGGTCCTCCTGGAAATCTCAAGCTTTATTGTTCGTATTCAAGAGTTCCTATCCTTGATCATGTCCTTAGATGTTCAAATCTAACAAACCCCCATCTAATTTACTATTCCCATGTCAGTTTTGGTCTGCCTATTCTCCTATTCTCGTCCACTATGAAGGTTTCCACCCTCCTCACTAGTGTTATGACCGATCACTTCATACATGCCTGACCACCTCAATCTACATTCCTTTGTCTTTTATGAGATGTGCACTACCCCCAATCTGACCCTAAAGACCTCATTCCTTATTTGCTTTAATCTTGTGTACCCGCACATCCACTTCAACATCCTCATCTCTACTACTTCTAACTTCTGCACTTGTGTCTTCTTCATTAAGCCAACAATCGGTTCCATATAACATAGTCGATTGCATCGCAACCCTATAGAATTTCCCTTTCAAGTTCTCAGGGGAACCTCTTGTCATATAAAAAACTCGTGACCGAGCTCCACTTGCATCAACCACCTTACACATAGTGAGTCACGTTGCAATCGATGTCCTTATCACTCTGAACGAACAAACCTAAATACTTAAACTCCGTAGTTTGTTACACTACCTGGCCTCCAATCGTTATTTGGATGTTGTGGTTTTAGTTAACCCCGCTGAAGTTACAAAAATGGTACTAAGTCTTAGATCGATTGATTCTTAGGCCTTTACTCTCTAAGGTTGTTCTCCACGATCGCGACTCGAGTCAGTCATTTAGGCCTTGCTTAGTTTCCGCTACTAGCACAATGTCATCTATAAAAACCAAGCACCATAATACAGTTTCTAGGATAGACCCTAACAACTAATCCAAGATTATTGTAAATAGAAACAGGCTCAACGCGAAGCCGTAATGCAAGCCCATCTCCACATTGAATGAGTCTATGTCTCTACTATCATTCTCACCCGCCAAGCAACATCATACATATCCCTAATTATCTCAATGTATCTTTTCAGAATCCCCCTAGCCTAAAGACTCATCGGGATCACCGTACGAGGCACACTATCATATGCCTTCTCAAGGTTTATAAACACCTTAAGTAGGTCACGCTTCTTCTCTATGTACTTCTCCATAAGTCGCTTAAGTATATGTATTGCTTCCATAGTTGATATCCCCGACATAAACTCAAACTGGCTTTCCGAAACTTGATTTACCCTTTTGATTCTCGCATTAATCACTCTTTGCCATGACTTCATAGTGTAACTTAGAAGCTTTATTCCCTAATACTTGTTACAGCCTTAGGCATCCCTTTTGTTTTTATATAAAGGTACAACCACGCTATTCCTCCATTGATCACGCATCCTACCAATTTTGACTATAGTGTCGAAAAATGTTGCCAGCCAATGAACTCCTTCATCCTCTAAGCACTTCCAAGCCTCAAGGAAGGTTGTCACATCCTACCGCTTTGATTATATAGAATAATTGATAAGGATAAGTCTTGATATGTTTCAAATTATATTATAACGCATGCTGAAGAAATTATGATAATGATCAATGGTCAAACCTCTTCCATTTTGATGGAAAAGTAAAAGAATGTTTACCTTTGCTCCTGTAACATAATAGATGATCCCAGAACATCCTAATGTTATTGATTGGCATAATAAGAGGAATTCAAATACTAATGATTCGTTTCATGCACTATTGGACACATTAAAAACAAATCTAATTAGAAAGATATTTAAGCTATTACTAAATTTTGCATCTATTTTGAAGAAATATGTGATTACTCCATGAATGAGCAAAGATATCAAGAAATTCAATTACAATAAGAAAAAAGATTTAAATCAATACTAAGATCATAAGCTACATCCACAAAATAAGTTTGGCATCACATGAAACCAAATGAAAACAATAAGATTTATTTATTCGGGATCGACAATTAATATGATTAAGGATTAGTGGGCTTTGAATTAATCTCTACATTTATCAAAATGTTTAGGTGTAACATCTAATCTTTTTATATCCTACATTGTATTACTCGGTTGAAGTTTGTACTTGGTCCTCTGATTTGCTCATTGGATCCTACAATTCTATAGGACTTGGAGTAATTATTGGTTCATTGTTGATTATTTAAACAAGCAAGGGTCTTGTCGATTATATTGAATATTGAACGCTCTTGTATTTAAATTTTTTGCATTCATATTTTATTTTATTTTATTTTGTTACATTTGACCTTATTTATAGTTTTGAAAATAATATTTAAGTGATCTAGTCATATGATGTTTGTCTAAAATGATACGACTTTAAATTCTTACAAGTGAAAGGTAGTTGGTATTTAGATAAACTAAACTTCCCAGTTAAATGGAGATCTTGGATTAATTGAATTTAAATGCTTTCAAGTGGCTTTGAGAAGGTGAGCCCTTATACCTGTTCTTATTTATTATCGAGATGGAAGCATTTTCATGTGTAATAAAACGTGCTTTGTCAGATCATCTTGTTCATGGTATCACTATGCCAAATGGGAGTCCTAATATTTCTTAATTTCTATATGCTAAAAATCTTATTCTTCTTGGTGAATGGTCGGAATTGAATGTAAAGAATTTTGGTAGAATATTGTGGGTTCTTACTTGGCCTCGAGTTTGCATGTGAACCTTCAAAAAAGCAATATGTTTGGCATTGGTGTAGAACAGGCAAACGTTATCAAATTGGAAGCCATCTTTGGATGCAAACCTAGGAAATATCCTTTTTTTCCTATCTAGGTTTACAAGTGGGGACAAGCATGAATCTTGTTAGTAATTGGACCCCGGTGGTAAGAATGTTCAAATCTCGGTTAACAAGGTGTAAAACGTCTGAACTATCAATTGGTGGTAGATTAACGCGCATAAAAGCAATGATCAACTCTTAGAATTATTTTTTTCTCCCTCTATAATGTGGAGAATCAGGTGATACAAACATTAAACAAGATACGAAGATCATTTCTTTGGGTAGGGGTGGGGGGTTAAAAAGATGGGATTAATTGGGTCTCATGGGAGAGGGTGTTAACCCCTAAAGACAAGGTTGGTTTGGGTGTCTCTAGTTTAAAGAATATAAATATAGGTCTGTTGTCTAGATGGTAGTCGAGATTTAAAAAAGAAAAAAGAAGGGTTTGCGCTCGATTCACCATATTGCTAAGACATAATGTTTAATGCATATAAAACTTTCTATTCCGCAAACATGGAAGAGCATATTTAAAACCATTCACACCTACTTCAACTTAATATTAATATGTGGATAGATACATGGCTAGATGGTATGCCTCTTATGGTGAAATCTCCTTTGTTGTTTGCTTTAGAAAGGTTCAAAATGGTCTTGATTAAAGATTGTTTACAAATAATAAATGGGTTTGCAATATGATTTTGGAGATAGAATTGAAATGTGGTTATATTGGAGAAACTTTGGAGCTCATTAACTTGATAAACTTGCTAGGGTTGGCCCATGTGATATTGTAACCAAAACAGGTATGTTGACCTTAATTTTGACTTTTGATTTTGACCTTAAAAAATGTGGACTTTGACTTAAGTTGACTTAACATTAATTTGAATTGTGATTAATACTTTAGACACATGTAGACATATTAAATACTTGAATCGTACATTATAGGCGTAGAATGGGCTAACCAACCTTGCGATGGGTGATAGTGAGATGTTCAATGTATTGGACTTAGCATGGGAATAATGTGTCTTGCACTGGATTAGGAACTTAAAAAAACATGAAATTTACGTTAAAAACACAGAAAAATCGTAACATCAATAGACATTACCTAAAATCTACTAAATAGACTTAATTTGGGCAAGAAAGAATTTTAAATAAAATATTTATCGTATAATAGCTTGTTGGAATCGTAAAAACACAAGGAAAAATAAAAACTCGAATCAGACGACAAGCAGATCCGGACGAGCGTAATTTGACGGGACGGTCCAGGGCCGGGGGCGCTTGCCCTTTTCCTCTTTAACAGCCGAGAATACCATCCTAATATAATTTATTTTGATGATTTTAACTCTAAACTTGAGCATTGAGAGGTATTGTTGGTACTAACGGGTTAACACTCCCACCTTTATTGTTAGTATGCTAACTAAGACTGACTTAGCCTGGATATGCCCTTAGGTGAATATACTCTGGTTTGTTTTGGACTTGGACTTGGACTTGTCCTTCGATCATGTTCATCATTAGGTTTGTCATGAGCTTCTGTTGGTGCATATGACTTCTTATGTTCACATTCACGCACATTTGTATTTGGCTTACACGAAAATATATATTTTATACTTTTCAATCCTGTGTCTCACCAACGTATGTTGACCTTTTCTGAGTATGTCTTTTTTAGGTAACAATGCAAACGTGTTTGGATTGAGGACTGTAGACAAGACTACTTCTGCGTGAGCATCATACAAGTGAAGTATTTAGTTTTAAATAATGTTTTATTGTGGGATTGTATGTTTATTTGGATTTTGTACTTGTACATGGTTGTTCCGGTTTGAAACTTTTTGGATTATTTGTTCATCAATGTATAACGTTATGGGATTGACTGTACTTGACGCTTGTTCTTATGTGTTGGGTGATGTCATAATCCATTGCCAGAGAATGCCTTTAGTGATTCGTTTAGACCCCTAATGTGTTATGAAGAAAATGTCACTCGTATCCTTGTGTTTTCGCTTGCAGGGGTGTGACAGCTTAATTCTCGGATATAAGTGTATCAATAGGAGGAACATGGACTCATGGTCTTGGGGTGGAGATTCATCGGGTTCTCAACTCAGTCTCTTCGGATCATAATTGAAAATCAAATGTGCTCTCACGCCAATTCGTTCTTTCAAGATAACAACTGGGTTCCAATTAAAGTAAACTTTCATGGGTGGAGAGCATGTCTCGATCGCCTTCCTACTCTTGTTAATCTTGAAAAAAGAAAAATTAATATCTTATCATTAACATACCCCTCTTGTGGTCTTTTCCCTGAAGATGCGAACCACTCTCTTATTAGTTGTTATATTGCTAGGGATGTTTGGAGGCGGATAGGAGTATGGTGTAAACTTCCACAACCGCACAACTTACCTATCCAGGAATTGGTAGAATGGGTTGAGGAGCTTGAGCTACGTGGACGCTGAAATGAAAACCCTGATAAATCAAGAGTTCTATGGCGTAGTGCCACATTTCCGGTGTAATTTCTTGGAGCTTGCTTCTTGATGAACTTAAGTTGTTAATCATTAAAGCCTTTAATGTATAATCAATAGTTTTTATAAATGGGAAATAACAGTCGTAATTGTCATATTCCTTGTAAAAAACTCTAGTTATAACTTATAAGTCATTACTATGTGAGAAAACAGTTTGCTTACCTATTAAAGATTTAAAGAAATATCAAAAAGTCATCCATGTAATCATAAACTAGGTTACAAAGTAATGTTTTACAAAGATGTACGAAGAATAATGTTTTACACGAGTTACATTTTAAAAAATATTAAATAAATATAACAAAGATGTACGAAGAATATATAAAAGTAAAACATAACATGAATAAAGAAGAACGTTATTGGAATCTTTCTACTCTAATAAAAGGGTAAATGGGTGTGCCACTTGTCACCACCACATTCATTCTCATCAAACTTTTCCCGCTTCTCTCTCCTATTAAATAACCATATTAATTATTAATAATATTATCTATTTATTTTTACATTATAATTAGCTTTTTAATAAAAAGAAGAAAGAGAATTTTTTTATTAATGCTATTTATATAGAGATAGTTTTTTTTAAATGATTTTTTTCAAAAATAAATAAATAAAACTGTTTTTATGCAATATTTAAAAATTGATTTTTAAAGTAATTTTTTATTAAACAAAAATAATTAAAATAAGGAGTTATAGTAAGAAAATTTTTTAAAAATGAAAATTTTTTAAAACGTTATTTTAAGACAAAATGTTTAATTTATCTTTGAAAAAAACAAAAAATAAAATAAAATTTTCATATTATTGTTTTATTACATATAGTCGTTACTCATACATAATTTCAATCATATCATGTCTTAGTCTATTATTTTATAATTAATAATCTTTATTTTATTTAATATTTTATTTATTCAGCCCGTGTAATACACGGGGTTACTAAAGCTAGTTTAAAATAAAATAATAAACAATAAATGTTAAATGTTAAATGTAAAATTTAAATAAGTAAATAATTATAATTTAATTTATACATATTTTATAACGAGAGAAGTGAGAAAAATAATATTAGGCTTACAAAATTATAACATATGATACAAACATTTACCTATTCATAATATATAATATTATAGATATATTGCATAAAGCTCACATCTTCAAATCAAAACTCGATTTTCAACCAATTATAGGTTTGGTTTCATGTAAAAGCGTCTTCAGTGAATATCTTTTGATTATAAGATCATAAAATGATGTACATAACATTGTTGGATATACTTGTGAACCCGTTAAGTAATGAATAACAAACACCCTACCATCATTACGAGATTATATATAAAACACCAGGATTAATATAGCCGTCCCGCACATGCTTAATTTAAATCTATAGAGAAAGATCAACCAAAAGAAAAATGCTAAATCCCATCTCTAGTAAGTTTTGAGTTTTGATTACGGTAAAACTCAAAAATAGTTACAAGGTCAAATTAAAAAATATCGAAATTTATTAGTTTATAATTATATCATTATTTTAATTGACAAGTTGTGTGTGAAGTTTTCCTGATTTATGGGATAAGCATGAGAAAGGTGGCGATATTCCAATGTGGTAATGGCCCATGGTTTTTCTTTCTTTCTTTCTTTATTTTTTTCATTAGTTTTCTTTTTGCATCCGCCCACAGACAAATTCATTCATAGTTTTCTCCAAATACCACAAACCAGACGCTGGTTTTCCTTTGCTGACTCACCACTCACATCAAAACCTCCACAAAACCAGGAAAGCTAACCTGCTGGCCCCACTCTTTTTACTTTTATGTGGCGATTCGACCCTCACTTGCGTGCCACCCACGCGCTACCCTTTCCTCACTCCCATCCAAATAAAAAAGAACAAAATCACGTGATAAACTATTTAATCTTGATTAAATATATTATTGATAGATTTTTTTTAATCCTTTGTGGTTATCTAAGAATTAGAACAATCGAACTATGTGGATAAACTAAGTTTTAACCAAACGTGAAAAAGGATGGGTTATTACGGCGAATTTTATATCATATCTGATTATAACATTTGTTTCAAAGTTTATCATTCAATACTCATATGATACATGATTTTTATCACTGAGTATTAGGAGCATTCACGTCTTATCATTTATATATTTATGAGTGTGTTTTTTATATTATAGAAAATTATTGTGAGTTATGTAGGATGTAGAACATGTTATCGTTTATCTGTATATTTGATAAGACATTATTTATCTCTATTAATTTTTTAATATTTTCTAAAATTGTTTTTAGTAGATTGGAAAGAAAAGATAGTGATAAAGATATAAAAATAATTATTAAAAATAAAATGATAGAAAAAAAAGTAATGGGTTCTAATGTAATTATACTGATAGAATTGAAAAATGAGATGTGAATGTTCTAAGTATACATCTTTGTTTATGACTAGTTTTATTTTAACTACTAATTTGATCACTAACGGTTTCTAATTATTCTCATTACTTGAATACGCAACTTTAGGATATTAGGATGATATCTCTCCGAATGAAAGATTGTACATATCATCAATCCTAGACTCGGCCACTCTGAGAAGGAAAGACCCACCTTATGGCCATGTTTGGGATTGGTTATTTTGATTGAAAAGTATTTTTGACAAAAAGACTTATTAACTTATAACTTTTCAAAATCATATTTTTGGATGAATCTTGTATACTCGAACCATTAAATTACATGTGTTTTTGGATAAATTATGATGTGTTAGACTTGCTCATATGTGTTTATTAATTTTTGTTTGTGTTCATTTATGTTTATCAATTATTTTTATTTGTGTTCGTTTACATTCATTAACTGTTCGTTTAGATTTTTAACGAAACCACATGAACGTACACGAACATTTTTAATTTTCTTAATGAACAAAAAGATTGTATTCGACTCGGTTAAAGTTAAATTAACAAACACCAACATGTCGATTTTCGTGTTTATTTGATTCGTTTTCAGGCCTATCCAAAATTGTGTCCTAAATAGTTTGAGTTTCAAGTTACGTGTAGACTGTAGAGTTCAATTTCTTTCCATCTTCTCTGGTCTAATTGCCATTCTCATATATATATACTCAATAATATAAAACTATAAGCGACTCTTTAACGTGTCAAAAGGACATCTCAAAAGCAAACCACCTCCCAGTAGTTAGAGCCACGCGCCATCGTCGAAAACAGGTTCAAATTTGTAAAGTTTTCAAACACAAATTGGTTATTTATACGACCAACTCTTCAAATCTATAATATATTTACATTACAAAAAAAGAATCATTCAACAACAACACATGTTTAAGTTCAGTTTCATGAATCTGGAAACCCTGGTTTTGTTTTGTTTTGTCAACGCATATAATACCACTTTTTCCCAAATACTACGGCCCCCCAACAATCCAGCGGCCACCCTCTTCCCAATATTATTATTATTATTATTAGTTTATTATCTCTCTCTATATATACATACAAACACATCATCCTCACACACTTCACATAACCCACACCCATCATCTTCTTCATCTTCATTTCAACCTTCGATCATTACAACAAACTTGCAGCAATGAGAATGAGCTGTAATGGCTGTCGAGTCCTCCGCAAAGGTTGCAGTGACGACTGCACCATCAGACCATGTTTACAGTGGATCCAATCGCCGGAGTCACAGGCCAACGCCACCGTCTTTCTCGCGAAGTTCTACGGCCGTGCTGGACTCATGAACTTGATCAACGTCGGACCTCAACACCTTCGTCCCGGTGAGTAAATATTTCATCTTTAGGTCGCTTTTGTAACTTTGAGTTTATCGTAAGAATATGAATGATTGATGGGGTTTATGTATGAATTTGATCTACAGCTTTGTTTCGATCGCTTTTGTATGAGGCTTGTGGTCGGATCGTGAACCCGATATACGGGTCGGTCGGGTTGTTGTGGTCCGGGCGGTGGGAGCTTTGTCAGAACGCGGTGGAGGCGGTGTTGAAGGGGTCTCCGATCGTCCAGGTGGACTCCGACGCGGCGGAGACGAGCGACGGTCCGCCGTTGAAGGCGTACGACATCCGCCACGTGTCGAAGGATGACAACTCCGGCGGGTCTACCGAGCTCCACCGGATCCGGACCCGGTGCCGGTTCAAAAGATCCGGGTCCAAAACGAAAGCAAAATCAAACACGAAGACGAATATGAATCGGAATTTGGTGGGTTCATGCGATGAGGATGATTCGGGTCACGAGTCAACGCTGAGTCACCAGTCGGAGGCGGTGGAAGGGGAGAGTCACGTGACGGTGGAGACGGCGGAGACGGCGGAGGGGGTGGCCGGAGCTCCGGTGAAAGATGAGAATAACGATGGGGTTGAATTGGAGTTGACGCTTGGGTTTGAACCGGTGAATCGGTGCCGGAACCGGAGTTTTGAAATGACCGGAAAAGTGGCCGGAGGTTGTGGTGGTTCCGGCGACGGTGTGGAACTGGGGTTAGATTATTGGGTGTGAGAGGATTGTATGTGGCGACTTGGTGGTAGATCAGTTTTGACGGTTCAGATCAAGTGTTTTGATTTTATTTTTTTTAATTGTGTTTGAATAGGTACTTTTTCTTGGTAAAAGAATGTACATGCTAAAGAGGGTATCTATGTAAATTCGCAAAAGATATAAATTTAAATAATCATCTTCAAATGTTACACCCAACAAACACCCATACACTTTTTTGCTGATTAAATGACTAGAAGATCGCTCCAAAAAGTTTGTAAAAATTTGATCAAAAGGTTATGAGTTAGCTCGGCTTGTAACGTTTATAAAACCAAGCTAGGTTGGCATTTGTTTAAATTTGAGTCGACTTGATTTTAGCTCGAATTATATATATATATATACATACAAGTTTAATGAAAAATATATGTTCAATTGTCGAAACTAAGTCCAAAGAAACAGGAGCCAAGACTTAAACCATGTCCAACGAAACAGGTAGAGTTTGAAAAATTATATAAAGGGCCAAGTTTGGATAAGAAGGAGCTGGACTTAATACGAATAAAATTTTCTAACGAAATACCCATAAAAGTTTACTTTTGAGCAAGAAAAAAAAAAGAGGGCCCGACCCCAAGTAAACTCCGCATATGCAAGGAAATAATATCCTCATTTATTTACGGGTAACTAAGGATACTTTTTTAAAGGTGGGTAATACAAATAATTATTTTTGTTATTAAGACATCCTATTATTTTTATCTCCCTCTATGTATTTATATGTATGTATAAAGAGATATAAAAAGATAAATGATGTTAGTTGATTCTAGCTTCCAATTTATATAGTACTAATTATTAAGTTAGTTTGTGCATTAAAGTTGTGTTTTATGCTTTTAATAGTTGTACTTTAAATTGTATATAGTAATTATCAATCTTGGTATGCATTAAGAGTTGTATGATATGTTTTATTGAGTGTACTTATTTTTTTTTTAATTTTTATTTTAACCCAATACTTTTTATATCTTTATAATTTAGCCCCGACATTTTATCATTTTCAAATTTGATCCCTTATACTTTTTATATTTTACAAAGTTTCCGGTTTACGTATTAGTCTAAATTTTACGAATTAACACGTCTTATTGTGCATGTGTGGTTCAATGTTTTTACGCTTACCCCCCCTCCCTGTTTAACAGCCCAGTCGCGAGGCACTAGTCCTAGGTCGACTTACCAATTGTTTTATATGTTTCGTCTGTGTAGTTCAACGATTTTACGTCTATTTTTCGTTCGGTTTATTTTTTTACTTCTTTTTTAATATGAAATTTTTCGATCTTGGTGGATACTAACGGTGATATGCTAGGCATTATTTGGCACAGTTTTACGTTCCCCGCTGCATCGCGGGGGGCTTAATACTAGTTATTATATTACAGTTAATATATCTTCACTTTTAAAGGAGTGACAATTAGTTAAAAAAGCTTTTAAGGAAAATATATATCACAGTCCACAACAAAGTCTGAATACATAGTTGCATGGAAGCATCTTGATGAAGAAGTGTATCACTGGTCTCTGGCAAAATTTGATCGTCGAGAAACCAATAGAAATTTTTTAATGACAATGCTTGTCACACCTTAGGTTCGGGTCACTCCGGGCCATGTAAACCTAGAGGTGTATAAACTCGTTTTTATACCCAAACCGGTTCGGGTTCAAAACCGAACCGGTTTTTTCGTGGTGGGGTCAAACCGGTTCGGGTTACAAACCGGTTTGGCTCACCGAAAACTAGAACCTAACAAACCAATTCGGACCGGTTTGAAACCGGTTTTTTTACCCAAACCGGTTTTTCTTACTGATTTAACAGGTTTTTAACTTTTAAACCGGTTTATAAACCGGTTTTGAGTGCGGGGCTAGCAAACCGGTATAGAAACCAGCGGTTCGGGTCGGTTCGGGACCGGTTTGGGCCAAACCGGTTCCGGTTTTTTCGGTGAACCGGTTCCCTAACCGGTTTTTTTGTTCATGTCTATGTAAACCGATCGGTATCGTTTGATTATTTTATTTAAAAAATTCATTTCTAGTGGTTTATTAGCAGCGGAATTTCATCGGTAAACAATATCACAAAATATTGTTTTATAATCAAATCAAATTTCAAAACATAATCAAACTTTGATTCATAACATTGTTTTAAAAGATCATGTTTGTATTTACAAACCACGTAATTTCAAAACTATATATGCGTGCATCTCGATATGCTTACAGCTTGCATAATTCAAATATTGATATTAGATACACTCACAGAGTTCATATTGTGGCATGATCTAATTTAAATTAAATCATTCTTTACCTGTAAAATGTTTAAAATTCAATATCACTGATACGCTGGTGAATAACATTTATCATACCCAAATCATTTTCGTAATCAAGCATGAGCATATTATAAAAGATTAACCATGCTAGTTTCATATGATGAAATACACATCAAGATCTTTCATTGTACATTGTTAATAGTTTGTTATCTGGTCACCTGTGGTACTCCAGTGTCAAGGGATGTTGTAATCTTTTAGGCACCAAACCACTACCATTTCAAGGGTCCTACGGTCCTACCCCTCACATGTACATCATTTCTGATCAGATCACGCATACAATCTTAATATGATGCTTGTCTTGTATTTCACCAATATGTGTTAATAAATTAATTATAACTCATGTTGTTTTTTAAGATAATGGTGAATCTTCATGATTCACGAGTTTCGTTAAAGACAAATATATTCACCTTAAAATCAAATTGAGCCTTATCTTATGATCTTAGATTAGTTCCAGATAGTTTAAACAACACTTTGGTTATTCATTTATGCTAGAAACGTCTTCTAGGAACTTTACGTAGCTTCAAATCTTCAGTTATTCAACATCAGGTCGAGAATCAAGTCGACGAGAAGGCCGACACGCAAATCGAGCTTAAGTGTGTGTTTGTGAAGGTGTGAATTATGTGAAAACTGAACTAAGAACTCACCAATATATAGGTGAGGTCGGCTAGTCGATGTGCACCGCATCGTATGTCACCCATGCATGCCTGACACTGTCGCGCATGCATTGCCTCGAACCCCTTTTTGCGATGCGGCGCGCATTGGTGTCCACGTGTCCGAACATGCCCATTAGTCAGTATCTACATGTTGTCTCCGTATGATTTCCTTAGCAAGTCGATGTGCCCCGCATCCACTCTTCGATGCGGGCCGCATCGGCCCTAATTTCCTAAATTTTGATTTTTTTTCATTTTTCTCCATTATACTAATTCTCCAAAATAATTTTTTTTCGAGCTGACCTAACAGCTCAACCCTAGTCAGAAGCTTTGCCCCTTGGACTCCACTAGGGTCTGCCGCCCCTTAACCCCGCTTTCAAGGGCTATCGTCCCCGAACCCCCACTGTCTAGGGGATGCTTTATGTCCGAATTTTAGTAGTGTTACAATGCTGGAATTACTTAAGCAAAACAATCAAGTTTACATCACAACCCCAAGCATATTTTCATAAAACTTTCGCTATATATGAGAGATACTAGTAGATCGATGTATCTATCAGTGAAATTCCAACAAATTGAATCTAGCATAACCATTTATTCTTAATTTGATTATGAGAAAAGAAACATTGATGTAAAAATATTAAAATATAAAAAGGTTTGTGAGATGGATTGATCATTGAAAAGGGTTTGTGAGAAGGTTTATGGGTGTTAGGGATGTGTGAGATCTTACTAGTAAAATTATATTGAATCTCTTAGCTATTATTATCATGAAAGAAAAAGTATTGTTGTTATCACCAACGCCGGTGGTTTAGCAGTAAACATGAAACTGTTAGAAGCATCATTTATAAAAAGGTATTAGATTATATCCTAAACAAGTATAATATATGGCTAATGACCGTTTCATTTAGCGGCATACAGGGTTTCTCCCCATCGGGGAGACTTGGGTTCGAATCATGAAGACGGAGAATTTTGATTCGTTGCAAATTAGGGGGTTTTACGAGTTAATCAGTTTCCTCTTGAGACGGTTAACGCCAACCTCGAGCTACGAGGTATGGTTTATATCTGTACTATGAAAAGACATGCTACTGAGTTTGTTTCCGTCTCTATTTCATAAGAAATTATAATATATAAAATATAATTTAAAGTAAAAATATGATAGTTTTACCTTTAAAAAATAAAAAACCACGTTGATGCCGAAAATTGTGGGCCGCCGGCTTAAAGTTTGGAAGAATATATTTTTTGAACAAAGAAACCCGTGTTAACCGTTCCTAATTGACTCAATATTATATTAATAATTTCCTATCATCGACCAACTAATAACTTCCTTAATTTCTAATTTTAAATTGGACAAATTTCATAAAAAAATAATAAAAGATGAATCTTTTCACTTTTATATTTTAATAAAACAAAGTTAATATCATATCATGTTTTCTCTACCACTAAAAGTTTATAATCTTAATTTTTTCACTCAACCTAATTAAAAATATATTTTCTATTCATTATGTCACTAATTTAACTACTTTAACTAATTGAAATGCATAAATCTGCTTTAGAAAATATCTAAATATTTTAAAATAAAATCATCATATCATACTATTTAAAAACACTTGCAACGTTTTAGTTAGAACGTACATTACTTACCGTGAGAATATCTCTTTAAAAACATACTATATTCAATCTTTAACATGAATGTCTTCAATCACTATTTGAGAAAGATGCAAGGCTTCTCGTTACAACTTTAGAGCTAATTATGCAATAAGGTTTTCAAATTTTATAAATTCTAATTCCTTATTTGATTTTTTTTATAAAAATGAGGTCCTTATTCAGTTCCAAAGAAGATTTCTATGCTTGTAATCTTCGGTTATAAGAACATCACAATAAGATTCTGAATTCTTATTTATTAAATTTTAAAAGGTCACTCAATAATCTACATTTAGTAAAAAAAAATTTAGGACTTATCTTTTCACGGAGGTAAAATAGTGCTAGAAATCAAAATGAAAAGATCATTCTAGAGCAAAATACAATTTTTTCCTTTGGTCAAATTATGGACTGGTTTGTTAAAAAAATTACAGACTTTACATTTTATGTGAAAAGTTTTAACGGAATTCATCTTTTTCATTAACTGATGTTAAGTTTTCTAGTCAAGAAATATAAGATGAGGGCATTTTAATCTTTTTACTTCTAAAAGACTATTCTTGTAAATCAACCCCCCCCCCCCCCTTCACACCTCTTTCAGTCGACCCACCACCGCCAACCGCCATGCCCACCCCTATTAGTCGACCCACCACCGTCACATCACACCGCTAGACCTATAAATCAAGTTTCCTCACCACACCGAACCATCAATCAACCCATGATCTTCCACATCCACACCCACCTATGGTTTTCCCCTCATATCCACTACATGTTCTTATTTCCACCCTTTCACCGCCTTCTTCAAATCACCACCCACTTCGCTGCCTCTTTCATTACTCTATTCAAATTGCACCTTTCGAACCAATGTCTATTATCATGACCATCACCACCACCGTCCTTTTAGGTCCATCATCATGATCATAACGAGTTAAAGGTTTCCTTTTTAGATCCACCACATGGGAAAATGCAAATTGGAGAGTGTTTTCTGGCAATAGGTGGCGGAGGTGGTCATCGACATGATAGGGCGGTCTTGGTGACTTGAGCAAATGAAGAAGAAACACGTCATTTGTTTCCTGTATTTCACCATTACAACTATAGTCCTTTGGTCGTAAAAATACTAAAATTCCCTCATATGTATTGCATATGAGGTGACTTGATTGAAAAACCTAATGCTCGTTAGTGATAAAGATGAAATCTATAAACACTTTTCACATAAAGGGTAAGAGTGTATAAAGGACCCAATCTACAATCTGATGTATTATAAAGGACAAAATTGTAATTGATGATCTAATTTAATAATACAAACAGTGAACCAGGTTGTTATCAAAATATTCGTTAATAAACAAATCTTGCTAACAAATTAAGATATTTCAACGTATACTCTCTTACGTAGCGGGATTGTGTGTCCCCGATGATGAGACTTGTTTCTCGCCAACGTGGCGAGATTATATGTGTCACACCCCAACCATGAAGGTTTCCCGCGGGGCGTGATTGTCATGAAATCATAGTCACTAGTCGACTACTACATGGTTTTGTAAAACATACATTGCAAAACATTTCAATGATTACATAATTGTTCTCAAAGTTGTAATGTGAAAGTAGATACAGGCATGTATATTGTTACTCAAAAAACGACACATGAAATAATAAATGTCTCAAAAAGCATGGATGACCCTATATGCGATGCATCCCATGCAAGCTAGACTTGGTGCAATTATCAATTACCTAAGAAAACATGCGTGAAAATTGGTCAACAATGATGTTGGTTGTCACACCCCTCGCCGGCGGCAGAATCGCAAGGAGGTGACGTAATCGGATATTTAAATTCAGAACACGTGGTACTTAAGGAAACTTAAATTTCATTCATGCATTCAAAATAAACTTAGGCAACAAAGATTCAAGTTTATGAGCCTAGCATCCTAAACTTATACAAAATAATCTTCTGTTATGCCCTAGTCGTGCCATACTTAAGTGAAGTCCAAAACACTAACCTTGGTAGTTTACTGAAAAACATGTCAAAAATGGGTCAACAATAATGTTGGTGAGCTCGTAGATTTTGAGACTCGATAAGTAGTTGTAAAGTAAGTAGTCAAGTATGAATCAAAAACTCATCATGTAAAGTAGCCATAATACAAGTAAGGATAAATGAATTTATGAGTCCACAACTAAGCCTTTGACTGCATGCCTCGCTCGATACTTATTTCAAGTACGAAAATAAAAGTCAAGTTATAGTGTGCGTGGTAATAATCATTCAATAACGTTGACTGTGGATTTACGCGTTCCAATCAGTCGAGAGAATGGGGATTGTCAGTCCTGATAGTACTATCTATATTAAACCTGCGGCTCCAACCCGGAGTTAAGTAGTTGTGTAAGATAGCGAGGTCTTTGTAAGTCCAACCCAATAAATAAACATTCATCACCAAAATATGTATAAGCATAAGACATAATAGTAATGATTCATGTAAAGTCGTTAAGTAACATGTTTCTCCCCCGAAATTAGTAAAAGAAAAAAGGACTATGAAAACTCACTTTCTGATACGGATCACATGAAACAAGAGAGATTGCACTAAACCGAAGCAGTTCCTACATATACATGCGGTGTGCAAATAAGGTTTACATTCCCATGAATAAGTCGTTAAACCAAGTGACGAGTCAGGTGTTATATGAAATAAGTTTTACTTTTAATTTATTGAGTGAAAAGTAACCTTATTAAAATTTATGGTTTTGTATGTTTTACGAACCGTTAGCAATTTTCGATCATGAACTTGGCTTTAAAAGAAATAGTGTATAAACATAAATACATATTATGAAATGAGCAACTTTTGTCATAATTATAAGTTCAAATGTGATTATACGATATTTTGTGATTTAAAGTTTGTTTACTTGATTTCTGCGTTTTTAAGTGTCATTTTGTGCTAGGGTTTTAATTAATCAAATATACAAAGTAAATTATGAGATTTTTATCATTAATATATATGCGTTTTATCTTACTAGAAAAATAAATGTAACATTTTATAGAGTTCATTTAGTAGTCCAAAAATAATTATATTGTTTCAAAAGTAAGTGCAGCTATATTCTAGAGTTTTAAAACTATTTCAGTTAGTTGAGAGTCGAAAACTTAACCATTTAAAGTGAGACTAATTTGGTTTTAAAGCTAACTCATAAAACTAACTTTAAAAAAAGAATCAAGTCAATTGGGTAATAATTGAGGGAGTTATGGCCTCCCAAAGTCGACCGAAGTAATCTGCCAAAATGATCGGTTTTGACGTTTCGTTTTAAAATCGAATTTTCAGAGCTCAAAACTTACTGAAAAATTGTGTATTTATTATCATTGGAAAGATAACTCTTTGAACTTAACTTTAGGCTCAAGAATCGTATATTTTGATTTTTTTTTGACCAAGTTATGACCTTTCAAAGTTAAGGTAATTTTCTGACAGAATCCGTTTTATACATCAAGAAACTTTTAAACCATATTTTTTTATGAACAAGTAATGCACTTGTTTCTTGAATCTTAGATCACTTAACCACAAACTTATATTTATTATTTCATTATTTTAAACATATTAAAGTATTGCTTATGTGTAAGTGCATGAATACCTGAATGTTTGCAAGAGACAAGGCTTGAAATAGAGTTGTGTGTGTGTGTTGCTTTGGAGTTGAGAAGGTTCTTAGAAGTGAATGGTGTGATCTAGTGGTGTTTGATAGCATGTAATTTATTGGGGTGATCAAGGGCATTTTGGTAATTGGATAATAGAAAATCATGGAGATCTTTGTATTCAAAATTTGATGGAGACTAAGGTATGGTGAAGTGGTATGATTGCCATGAGAACATGGGGAATGAAGAGGGGGGTCACGGCTGTAAGAAATGGTAAAGGGCCCATTCTTTAGATCTTGACTAATGCTTGTAAGAAATCTCCTTAGCCTATTATCATTTAGTATAGGTATGTATGATGCTCATAATATTTTATGGAGAGGGGGCCAACTTGTGGGTAAAGATGATGATGATAATATAAGTATATTGGTATTTTATGATTCAACTATGTTAAAAGATGGTTATTTTATGTGTTAGTTAGATTTTATGTCATTTACGTTAGCGTAGAATATAATTGCGTTAGAGTAAATAAATTTCGTTATAAATCTTACAAGTAAATTTATATATTTATGTAACCATTTGCGGGTTTTAGTAATAGTATCAAATCTTTAGTTTGTATTTTAATTCGACTAGTGCGTGATAGTAGTCGGTTTTTACGCTTGTTCTCATACATGGGTGATGTATTCATATATATAAATATATGAGTAAGTCTTTATTTTATGCTCATAAATATCTTTATCGTTAAAGTAACTTGTCGATGTTGAGTTTCACCCTGTGTAGTGATTTGTAGAAGACCGTCGAAAATTTTTATTTTATTATTATATTATTTTGGACGACTCGAGTCGGTTAAAGCATCTAGGTTTAGAAGTTTGGCCGAACGTCAAAAATTAGTAATTTGTAACGCATAATAATGTCATATAATCATTTAGGTTCACATAAAATATCATAAAGTGATTCACTAAATAATTTATGTAATCAAATAAGTAACATAATATCTGAAATACCTTGAATTTTCATAAGTGTCACATTGGTGAGTTCGCAGGTTTAATAGTAACAGAAATTAGTATAATGAACAATAAGACTTTCTATGATTTGATTATTGTACATACAATTTTACAATAATATACAAGCATACCAAAACTAAAGCTAGACATAACAGTAATAGAATGCTCCTACCCATGCATATCTCAAGCACTAGGGTGAACAAGCTAATAATGCACCCATTTTAACTTCCATTCAAAGTTATCATGAGTAACTCAGGTGGAGATAGTCAAACCTAAATAGTACTATGACTACCTCGCTTTGTGAAAGAAACTAACGATCCGATTTGGAAGGGACTTTATACGATATGTAAACCACTATTATATCATGCATGCATAATTAATAAATCAAACCAAGAAGCAAGTGATGCAATTCAAGAATTAAAATAATTTTACTCTTAGTGATCTATTAGTGTGATTCAAACAAAGGTTAGCTTACGCAATTTTTTTTCATGTCAAGAATTAAAATAATTATCTCTTGATGTCTTCACTAGATGGAATAGCACACATGACATGCTAGAAAGTGTCGTTAAGTTTGAAAAAGCTTTTGAACTATATGACCGGAAAACATACCAATTTTTGGAATGATTTAGGTGAGATTCCTGACCGATTCGACTGATTATATGAAACGAAAATGGTTGAGTTTTTGGGAATCTTTAAACGAAAAACTGTAAAGATTTCAGGCTTAACCTATGTTATAGCACATCAATTTTTTATGAAATTATGGATATTGGTGATAACTTGGATAGATTGTTAAACCAAACGGGTCAACTCTATGATTGTATGGAGATGATAGCACTTATGAAAATTAAGTTTGATAAATACTTTGGAGATGGAGATCGAAACATATGTTGTTGAATTTGTGTTATATTAGATCCTCGCATGAAGCTTCAAATTATTCAATTTTCTTGCGAGAGATGTTGTATGCTAATTAGGGAAGAAAGGGACAAATATAAAGATGAAGAAGGAAAAATGACAAACGAATATTTTAAGAAGATGGTAGATATGTTGGTTGATGATGTAAAAAGAGTCGGATATCGAGACGAATTTACCTTCCACCATGTCAATATATCAAAATCATCAGTATTATCTTCAAGGTTATCCTTTAAATACTTTTCTAATTATGTTTTATTATTATAGGAACGAACTCCACCACCTCGATATCGTTGAAAAGCATCAAGAAAAGAGTTATCACCAATTTGAAACTGTTCACATTTATTTTATGTTTTAGGGGGATTAGTTGAACCCTTGGACTTAAATAAAAACTATAATATTAAATATTTAACTAATATGAAAATTGTCAACAAATATACCCTATCTTTATATCCATTCTCTCTTTCTAAAAAGCCACCGAACCTCCACACCTCCGCAACCATTGCCGGCACCACCTAATCACCTCCGACACCACTTCATTTCCACCGCCACTGCCAAAAAGTCACTGCTCTTTCTCTATATCTATTCTCTCTCTCTCTAAAAACCACCATCACCTTCCACCTGAGCAACCACAGGTTCCAACACCACCAACAAACCTCCGGCACCATCACACGTTAACCACCACCACTTCATAGCCACCGCCACAATCACCTCACTCTCTATATCTATTCTCTCTCTCTAAAAACCACCACCAACTCGTGGTCGAGAAACAATTGTCGGCACCACCATCACACCCCGTACACTATCACACCGCCACCACCGCTTCATCGCCACCACCTCATAGCCACCGCCACCACCACACAGTCACTGCACCCACCCATCTTCTTCATCTTGTTTACATCGACGCCCTAATCAAATCTGTTTTGTCTTGTGGGATAGTCAGTGTTGATGGTTAGTGAATTGAAGGTAAAGACATCATATTGAAACTAGATCTAAGAAAGATGATGATTATGGTGGGTTAGATCAAATCCACCCACCTAACACCCTCTTACACGACGGTGTTGAATGATTACGAGATGAAAGGGGTGGGCAATGAGTGATGGTGTGTTGAAAGTTTCAGATGATGATAATGGTAGTGGTCACCGGTAAATCAATGGTTGGGTGTGGTGGTTAGCCGGAGGTGGTGGTATAATGGTTTGGTCAAAGAGGGGAAACAAGAGGGTTTAGTTGGTTTTGACAAAAGGATGGCATGAGACACGTCAATATTTATTATCATAAAATATACATAAATAAAAATTAAGCATTTTAAATATTATAACTATTTTGTATATTTATAAAGAGTAACCATTTTAATCCAATGGTATTATTGTCTTTTTTAAAGATTTAACAGTAAAATTGGATTGAGTTAACGATTTGAATTAAGTTATGACAAATCTTAAACCACAGTGGTTAAATAGGGCGTTTTTAAATTATTGGATGAAAATTGTTATAACCACCAAACCACAAGGACTAAAATAGCAATTTACTATTTTTATTATTATAGCATATTTAACAAATTTTAGTATACGTTACTTTTTTTACTTTATTCTGTTTTAGATATTTTAGCTATTATAGTTTCAACCGTAGCTTCAAAGTCCGTTTTTAGTACGGGCGGACGGGTGGTGGAATTGTCTAGAACTTCACTATCCCCTCCTATTGTTGAGGCTTTGATTTGTACGCAAGATTGGGTTTGAATGGCAAGAAAGGAAATCAACAAGAGTGAGGAATTAGAAAAACTTGACAATCTTGCAAAAGGTCGGTTTAAATTTAAAATTCTATGATATGCTATAAAATTGATTAAATCTTTTGAGTTTCTAATAATTTAACTTTTTTTTCAGAAATTTATGATAAGATCGGTTTCGTGAGTGACTAAAGAGTAAAAGAAGACCAAATGAAAAAGCTTGGTGTTTTTATTTTATTATTTGGTATCATTAAAAAGACTTTTGTTTGTAATTAAAGATTTTTAAAATAGCATAGTTTCTTATTTGAAAGTTTGCTTTATAATCAAATTATTATTTTAGTGTGTTCAAGTATCATGTTATTTTATTTTAGTGTGTTTAGTCCTAGCACACTAAAAGAGCATGATTTTTTTTTCGAACCGGTCCGGCCCAATTAGTAGAACCGACACGTTAGGCCGGAAACCGGACCAGACCGAGCCATCTTTATAAGGTCCGGTCTTTGGACCTTAAATCTCGTAAATTTTGGTCCTCGTTTCGGGCCGGTTCTAGCTGGTTCGGTCCGGGTTTGACCCATTGCACACCCCTACCCTTCAGTTCATCTTCTATAACAAGAAATCCAGTCTCTCTCGCCGGCCATCACCATCTTCTATCTCCATCGTGCAATACCACCATTGCTTCCACCATCACCTTCTATGTGTGTGTGTGTGTGTGAGAGAGAGAGAGAGAGAGAGTATGTGTGTGTGTGTGTGTTTCCTAATCTATTCACAACACCACTTCTCAC
The DNA here is from genome assembly GCA_025215565.1 of Flaveria ramosissima. NCBI lineage: Eukaryota > Viridiplantae > Streptophyta > Magnoliopsida > Asterales > Asteraceae > Flaveria > Flaveria ramosissima. The sequence goes on along the minus strand of CM046037.1, from coordinate 23,283,844 downwards.
GTCGTCACCACTGCTCAAGATCTAAAACACTATGGCTACGGTCATAACCCACTCCACCCAAATCAATAAGCTTGGTACTGAAACTTCTGTTTTTCTGGTTTAAGATGGTGGTTGCTTGGCGGAAGTGATTGTTATCGGGACTGCTCGGCGTCGCTATTGTACTTATACTCATGGTAGGGGCAGTAGTGGGGGAAATAGTACGGTGGGTGGTTTTGATGAGGTAGACGACGAGATACACGATGAGGTAGACGACGAGATACACTATGAGGTGGACGACGGAAGGATCCATGTGGAGGTGACCCCTAGATTGTAACCGGTGGTGGTGATGGTAACCAGTGGTGGTGATGGTAACCGGTGGTGCTGGTGATAATCGTTGGTAGCAATATCCAATGTATCATCTATTCCTCGTGGAGAAGAAAATGTAGGGTGGGGTAGGGTTGGGGGTGGATGAGATGGTAATAAAATAAAGAGTTTAGAATATATATTACTAGTTTTAGTAAACCTGTGTATTACACGGATTGAATAAATAAAATATTAATATAAAAAATTATTAAGTGTAAATTCATATTCTAAAACAGATAAACATTTTGTTCTAAAACAAACCGTATAAAAATATCATTTTTAAAAACTTTCCTATTATAACTCTCAAAATTGATTAATTTTTGTTTTTAAAAAATGATTTTCTAAAAATACTAATTTTAAATATTTCATATTTTTTAAAAAAATTTATGCTTTATAAAAAATTTATTATTTATAAAAAATTTATTTATTTAAAACTAACATTAATAAATAGATTTCTTTTTTAATTTATTAAATCTAAAAAGATGTTAAATAATATTATTAGTGATTAAGGTAATTATTAATAGGAGAGAGAGACGTGAAAATTTTGGTGAGAATGATTGTGGTGTTGTCATGTGTCATCCCAAAATATCTTTTTATTAGAGTAGGTAAATTTAAAAGAAATATAAATTATTTAAAGAAAAAGTGGGTTTAAGGGCATATTTATCATTTAACATCACTTAACGGAAAAAGTTAACCACTCATCCATGTTAGCATGTTAGGGACTAAGCATGTTACATTTATGCATACTTGGGACCGACCTTGTAGTATTTCAAACTTGAGTACCAAAACCGTAATTTGGACATAGCAGAGGGACTCTCCGTGTAGTTTACTCTTTTTTTCATATCCTCAAATTAATATCAAACACTTGTTGATTGATTCTAATTAGTTTTTCTGTGTTTTGTCTTATATATGTTTATGAGTGCCTCTCGACTTATTGGGCTTGTAGTTGTTTGGAATTGCTACTAGCCTACTAGGCTAGTAGATATGGGCTTAAAGTGGGTCATGTATATCTTCCTCTCAACTTCATTCTATATGGAGAGAGAGAGAGAATGAACATACAATTTTATATATATATATATATATATATATATATATATATATATATATATATATATATATATATATATATATATATATATATATATGTATATATATATATATATATATCTATATATCTATATCTATATATCTATCTCTATCTATCTCTATATCTCTCTCTATGTCTATCTATATCTCTCTCTGTATCTATCTATATCTCTCTGTCTCTCTATCTCTCTCTCTGTCTCTATATCTATGTCTATCTCTACATATCTATCTGTATATATATATATATCTGTCTATATACATATATATCTATATATATATATATATATATATATATATATAGACAACATTCATGAATAGTAAACTTTTGTTTTTTTTTTTCAATTTAACGTCAAAACTTCAAGTATTTATATTTGGGTTAGTTAATTTTTGGTTTTTTCAATTTAATCCCAAAGTTTTAAGTGGTTTCATTTGGGTTAGGAATTTTTCTTTCAACTTTTGTTTTTGTTGTTTTTTTTTAAATTTCATCGTCACATATACGTTTATGTTCGGCTTTTTCGATACTTACTTTAAACCGGAGTATGCTTGCGGGTTTTGCAGCGAAGTAGTAGTCGTTTTTACGATAAAGTACGGTTTTATAACGAAATACACTTTTGGGTTTTACGAACGAGTGATGTTCGATTTTACGAATGGGTATGAATTAGGATTTTCCGGTGTGGGGAACGTTGTCACGACGTTCCTTTTGTTTGTGTTTTGATACTCATGATCATGTCCCTGTTGACGGCTCGGGTTTGAGATTGCACCCAACCTAGATTTTTGTGCTTTTTTGTTTTGGTTTTTTTCCCGTTATTTTGGGTTTTGTAAGTGTGTAGACATTATTGTGACTTGGGTTTGTAATCTGATTTCTTGGTGCCTTAGAGTTTACGAGAATGCCTGTCATTGCTACGTGTTTTGGTGTCCATTGTATAATATTTGAGATCGTGACAAAATTTCCATCGCAACGCGACGGTATAAATATCTAGTTTATTTTTGTTCTTTAGTTTCTTTCTCTTTCTCTTGTGCACAACTTCTCTCATTGATCTTGTTGTCTTGAGTTTAGGGTTACATTGCAATGTTAATCTATGTATTTTTCCGAGTTCGTATGAGTTCCAGTTCAGATCAAATCATTGTTGTTAATGTTTCTCATCATAGTCTTGACTGTGTTTACATTTCAGATAAATTGTTCATCTTTAATCTTATACTTGTTAGTTCTTGAGTGTATTCATTCTTGGTTTGGGATTTAATTATATTTGTGTTTTCTGACATGTTCCCCTCACGTGTGCCAACAGTTAATAATGGTGCTTGTTGCATGGGTGATTTACGCGCGTTAATTGAATTTATTTATGTGTTTTAAACTTTAATAATTAATTTATGCATTAGTAATTTATATACGAAGTTTGAAAGTTTTTTGAAACCACAAGCTAAAAATGTGATTTTTTGTTAAACTTGAGACATGTGAGTAAACATTTAATTATGTATCCTAGCATTACTAATCGGTATTTTTCATATTCACGTTATTAGATAATAATTATGTTACGAATTCACCGATATAATTGGATAACATACTAATTTATATTGTTTTTATACCTTTATTTAGGTTTTTGTATGTAATAAATAAAAAATGATTAAATCCCTATGAACTAAACTAGAAAATGATTAAACAAGTATTAGATCAATATTAGTTAAACTTAAATGATAAAATTATTGCTTCATCCTAACAGAAGCTCACATGACTACAGTAACACAAGAAATTTTATAGAAATTTGCATGGGCATTGATTATTCGATTAATTATGGAATTGGGATGTGAATTGAACTATTCAAATAAATTGAAGGCTAAAATAAAATGCTGATGGGCTGACATAATGGATTTCGTGGGCTGAAAAAATATGAAAAAGAAGACTGAATTAAAGGGTAGAGGGTTAGATATATAATTAAACTAGGTTATAACATACGCAAACCCAATATATGAGAAAATGCGAAATGAAATTAAAATATTCATAATTTATAGATCTTTAAATTATATTTTGTGTACAACATTTTATATTGTATTAATAATATTATCAATTTTATTTAAGATTAATAGCTTTAATTTCTTTGCTTTATACTGTATTAATATTGTATTATATGGATTTCAAAAATATTTAGAAATTTTGTTAAAATCACAAAATGTAACAATATAAAAATATTTATTGATTGATAATTAAAATTATTAAAACAATTAATAATTATCGAGCTTGTCAAATATTTGTAATAACTTCAATAAGTGAAATCAATTAGTTAGTGTAAATAAACTTATTTAGAAAATCAAATACGGTGATACATGTAGACTTAAAAAAGATTAGAAATTTTTTATTGTGTCAACTATCGGTTTCTAAATTTAACTTATGTATAGTATGTTTTAATATTTAGTTTCAAATCATGATTGAACTAAGAAAACTGAATAAAACGGATGTCATAAATGTGTGATTTTTAGCTTAATTAATTGTATTTAGAAAAAGATTTTAAAACCAATCATGGAACATGATTTTGACGGGAAAATAAGCTAGGAGATGCTTCAAAAAGATGTCACGTGTCACATAAGTTATTACTTTATTATATGGTATAGATTATTGCTTCATCCACAAACATTCGTTAGATTTTCAAGATACAATAGTTTAGTTTTAGGTAAGTAATCAAACGAATCGTGCAACACTAATCATATGCTTTCCATGGATATAATACTTGACTTACCTTAGGCCCTAGCTAACTAGGTTGCTTAGGTTTTTGCATGACTCAAACCAAGGTCACTTGACTTAAGTATTCGTTAGAACAATTGGGTGGTTGGATATATGGACTAGAGGGTATTGGTACTGTTATACATCGTAGAGTTGGTTGTCATGATGAACTCCTTAAAAGTAGTTAAAACTCGTTTTGTTTTAGGATTTATATTCGATTTGATATTTAGAGTATTTACACCGTTATGATCTCAATTTACATATATACTTAAGCTTTATGTTACATTTACTAATTATCTATTTGATGTTGCGTTCAAGTAATAGAGTTTGAATATGTGATTACATAATCTAAACCAAATAACCCCTTTTATCGATCTAAAAATCACGACCTCCGGTATTTATTAAACTAAACTACAAAATGTCCACCTTTAAAGACTTTAGCTTGTGTGTATAGGACTAGTTATTTTGAACCATACAATTGACAACTTGTACTCCATTTGTTAGAATATTTTGTAAACCATGTTTCCATTAAATTATTTTCACATGTTGTACTGTAATTACTAACTTTTGGAAGATTTATTGTCGATTTTTGACTTACTTATTACCCCTTATGAAAAATAGAAATGGCATATATATTAGGACTTTCTAAAAGAAAATATCCAGCAAAAATTATAGAAAGTTAAAGGGAAAATAAGGAATACCCAAATCATTTTAAAAATACTAGTATGGATACGTAGAAAATTAACATACAGTTTGGCTCACAGTCTGTCATACACTCCAATCAGTTCAGACGACCTAGTCCCAGCAATTTGTTTTGTGTCCCACAACGAGCCAACCTTTTTTAGTTTTGGACAAGGATTTATCGAGGTCTTAGACAATTTATTGGGCCAAACGAAACCCATCGTACCTCAACGAAAATTCATCATCTGACTTCACGCCCTCGACCATTTTATGTTAGTCGCCATCAAGCGGACTTCCGAATGTTCAAAGAAGGAAAATTATATAGCCAGGACTAGGACAATTTTTCTTACTAACAACATGTCATTCTACTTCAATTTACAATGTTTAAAAACTATAAAAGATAACGTGGGTTTTGAAACCGGCCCAATATGTGTTGACGAGTAGTTTCAAAAAATCGCAACATTAATTAAATACACTAATTAAACATCGCATATGGGTCAGGTTACTTGGATGCATCTTATAGTGGCTAGCTCACGGACCATGATCATAATATTAGAGGTCTGAGTAAGTAGCATGACATGAATGTGAGGCAGACATAGCAGTTCTAACCTTAAGTCTAGCCGTTTTGAACGTTGTATACCCTTCATTACCTCCTGCATCATGGGCTAGAGCGGGTTTGCGTATATCTGTAATTGATTACAGTAACACTAATTTTTATTAAATACACTAAGTTACTCATTCTTATGCAAACACGCTATCGTGTTCCTCTTCATATGTTTTATTATGCAAACACGCTATCGTGTTCCTCTTCATATGTTTTAACATGATTTTCAGGCTTATGTCATGTTTAGATTCATGCAAAATTCCGTATTTGTAACGAGTTTGACCCGCACACCAATGGTGCAGCTTGAACATTCCCGCAAGGAAGGCGAGGGTAAAATTAAGAGGGGGTTCGGCGGCACCCCTGGCCCTTTAGTCCTCCGCCAATGCCGCACACGATGTGATCAAGTTAAATATTTTTCAATCAACAAGACAAACCAATTAGTTTGATAAAAAAAATCTTAACTGATTTTACAAATCCTCATAAGTTATAAAGAAAAATATTTGAATATGAATATTTTTCTAACGTGATCAAGTTGTTAATTATTAATAGTGGTACTTCTATTTTTATGATTAAAGTAAAAAACGAGTACCGAAAGCGTAAGTGGTGTTTGACAACTTCCCATGTGCGCCCACCCATCAAATTACGACCCTCAAACGTGGCTTACATGTACACTGTTAGCTCTCACCAAAATTTCATATTACAACCTCCAGTTTCAATATATATACACTAATTAACCCTTGAGAAGTTGCTCTAATTATCCTTTGAGTCTCAAAGCTTTGTTTTTAATAAGATTGGTTTTGCTATCCAAAATAGAATTGCCGCGCAATTTGTTGTTCGTTTACTTATCACTCTGTTGTAAATGTTGTTTCATGAGATGAATAGTTATTGGGATTACATCAACAAAAATATATATATATATATATATATACATATATATGAACAAACTTAACGGTAAGATTAACTTCTAAATATCCTAGAAAACAGTTTCATATCATATACGATCTTTTATCCTACAGGCTTATAAGAATGTATAAGCTGTTCATTTTCATCTTGGCATATGTTTAAGGAATAAGATTTTTAATATAACAGATATAGCATAGAACAATTTTCAAGGGGTTAAAGTGTAACATGCATTTATATATTGGTACTTCTATGGAAAATGACATGGATAGAGTGGGACTACACCTGAAACAACTATTAATCGCATAATTGTGATTTGCGTATGTAACCTTCTAATATCTAGATGTAAGAACAGTGTAATCTTGCTTTTATCAACTTTTATCTATGTAATCTTGATAGGTTCGGTCTTATATAGTGGTATTCTTGATTGATTTAACATATTCTTGGAGATAGAAGGAGACTAATTAAGGGAGCCCATTAAATAAATATTTTTATATAGTGTCTTAATACATAAAAGTATTTAATAGAGAATCATGATAAGTATTTAAACACATGATGGGAGACATACCCTCAATGTGCACGTAAACTAAAGTAGTGTGGTTAAGAGGATGATCCTCTCTAACGTTTATGTTAACACATAAATGTGTATCTTTTAGCCGGATACTACTGTCACATTTGTTTGTTACTATATCTTACTTAAAGTCAAATTACATAGGCGATAATAACCAATGAACTTTAGTTTAACTGGTCAAGCTGAATTATGCATGACATGTAAATAATGATAGATCATTAGTTCATGTCTTACTTTGAGCAAAATTCCAAAGTTAAGTCAGTGGGTTTTCTTAGTGGTTTTCCTTCTAAGGTGGTTGGGGATGTGATGCCGCCTAAAAAACGAATAGATTGACCAGATTAAAATAACACTTATCATTCAAAATATGGTCGTACGTTTATCGTTTAAAAAAAACATGGGCAATAACAAAATCTTGATTATATGGAGAGAAGAGGTGAGATGAATACTCATCTCTCTTGTACCCATATGATTGTGCTACCTTCTCTTTCTTACACACTACTACCACTTCTAATTTCCTTTTTGCTTTCTTCTGTAATCATATCATATAAAATAACTATAAGTATTAACTATATATATCCAGATGAAGACTAACCTATTTCCCCTCTCAGATTCTCTGCTTTTGTTACACCTATTATGGCCTTCTCTTCTTGCCTCTGCCACCATCAATTGCCACTCAAGGTATTGCCTTTTTACCCCTTTTACTTGTGTTATTTGCATATGTTCAACTGAATATCTTCACGTATCATCATCCATTTGCCATTTCACGATCTGGGTATGAGTTATTTCGCTTTATTTATACTGAATTAGGTTAATTTTGCTCCCATAGTAGTGTTTATTGCATCCTGTTTCTTGTGTTTGTGTGTGTTCTTGGGGACTGAACATGTTCTTATCACTTCACATTTTTTATTTCAGCATATCCATGATTTACTAGCTATTTTACAATCTGGGTAGGATTCATTTTGGTCCATTTTGTGAGTTGTGTGTGTGCAGATTTAATTATCACTTCTTGTGCGGTGTTCTTGCTCTGTTATTTGTTTTACCCAATTAAGTTTTTTATATTTATTGTGTTTCAATGTAGTATCCATTTGCAATTTAGGGTTCATAGATGTTTTATGTTTCCAGTATAACCATTAACAGGGGTCTGCACATCTTGGACAGAATATTGGAGGTTCATATTTGGTACAAACTCCACTAGGGGTTCTTCGAAACCGAAGAATTGAATCACAGTATATTCAAAGTTCTGTTTTGAAACAGAAAACCAAACCGTTCACATTTGTAAAACCCTTAAGTTTTATTTTTGGTTCAGTGACCCTTTTGATCGTATCCGGCGGTTCATAACTTTGTATAGGCCTGTTTCTGGTACCATTATGTCTCGTCTTTTGGTTTTGGTTTTGGTTCGGTTCGGTAAAAACCTGAAGAACTCCTCTAGCTTCTATAACATCCCTTTGAATGGATAACATGATCTGGTCTGAACTGCAAATCTAGAATAATAATAAAGTCGAAAAAGGGAGACTGTTGTAGGAGCATTAGATTTATGATCTTGAGATTGAGTAGAATTAACGGGTTTTTAAACTACAATATACATGTGATTGATTAGCTTTGTTTTAGATCTCGGGCCTAATCTGCATGTTTTCCTTTGTTTTAGATTAACCTCCTAACAAAGGCTTCTAAACACTCGAAATCCACATTCACTCTAAAAGCTGTGAACACAGAATTATACGGTGTGAATATCGGGTGCAAGATAACAAGTGAATGGAGCTTTATGGGAGGATCACGAGCCATTCTCATACCAAACCCGAGAAGCTTCAATCTGCAACGAAGGAGCTTATCCTTACAAGCGTCATGTAAGTGTTCGTTCACTTATCATGAAAGTAGTTATGTACAACATATATAAGATTTGTAATTGGTAACATAGTATAGTTTGAAAGCCATAAGTTTAACTGGATGTTTATTCTATACAATGTGACAAAGTTACCGTTAGTGTAGGGTTCACAAGTCCACAATTAGCGGCAGATGCTTTTACGCTAGGAACCGCTGCTGTTCTTCCATTCTACACCCTCATGGTTGCAGCTCCAAAAGCCGAAGTGGTAAAAGTTTGTAATGTTGTACTACATACTCCGTTCTAAGTGGTTCAGTCTGGTTCGGTCTTGACTGAAACCGCGAAGCGGGTCAATCATTTTACTCTAAGTTCTCTGGACCAAACCATAAGGTTTGGATTTCGGGAACTAAGTATGCAATCCCTAACACGACATAAAATAATCAGGTGTTGAGATGTTACAATAATAATGTATATGCTGTGCAGACTAAAAAGTGTATGAGAAGTAGCATACCATATGTCGTGCTCGGGGTATTATACTCGTACCTTCTTTTCCTCTCATGGACACCAGATACAATCCGATTAATGTTTGCAAGCAAATACTGGCTACCAGAGGTATGGTTATACATCTGGTTACACGCCGAATGTTAATTCGTTTTTATAATCTTTTTTTTATAACTTTACCCATGGGTTGTTTATTCGCAGCTTCCTGGTATAGCTAAGATGTTTTCAAACGAGATGACTTTAGCCTCGGCTTGGATCCACTTGCTAGCCGTGGACCTCTTTGCTGCAAGGTAGCTAGCTCACCACCATGTTTCTTGGTTGACCAATTGACCATGGTTCGAACCGAATGCTAACCCGAAGTGTTTTGGATTACTGTAAACAGGCAGGTGTATCATGACGGGTTGGAGAACGAGATCGAGACCCGGCATTCGGTGTCTCTTTGCCTCTTGTTTTGTCCCATTGGAATACTCATTCATGCCATGACCAAGGCATTCATCAGCACATCTAGAGAATCAAAAAATGAGATTCAATGATGTTTTTTTAAGTTTTCCCAATTGAAACATTTAGGCAGGTGGTGGTATTATATGAGGATGATTCAGGCATTTGTTTATATTTATAAGCTAATTGGTTATGGTTTAGCATAAATATTTACATGATGTATTGTGTACAATTTGCTCGGATAAATTAGTTAAAAGTTTGTGACCATGCCTTAGATTATGTGGGGTGATTGAGGAGCATCAAGTCTATTTTGGTTTACTTAATTGCTTATAACCTTTTATTTTGAATTCAAAATTAAAATTAGGGATGCTTTCTTCTTTTCTTTTTTTTCTTTCTAGAATTATAAAAAATATTTATGGAATTTAAAATATAATATTTTTGACATGAAAGAGGAAACATGATTACGTAGCATCGGTAAGTTGTTCTAAATTATAGGGAACTTGACATCCATTATAATTTTGCGTGTCTAGGATTTAGTCACTAAAGTAGAACTTATTATTGATAATGACACTAAATAAATTAATTATAATAGAGTAAATTACTGTATTAGTCCTTATGGTTTGATGATTATAACGTTTTTCATCCAATAGTTTAAAAACGTCCGGTTTAACCATTATGGTTTAAATTTTGTTGCAATTAACTACGTTCCACTGACGCCGACTAATTTTTCTGTTAATTTTTTGTGAAAAGACCAAAATAGCCCTATTTATATTTAAATAAATAAAATATTAATTTAAGTAATAATAAAATAATATATTTTATTAATCCCCACTCCCACCCTCACCCCTCCCCATCTCTTGCCTTAAAGCCATGACCACCACACTAGCGTCATCACACCATCACCATCACACCATCATCATCACCATCTTCATCACACCACCATCGTTTCAACTCTAGCCTGAGTAACCACCACCACAACCACCCTATTCTTTTCTTTTATCTTCTCTCTGTGACGGAACCACCACCGCCACCTCTTCTCTCTGGTCGAATCTGACAGTACACATGGTTGTCACAGATGGAGTTTTGGAACATGTTTTGGTCGCAACCGGAGAACCCTTGTAGGGTGTATGGATTATGTGGGAATTTGGGGTTTTGTAACGCTAAATCGCTGGTGAATCCTTGCAAATGTTTGAACGGATTCCGGCCGGCGGGTTCCGGTGGGTGGGATGCTGGAGATTTTCCAGCGGGTGTGTGAGAGACAGTGATGATAACTGTAGAAACGATAAGTTTGAGGAAATCGGTGATGTGACATTCGATCAGCAGAAGGTGGAATCGTCTTCTGGTAGTAGGAGTGATTGTGAACGCAAGTGTTTGAATGATTGTTCGTGTGTTGCTTTGTCGCATAATCCGAAGACGAATTCGTGTAAGAATTATTTTGGGGGGTTTTGAATTTGTGGAATTCGAGTTTTGATTTGGGGATAATTAAAGATTTCTTGAGTATTAGGGTTCCTCGAGGGGTCTTCGGGAAGACGAGTGTCGGTGGTGGTTGCCGGCGAGTGTTAGGTGTGGCGGTGTGGTTGCCGGAGAGTGGTGGGTGATGGCGGTATGGTTGTCGGCGAGTGGTGGGTGATGGCGGTATGGTTGTCGACGAGTGGTGGGTGGTGGTGGTTGAGGTGGTTGAGATGTGTTCAACAAAAAAACATAGGGTTAGGTTTATTTTTAATATAATAACACTTTTAGTCCAAGGGTATTTCTGTCTTTTTATAAAAGTCTAACAGAGAAATTGGATGGAGTTAACGGTTTGGACTTAATTGTGACAAATTTTAAACCACAGTGGTTAAACCGGACGTTTTTAAACTATTGGATGAAAAGCGTTATAATCATCAAACCACAGGGACGAAAAGCGTAATTTACTCTTATATATAATACTAATTTTCAATTTGGTTATGCATTATTAGTTGTACTTTATGCTTCATAGGTTGTACCTTTGTATTTTCTTTATTATTTTTTCTTTTAAATATTAACACTAATAGTTTTTATTTTTTGTATTTAACACTAATATATATATTTTTTTACTTTCAACTTTGATTTCATATACTTTTAGTCTATAACAAATTTTTCGTTTTACGTTTCAATCTAAAATTTTCGAGTTAACATGCCGCAACATGCGTATGTGCTTCAATGTTTTTACCTCATTTTTTCTGTTTATCGATAGTTTCGTGTTTTACGTTTTGGTCTAATTTATGCACGTTATCACGCCGCAACGGGCGTCCATGGTTCAACGTTTTTACGCCTACGTTTTCTTTTCATTATTATTTCTTTTGTTTTATGGGTTTTTCAGTGTTGATAATACTAGCGACAGTGTGACATTAATGTTGCTCAGCACTGTTTTACGCCCCAACCGCAACGCGGTGGGACATAATACTAGTATAATACTAATTACCAACTTAATTTATGCATTGTGGTTATACATTGAGCTTCAAAATTGTACTTTCAGTTCTCATTTGCTCAACTAAATCTTAAGTGTTAGGTCAACATTTTAAACTAATTTATATATTATACATATTCTAATTACTAACATCTATGTACATGTTTTTATGCACATAGTATAATCATTTAACTCTTTTTAAATTTTATTTTAATATCAATACTTTTATATTTTTTACAATTTAACCCCTACAACTTTTTATTTTTTTATTTTGTTCCCCTATACTTTTTATCTTTTACAAAATTTTCGTTTTATATTTTAGTCTAATTTTTTAGAGTTACGTGTCATAAGTGTGTGTGTCGTTCAACGTTGTTACGTCTTTTTTCCATGTTTAACGACCTCGTCGCTGTGTGCAGGTCCTAGACCGACTTAGTTATTGTTTATAATGTTTTGCATTCATGTGTATGGTTTGACGTTTTTATGTCTACTTTTCGTTCGGTTTTATTTTTTTCCTTTTATTTCTTTTTTAATACGAGGTTTTCCGGTGTTGGTAGTCGTTGACGATGGCGTGACATTGTTGCTACTTGGTACAGTTTTATGCCTCTCACCTCAACACTTGGTGCTTGATACTAGTTTACTCTTAAATATAAAAAATAGAAGGAAAAAAAGAAGTGACCGGTTGCCGTTTGTTGGATTCACCTAACATATAAAATGACAAAGTTCCAAGCAATGTTTTCAGAACCGGATCGGACGTCGAACCGGACGTCTTACTGGTTTGGTGGTCGGACCAGTCAGCTAGGGGGCCGATCCCCGGTTGAACCGGTCGGACCGGCCGATCCGATCCGGTCGCGAAAACAATGGTACTTCCAAATGTAATACGTTGTAAAGATAATCCTGTTTTAGAATTTTAGACTATGGTATAAATTGTAATAAACATTTTTAAAGAAAAACTGAATTTTAATAATCCAAACTATTGACTGTTGTTGACTAGATTAAGAATTTGACCAGTATTAATCTCAACTTTTGATTTTGTTACTAATAACAGTCCTAGTTAACTGTTCGTTAACTTTGTTAATTTTTTTATGACTGGCGTATAACATAGTTATAATAAAATAAATAAATATATCACTCAATTTTTTATTATAAAAGATCATTTACTGAAGGCATTTAACGTAACGTTTTTATCGGTAGTTGAGTAGTTTGTAGACAAAGAGACGCAAAAATTGAATGATATATTTATATTTTTAATTTTAATTACGTAATATGTCATGTGACATGCCACGTCAAGAGCAACATCAAATGTCGCGTCATCAAAAATTAATGGAGTTAACAAATAGTTAGACTGTTACTGTTATTAATTGATAACAAAATTAAAATTTTGAATTAATACTTGTCAAATTATTAGGTAAGATTAATATCGGACAATAATCAATAGTTTGGATTATTAAAATTTAATTTTTCTTTTTTTTTAATGTATATGACATTTGAGTTTGGACAGGAATCTAAGACTCTTCCATGTTTAGCGTTGTTTTTGGGTTAAGAAAAAAAAATTAGATTTTAAAAATTAAACTATTAACTATTGACAAATATTAATCCCAACTAACAATTTGATAGATATTAATCCCACCTTTAATTTTGTTACATCTCAATCTAACTATTTGTTAACTTCGTTTAGTTTTTTATTAAAGTGGCACGTGATGTGACATATTACATGACGTATTACATAATTAAAATAAATAATATAAATGTATCACTCAATTTTTGTGTCTTTTTGTCTCCAAGCTACTCAATCAGCAATAAAATGGTTACATTAAATAACTTTAAAACTATTTTTTTACAAAAAAGAATTGAGTAAAAGGTTTATTTTTAATTGTAACTATGTTATACGTCAAGTCACAAGCCACTTCACGTGAAACATTATAAAAAACTAACAGAGTTAACAAAGAGTTAAACAGGGTCTGTTATTAGTAACAAAATCAAAAGTTAAGACTAATAATGATCAAATTGTTAGTTGAGATAGATAATGACCAACAATTAATAGTTTGAATTAATAAAATTTAATTTTTTTAAAGAAAAAGTCAGGCTTAGAGGTCCACAAATCCAGTTCAGGAGTCAACATAGGTTTTTGGCAAAACTGGTTATGTTTGGAACTAGTTCGGCTTTGAGACCAAAATTTATCCAGGCTTGACCGGTTTCATCGTATGGGGTTACGAACCGATTTCAACTTGGGTAGGGTTGGTTCCAAGTGAGTTCAGCCAGATTGGTTTTAATATAGGTTCCAGTTCAAGATTGCAAACCGGTTCCAATTCTCAAACCCTTTTTTCACCTCTAGTTAGACTTGTGCCATGTCCTACTCCTAGACCTGGTTTTTTAGCTTTCCTCCGCTCGAAGCTTGGTTCAACAGATCTAGCTTAAGCTCCCACTCGATACTTCTCTTATCTAACTCTTACGTATACATCATACCTAGATGGTTAGAAACCATCAAAGAATAACCCCAGAGATGTTCATAGCTTGATGCAAGACAAAGCACCGACCGGTCTGACCCGTCCACCTTTTCTCATAGACAAACACTTTGGATTGATGTTGCAATATAGTTTTATTTACTAAGGTTCAAGAAGACAAGATATATGAAGGCAAAGAAATGCCCAAAGTATATATACAGATCTGTGTCTCGTATAATGATTCTTCTACTAGTAGTATTCTTAGTGTCAAGGGTTCGCCTTGACAAGTATCATGAAAAGTTTTTATCATGATAAGCACCAACATTCCATTATACATATGACAAAGGTTTAATGGTTTAGCCATGCCTTAAACTCATGAGGGAGTGTGGCATCAAGTGGTGCATACACTTCACATATCATGACTTAATCGTGTGTGCACTCCAATGAGATAACCAGGACGAGTGATCAAAAACTAGGCCTAGCAAAACCAACCCACAAACTTAAATTTGGGTCTGTATGGGTCTTTCCAATGATATGTTGGGTCAATTTGGGTGTTTGAAAATTTTAGAACAAGTCAGGATGGGTTGGATCAAAGAACATGGAATTGAAAGGGTTGCAATGGGCACTAAGTTATCCAATGATTACTTAATAGCCTAACGTTGTATTGTTCTTGAAAACTTCAAACCTCGATATGAGCTTTAGACCCACATTTGTTTTTTTTTTATAAATCAAAGACAAAATTTTTCATTGTTCGTTTGGTGTTCTCGTCTAACATAGTGGTCAGCGCCTTCAACTACTGTCTCTGATTTTGGAGCAAGAGATGGCCTTTGTGGGTTTTGAGAGATTAGAGAAATTTTAGAACGAATATATTAACAATGTAACACACAATCGAGCGACATACACATATCTGTAAACATCTAAGATTTGGTAAATATGTTCAGGAGCTTGCGGTGGATGAGTAGCGGTGGAGGATGGACGGCGGTGGAGGAGTGGCGATGGACGGGCAGCGGTGGAGGAGCGGCAGTGGACGAGCAACGATGGAGGGTGGTCGGGCAGTGCATAGGGGCCATTTGGGTTAGTGTTGGGTTAGGAGCTGCAATTAAGGGTGATGCATGAAGAGGCTCATGTGAGATGGATTCATGCAACTGGGTTTACATAGAGATTTGAAATCAAATGTTTGTTGGAAACAACTACTAATGAGACATGAATTTTAGAATCAACCCATCCTGACCCAAACCCATTTTAACCCGAACCTATCTTGACCCAAACCATCCTAACTTTTTTTTATAATCGCTCATCCTAACTTCAACCCATTTTGACCCAAACCCGTCCTGACCCGGCAACCAACCCAATCCAACCCACCCATTTTGCCACTTCTACCAAAAACCCACATATTTAACACTTTTTCATGTGGGTCATGAAATACTAACACCAACTCATGCAAATCATGTTCAAGGCTTCATGTGACACGGACAATGGAGATGCACCAACCTATCCCCAGGATGCAGCGACTACAGGCCCCACTCAATTCGTCCATGACCCTCTTACGTATACTAAATACACAATTAAACGGCATACTTTCAATCAACTGGTCATTGAATCATATGATACCCTAAGATTTAGAGGTTAAAAAGAGAACATAGCAAGAGAAGCTCATCTCCACATAGAATGCAAGTACTACAACCAAAAACTGAGCATAATCTGAATATCTTGAGGTCAAATATTAAAATGCACCATAAAGTTGCAGCATTTGAAATGACAAACAAAACTGAAACAAATAAGTAACAAGTTCCTCACTTTAGGCCTCTGTGACTGGGTACTCAAACACGACATCTTTCCCACAAAGCTTCTTGTAAACCCCGCTAAAAGTCTCCAGCTTGTACTCAGTGTCGTTTCTTGCCTTAGGGTCCAAGAAAATCTACAACGAATGCATAAAAGATGTAGTGAATGAAACGTTCAAAACAAAAACCGCGTGAAAAATTTATAGAAATTTACCTTGATGATTTTTGTACCATCAACTCTGTATCTGACCCGTTTTCCAACAATCTCAGCAGGATAGACAATATCCTCCAGAATGGCATCATGCACAGCTGTCAGGGTACGGTTACGAGGCCTTTTGACGGCTGAACCTTTCTTAGGTGGTGGAAGCATCCTTCTGGTTGCTATCAGAACCACATCCTGCAAAGACAATTTAACCATTTTTTAAATATTTATAAAAAAGATTTTGCTTTTAAAAAAGCTTGTATAAAGAAATGTCACCTTGCCACTGAACTTCTTCTCAAGCTCTCTCACAAGCTTGAGATGAATCTTGCGAAAAGCTTTCCTTAGTCTGTAGGGTACATGGATCACCACTGCCTTCCGGTTTGCAGAGACATCAATTTGGCTAAATTAAGAATAATCATACTTTAGAATCAAGTATCAAAACCTAATAGATTACAACATGCATTCAAAAGCACACTCACGTGGCACTATTGATGTAAAGATCCTTCAAGTCACTCTTAAGGTCCTGGTTTGCATTCTCCAAGTCAAACAATGCCTGCAGAAACACAGTTCAAAGTTAAAAAAAGAAAAAAACCTTAAAAGTATGATGATTTATTGAGTTTAGAAAACATATTACCTGAGCAACAGAATCCTCAAATTCGGTGGGTTCAACATCCTTGTCTTTGTGAATCTTCTTCCTTGATGTATACATTTTGAAGAATCAAACTAAAAACAAACAAATCAAGGTAAATGCTAAGCTTTAGATCAAATCCTTAGGAACACACATAGAGGCTGCAAATGCAGATCAAGAATGAAAGACTTTTATTAACATTTTGGTGGTCATAAGCACAAAAAGTAACATCCAATAACAACTCTGAGATTATATAATGATTTCAACTGAAATGATAAAATTTGCATTTTGTTGTGTATGTAAATCTGAAAAAACAACATCAAATTGCTACAATCTCAAATAAGTACACCTCTTTTGATTTGCTAAAGAGAGGTTTTTTACAAATATAACCTGTCAAGGCACCATTTATATCCAAAACCATATAAAAACAACTTGTTTTTTATTTAATGAAACATGAAGCTCTAAAACTTCATGACTCATACAACAAACATCCGCATAAATCATACAACAACCTATTTACGAAGCAGTCCGTCGAAATCAGCAACACTAAGTTCATAACAACTACAGATCAAATCTACGTTCTAATCAACTGTAATGAAACAATTAACACAACTCTAAACAGCTAACAACCACAAACAACATCAATACTCCAAGTTTCTACGACAATACAACAAACATATATAAGAAAAACAATCAATCTACGAAACCATCTGTCAGCAAGTTACAAAATTCAGTGTTATTGGCATAGATTTGAAGATAAATCGATAAAGAGTTGAAGAAAACGCACCTACAATGGAGAACTTCGGCTGCTGAAGATGAAGCCTCTGATGCTACAAATCGGCTGAGAGGATGTATGTGGAAACCCTAACTCTATTATAATGTTTGTTCACCAGCTATAACTTGGGCTTCCAACGATATGAATTGGGCTGGGTTTTTAACAGGTTTGAATCGGCCCAAATGCCCAATCTACTGGTTTGATTTTTTTATTCTAAAGTTGCAATGTATAACAAAGAGTAATTATATTTTTCGTCATTTTACTTTATATCAAATTTCAGAGATTGTCTTTAAACTAAAAAAATTACGCTACAAATTTCTTTACATGTTTAGTCCTTTCTTCTAACGTCCGTTAGTTTTACTGGTTAAGTCAAGTCACATGACTTGCACATGACGGCAATTCGGTCATTTTACCGTTTTAATAAATATATGAAGTATTAAAACCCACCCCACCTACCGTACCCCATCATCATACTTTTAAGATTTTATATATTTTGTTTTGTTTTGTAATTTTTATTTATTCAATAAGAAATTTTTGTAGTTAATATAGTAAAATGACAGAATTGCCCTCATGTGCAAGGCACATGATTGGACTTAACGGAAAATTTTAACGTCCGTTAGTGAAAAGGACTAAACGTGTAACAACATTTAAACGTAAAGAACAATTACTGAAATTTCCTTAGTTTAAGGTCAATCTCTGAAATTTGCTATAAAGTTAAAGGACGAAAAATGTAATTTACTCTATAACAAAAGAGTATTTAAAATTTAAAAAATAATTAATATATTAACGAGAGTATCAGATATCATCGTTTTATCATAATTTGATCTTCAATTATTAACCGGTTGGTATGTTAGTTCAGAATTCAGTGTATGTAAAAAGGTTTATGTTATGACCTCGTCGGTTAAGTTATGATGAAAATGAAACTGGTCGTGAATTTTGTATAAAAAATAAAACTTTATAAAATAGTAACTAAATTTTAAATTTGTATTGATTCTATCATTTGTACCTTGTTATTCTAAATAAGTTACTTAACTTTCGATAAGTATTTTAATATTAAGTGTTTTTTTACCAAAAATGTATGTTAACACGTCTATGAGGCATTATATTTCTTTTAAAAAAAACTATTTGCTTATGTGGATTAAAATAAATTAATTTAAGATTATCAATTACATATGGTTAGAATCATTTGAGAACTTATAAATGCATTTAGAACTACGAGAGCTCCTATCAACACATAATATTTTTATATAAAAAATATCGAAATATAATATTTAGTGGTCTCTTTTAAAGTTCAAAAAGAAAACAATAAATAAATTTGTAATCTACATATATGTAAGTGTATGCAGGTTATACTTTTTATACATGTAGCTAAACAACTAAAAATTTTACAAAAATATGCCAACATTAGTTTCATATGTTTTTATGTTCTTTTTATGATTTTAATGTATATAACCATGCATAGTTATGCGTAGAAAGTGTACGATTTAAAAAAAATATGACCTGTTGATATTAGTTCTCATAATTGTAAAGATATTTACTAGTTTTTAAATAAATATAACCCTAATTATATAATATAAGATGATTCAAAGGGACCAATCAGTTTCGATTTGAATAAAAAAAATAATTGTATGTTATTAATTTCGATTTGAAACTATTAAATAATATATAAATTGGATTTTATAATCCCGGTGACATATTATCAAATATTTGCTATCGAAATTCGAAATGAAATTTTTAATTTGCCTGTTCCTAGTCGTCATGGGTCTTAACGAACTAAGCATGCCTTTACGGGTGTGCCCGCCGTTTATTGGGGAGAATTGGTTGTTGATTGCGGAGAGTCAAGGGGGAACGCCATACCTACATAGAAGAACCACTGTTCGCTGACTTTCTAAGGTCTAACCTTTCGCCCCCTATTGAAAAAGGACAATTAGCTTTGCACCACTGCCCGTCATGAGCGAGAGAAGCCTAGAGAGGCGGAAGCAATTGCTTCTAGGACGAAGCCACTTAGATTATAGGGAGGGGGACTGCGAATGTCTGCCCCATGAAGCGTCTGGGAACCATGCATTCCTCTCGGGCTGGGCTCTCGCTTGTGCGGGGCAAAACAAGGAAATAAACATACAAAAAAGTCAATACAAGCAGTTTTTCAGATATAAAAATAAATGCATCAATCATTTTTTTTTAACTCAACATCAATCTTGCTCTTTTGAAAATTCAAAAGATTAATCTTTATTTTCATGTTGGTCCTAAAAAAAGAAGTTACCTTCTTTGAGAAAAAGAACTTGAATAACTTCGTTTTTTTGAAGGAGTCGTCATTTAGAAGGGCTATGTCATTTACATCCCAACTTTTATTTGTATTACCAACAACAGCCCCGATAACGTAATTATCTAATATTTGCTATCAATTTGTATTTGTTTTAGGCTAATTTAGCTTGTATGTTTGTTCAAATTGTTCATAATTATTATTGTGAATGAAATCATATGCAAATTAAACGAATATATTTGATAATTATATTACTAGAATTGTTATTGATAATAAAAGTAAATGTTGAGAGTGTACTGGTCAACATTGTTCTCAAAATGTTGAACATCATCGGTATCAAAGGGTTTGGGAACCAATTTAACGATGAGTATAATTCCTTTAAATATTTTGCATATCATTACTTTTATGAGTATAATTGATTTACTACAATTATTTGATATGCATGCAATATAAGAGTTTGGGGAGCGTTTTAACTATGTTTATCTACAATGAAACGGATACGACCCAAAGTCAGACCAAATATATATTATATTACAATAGCTAAACAACCCTTAAAATTTTCCTCCCCCTAGAAAAAGTTTTATGGATCCACCACATGTATAAACTAATATATGTTATAGATAATAGATAATATATTAATGAAATTACTATATATAATAAATATATTGAAGTTATAAACAATAATATTAATATAAAAATATAATTATTATTCATAAATATCATAAACTTCTATATGTACTTTATTAAAAGTATTTTAGTTTAATAATGATTAGTTATAAATTAAATTGTATTTTAATAAACAATAATCAAAAGGAAGTTGAGTTACTAACAAGCAGTGGCGGAGGATAGTGAGGTCCGGGGGGGCCGCCGCCCTCCCTCTTTTTTTCGTCGGTAGTGTTAATTTTTAGCCCGTTAGTGTAAATTTTTGGCACGGTAGTGTAAATTTTTATATAAATATCGAGTTCGCCCCTCCTAAAAAAAATTAATTTCGCCCCCGCCCCCCCTACGGAGATGTTCAAGCTCTGCCACTGCTAACAAGGTATCCAAGGAACAATGCAATGCAGAAAATAATAAGTCTAGGAAGGGAGTCACTGATCTTAAAAGCTTTAAGGTCAATGTACAATTTTACATGAACTTTCTCATTGACATGGCCTATAAAGTACATAAAGTGATTCCATTCTTCTAATTGCCGATTTAGTAGTCGATAATGGACCCATCATATACTTTTATTAGGTTAAGAGTTAGGTTCTAAGAGATTGGGTATGGTTAATGGGCTGTTGGATTTTAGTATGATGTACTTGTCACTCATGCATTATGAGCTTTGAATAGAACTTTGGTAATTTGACGTTATAAAGTTTATTTTAAAGAGATTTATACACTTTTTTTCAACTAATGGTGTGGTTTGTTGAAAAAGGTCATTGTCAATTAAAATTCCGGTGTCATACACTTTAAATGAAACGCGAAAAATTGGTTTCGATTGATCTCAATACGATTACGGTACCTACATCAATGATCAGAGGGTAGCCCGCTCTTGGTTTTTAGTATAGTTGGGATTTTTATACGAACTCTGTTCACTTTAATGATAAGAGTAAAACATACTAGGGGGTATATTGTTTACTTCAAACCAAGTATATAGGTTGGACTATGTGTTTGTTCATTGGTATGCTTGGTTTTAAGAAACGTGAGACACTCCGAGGTGTTTGGTACCCAAAAGCCGAGGCACAAGAAGAGAGTTCACTTGTGTAATGTGTTGCTTTTTTTAGACAATTTATAATTTATTTATCCCTCATTGTTTTCAAGATCGCCTCGCGACTCAGGCATGCTTTTCAAAACCCAGCTAGTAAGAAACCACAAACTAAGTATTTGATAAGACAGAATTGTAAACCGTAAAACCATTATTTTGTAAACATAAAAACGTTATTATATAACTATTGTTGTGTATAAAAAAAAGGCAGCAAATTACTATCAGGACATAACAATACATAGATGTACATAAACTAGTGTCCCATTCTTGTAACCTCATCATATTAACTTGTCAATGGTTCAAAAGCACCTTGCTATTCACTCCAGCTCTATATAACTGCAGCTCTGAATCAGTGCTAACACAAACCTCAGTCCCTGCAGGTACAAATAATGCAGCTCCTTCCGACACTTGATCTTCACGCAACGATGCCTGCATTGTCCCTTCTCCTGAAATAACCACAAAAACAGACGGGCCCGGAAGCCCAGGAAATACAACGGACGCACCTTCGTCAAGCACGCATTTGTCAACCTCAAATTCCTCGAAGGCGGCGTGTATCTTCTCACATATTGGTTTAGAGGTACACCTTTCAAGATTTCAGGTAACCCCTGTAATCACATTAACACAAAACATAAAATCTAGTGAAAAATGAAACGTTTGACAAATGCAGAGGTTTGTATTTTGTAGTGTTTTGCGGTTACCTGTTTATATGTGAGCATGGAACAGAGGATTTTAACATCCATGTATTTGGGAGTGAGCCCAGCACGGACCACGTTATCCGAAGTTGCCATGCACTCAATACACTCGCCATTTAAATATGCATGTGGCTCATTTGCTGCTATGTATAAACCATCACCTGGTTCGAGTTTCACAAGATTAAGGAGAAGGGCGGCTAACACCCCGACATCATTCGGGTACTGTTTTTCAAGCTTCAACACTAATTCTTCTTTAGTAGTTAACTGCCTTGTCTGAAAACGATAGAAACGAAACATCCATTTTGACAAATAACTTTTGTGCGTGTTTTGTATTATATGAAAAGTGGCAAGGATATTGGTTATACCTCATTTTCCCTGGTTAGACGGTTAATTAGTTTGGTTAGTGCTTTGGAAATCGCCTCGCGGTCAGCTGACATGAGTTTAGTGAATATTGTCCGAAGAAGACTTTCTTCTTTGGCGTCACCGTTGTGGTTGTTGACAGTAAAAATTTGGTTTACATATGCATTGCCAACCACTTCTTTAATCTCAGGAACAGTTTCAAGCACAATATCAAGTTCCTACAATAAATCACAACCTTCTGAGGAATGTTTTAACACATCACACACAAAAAAGTTAAATAACTGGCGACCTGTTAACAAGCAGAGGTGGCTCAATAGGCGGGCCAGGCAGGTTGGGTGGTGGGTCAAAACAGGTTTTGGTCGAAAACGGGTTGTTTGATACCAGTCAAAACAGGTTGGGTTGAACCATACATGTTTTAGTCTATCTTTTTAAAAGTTATTATTTGTGTTACATGTGAATACAAAATAATGCTTTTTAAATAATAATCTAAACTTTCAAGATTGTTTTCAACATGTTTGGCCCCTTCCATCCATTTGACCCATTCAATCCACCTGAGCAGCTTTCCTTTAAGCTAATTTTCTTAATTTGACCCATTATGGATAAACATAAACCATAATCCAAATTCAACCCTTCCAGAAGTAAAGGGGCTGAAACTTCACCTCTGCTAACAAGTATTCAAAATCGTAACACTATTAACCTAATGTTCGATATAAAAACCATGATATCAAAAACCATAATACAATCAAACCAACAACAGAAGCCATAAAGAACAGGGGTATTAGAGAGCATTTAATTACCTCTGAGCTAATAAACCCACATAAGGCCTCAAACTCTGTTAACGCCAAAGCCATTTCGGGCTTATGATTTGCATCTTTATACACATTCGGTTGCAACTTATGAAGGAGCCCCGCCAATTCCTTATCCGGATGGGCCTGTATTGACAATGACCTGCCACAGAAAGGACCTGATACACAAACATATGACCCAATTAAGTAACAAAATCAGTTCAATAAATGTAATAACAACAATTATTAGCAAAATTGTTATTACGTAACGCCTAATTCACTAAGTATTGCAATTGAATTGATAAGGATGCACCGCAGATACATGTTGAACTGACATCATAGTCAACATGATTAAATTTGATCGCGCTTACACGTCATTGAAAGTTTATATTAAGCAAAACAACCAAATATAGAAAGAGCAATTCTACACGCCTCGATTAATAACGTAAGCAATCGATCAATCCTACACGTTTCCTAACCTGTAGATGATCTGTATCTCCCTAAATCTTATCACTTCCTTCAAATTCTCTCCCAAATTACATTTGCGAATTTCAAAATCATCAATAAGCTTATCGCATACCAATGCCACTTCCATTCTCCATCTTCTTAATCGAACAAATCATATCATAACCAATTGATTTCATCACATAAAACTTAGTCAATGATCATGCAAATCCATAACACCATTTACACAATCCTATTGCTACAACTGCAAAATTACCAACAATTTCATAACAATCAAGCGGTTAAAATTCACGTCTCTTCTTCGCCTTAGATGATCTGTATCTCCCTAAATCTTATCACTTCCTTCAAATTCTCTCAAAATTACATTTGGGAATTTCAAAAATCATCAATAAGCTTACTGCATACCAATGTCGCCGCCAAAAATCATATCATAACCAATTGATTTCATTACATAAAACTTAGTCAATGATCATGCAAATCTTACAACACCAATTACACAAATCCTATTGCTACAATTACAAAATTACCAACAATTTACATAACAAAATAAAGGTTCAAAATTCATAATAGAAACTTGACCAAATTACCTTAAGCAAGAACGGAAGATCATTCCCCCACTTATCCACAACAACATCACCCAAAACCTTAGGGTTTTGCAGAATCCACGTCTTCAAACTCAAATCATCAAACCCATCAACAAACGACGGACCAGAGACATGGGTTCCAATCCAAAACTCCGCATAATGGTTCTTGTGGTCAATTTGAGCCCCAGAGTTGTTGTGAAAGAGGCTGGCGACTCGTGAATCGAACCCAATTCGACCCCAATCGTAATTCTGAACGGAGCATTTGAGTTTGATGAGGGGTGATTGGTGGTTTGGATCAGCGTTGTTAGAGTCCATGTGATGATGTTGAGATTGTGATTGTGATGGTGGAGAATGAAGGGAGTATAACCGCTTTTTAAAGAGGAGTAGAGAGAGGGAAAAGTGAAACTAACATTACAAACGGTGGCATTTTCAAGTCATCGTTTTCTTGGGAACTACAAATTAAGAGATTTGCATTGAAAGACTCATCTACAGCTTTGCACACTTTTACACAACTAGTCCTTTGGGTTTTGGATAATATCCAAAACGACCCCACATAGTTATGGTTTTCATGTAAACTCAAAGTATGACGGGTAAACGGCTGTTTTATGTTTTTTTTCCTTTAACAGCAAATTGGATCACTAATAAGTCATTGATCCGCTCGATTATTTTTATTACTCGCGTACGTAACCCGAGACCACCATCAGAAGAAAACTTACTAAACGTGAGAGAAAACCCTCTGACACAATTTGAAAACCCTCACTTGGGTTGAGGATCATTGGTTTTAACATAATATATGTGAATAGGTTTAAATAACCTGACATAATAAAGAATTTATAAATTATATGCGTATGTGTAACTAATTTAGTGGCAAATAAATTTTTTTGGAAGGAAGAAAAATGTAATGTTTAAAAAATTATTGCCAAGTAAGCCGTCGACGCAAGGAACAATTCTAACATCGTTTGTCAAATAAGACGTTATTTGCGTAGTCTACGATGAACAGGATATAAATTCCGATGTGATTAAGACTATAACCAAAGATTTAAATATGTAACAGATTAAAAGCTATGGTTATTGCTCATATTAATAACATTTTTTATATGTAAGATAAAGCATGTAAATACGAATTAAACTTGTTTTTTTATTTTGTATTAAATTTGTATACATAAGGAATTGATGAACGGAAAAGTAAAATAAATAAACAAACATACCAATGAAATATCATTCATAACAAGTTATTATAAGGTTTCGGAAAGGTGAGATGGGTGCTTGTCTTTCTCCTATCTTAGAGGTACTACTCCCAATGAGACTACTAGGGTGTAAACAAATCAAGTCTCGTCTAGACTCGAGCTTGGCTTGTCTTAGCTTAAAAGAGGTTGATCTCAAGCTCGACTTGTGAGAATATTAATATAGATAGCATGAAGTGTAAGGAATAAATATAAGATAAAAACAAAACAAGTAGTAATAATAACATTACTACAATGTTTCTAAAAAAGTACTGAGGAGACCCAAATTTTTTATGTATATTTATTTTGACGGAAAACTATGATGATACAAATATTTTTAACTTCGTTTAATAATATATATTATTTTAATTTGATTCATAAAATTGTATAAATGATCTTAGGATTAGAGGATTAAGATCATTTAATAACTAGTTAATATCTTAAAAACTGTAAGAACTAATATTAACATATAAATTTTTTTTATGTTTTATATAATAAAATGATTAAAAATATAAAATTTAGTCGTCTCTCTTGAATTTCAAAAAGAAAACAATAAACGAATAGATAATCTACACGTGTAAATCATACGAGGGTTATAATATCTACACATGTATAGCTAAATAAATATAAATTTTAAAAAAAAATATGCAAACATTAGTTTAATGAGTTTTTATGGTTTTTATGTGTATAAACATACACAATTGTGTGTAAAAGTATAAAATTTAGAGTAAAATGACCTATTGATATAGTTCTAGTGGTTCTTAAGATATTTACTAGCTTTCATGTGATCCCAACCCTAGAGTTACATCCTAAAATAGATTTTATTTGTCCTATTAACATGTTGCACGTTTAAACGTTTTGATACTACGTTCTATCCTTACCTTGATATTTATTTTAATGATTCTTTTAAATTATAAAAGGCCCTAAGTATCAATTGCAATGTTAAATATTCTAACATATTTATTCAAAGTTGATATTTATTTAATAAATATAGTAAATTGTTCCTGTCATTATCATATTTCAACACATGAAACCATGAGTTAAAGAAAAAGGTCCTACATAAAACAACTACAAACATGAAGGGTGATTTATGCAATGTGGGATAACCTCAAGGGTGGCATGGCTTGTGACGTGCGCAACCATAAATTCACCGGCGGTCGGTGGGTGGTGGTGGTGGTGGTGGTGGTGGCATATTCTAACGCCGTAAGCGGTTGCAATGGGAACAGGCCGTTGGGCCCACGTTATGGCAACTGAATGCGATTGGGCCTACTCCAGGCCCACTTGGATGGCACATTTTCACTAGTGGTTTTGTGATCGGATTACGTGCTTCCGTGGCACTTTTTGGTTAACTTCTAAATATCTCACGCGTTTTTTTATATTTTTTTAAATCATCCACAACAAAAATTCTTCATGGTTACCTACCTAGTCACACACAAAAAAATTATTTTAAGCTTCAAATTTTCATTTAGGTGCATCAAAATGTTGTAAATTTTTATGAACTATATTTCTTGCGGAAACCAGAGAAAGTCGGGAACCATCGGTTACCTTTTGAATCAAACTAGCGACCGGAGAGCGGGCTTGTCAGCTAACAAAGGCAGTAAAAGAGACAGCAACAGAGCAAGCCAAAAAAATAAATGATTTGAACCTATACTATATAATTAAAAAAAGATTTTGAGGGTCATATGTCAATCAGTGGTGGAGCTTGGGTATTTTCATACAGGGGCGAGAGCGAACTCGTTATATGTAAAAATATTTATAATACCGGACAAAAAACTTGCACTACCGAACCAAAAATTAACACTACTAACGAAAAAAAGAAAGGGGGGGAGCCCTCTCCCGGCCCCTTCAATGCTTCGTGCCTTATGTCAACTTATAATAAAGCCTAAACATTTGTTCCCTGTAAGTCTATCTCTCCTATTAAATAAAAATGATCTTAAATATAAAACTTAATATCCAAAATATAAATTTTCTTATTCTAATGAATAACTAAAACATACTAAATTATAATATATCTAATTTTAAATATATTTTCTTAATTCTTGTTTTTTATTATTTATTATTTATAGTCTCTTAAATTTTTTTGTAACCTAATAGAATATATGTGAAGAACTAATTACTATTTATTGATTATTTTTTTATTACACTTAAAGTGAACGGTTATAAAATATGATTGTTTTTGGGTTTAATTACTATTTACAAGATTGGATAATCTAACGAAAGTCGAATGGCTTTATTATTTTGGGTTTAATTACTATTTACAAGGTCAGTATGGGTTTAATTACTATTTACAAGGTCGGTAGTAACTTAGTTGTTGTTTATGTTATTAGTATTGATGTAACTGTCAATGGTTAACGGTTATGACTGTTATAATCGATAATTATTATGTCTTTTTATGAAGTGTTTTAACAATTTATTGTAATGGTTCAACCTATAGAAAAGTCGGATTAGGTTAGCTTTTGGTACGAAAATCTTTTATTAGATTTCATTTTCGTCCTTGAACTATCTTAGAGTTACCTGATTGAGTTTTTGTAGATACCAACAAAATAATTCAATTTGAAGGTGTTTATAAGATTTTTTTTATACTTAAATTATCACGAATTTAAAAACCTACGGTAAAGACACATGTCTATTTGTGATTTGTTATTTGTCGTCGAGGGTAAAGACGAAACTCCCATTTCTTCGTCATTAACAAAGAGAAACAATACACAAGGACATCAATGGCTTTCGCACTGCCTGTCCATGAGCATTCCATTGCAAGTGCTGTCAACTATTTCATAGCAACATGCACGAATAAGAATCACAAGCAGAGCATATAGAAAGAGATCTTCTAAAAACATAATCAGGAACAAATGCAATGTTGTGTGAAAAGAATATAAACATAAGGATTGATTGTCTCTTCAATTGCTCGAATATTTTATGTATGGCATCTTGGTTTTGTAGTTACATGCACAAATGTATAAACCATAAAAGTTGCTTTAAAAATATGTTTTCAATGTCTCTTCACTTTGACTTTTTTCGTGATACTAATATTAACGTACAAACCGTTGAAACTAAATCTTATAAATATTAGCAAATCCTGTTGCAACGCGTAAGTTTTGCCTATTAGTTGTCATTATTATAATTTTTAACGACGATGACAATTTGGGCTTAGTGGCATGCCTCTTCATAGCCTAGGTATGCCCATACCTCAAACGGGAATTTCAATATCGAAGATGGCGCCAACCTATTCCAGGAGGAAACCGACTAGCTTGTATAACCATCCGATCTGCATATATCTTGAGAGCTCATTAGCAACCCTTATTAATAACTACAAGTAATTTGCGCTGAAGTGGGATTTAAACTCGTGACCTTAAGGCTACAAAGCTCTTATCCAGCTAGTGCTAGTAAATCAAATTATAACATGTATATCAAATTATACTTACCTTCTACAATGAAGCAACATTCTAATGATATGATGAATGTAATTATTAATTAAGTTGAGAAATAAAACAATATTATTGTTGACCCGCAACCGTATATCTCATATGTAAAACATACTATATTCCATAAAACTCTAATGACAATATTATTGAAAACAAAAACAAAACTTAATAGAATGTCACATTTTATACCTTAGATGACTTAAGTGTCGTTTGCTTTTTTTCAGCAAAATGTCTGAAGTCTACGGACCACATCTGAAGACATCTGTATGAGAAGATGTGGACCAAACCTCTGCAATCTGCAATAATAAGAGTGTTTGTTTTTTAACGTTTACAAACTGCTAAAATCAACTGATGGTTGTCTGCTTGGCGCAGACAAAAAAGGTCAGGAAGAGATTTTCTGAAAAACAAACACCCCATTAATCATCAACTCTTCTACTCATAGCTCCTAACTAAATAACAAGTAAAATTGTATCAAATAAAATCAAATCTTCCAAATTAATATAGGACACTTGCACACACGATTGATGTAGTGTAATGTTACATCTGTTAACCGATATTAGTTTGTAACAATATTTTGTTATTAGTGTGCATAGTTTACATAATTAGTAGAATTGATTTAGTCGATCGATTCCTTTGTTATCTCCTATAATTACTCCTTCTGTGTATTATTTATAGGGATGTTTTCCTTTGAGTTCATCAATGAGAATATTGTGAATATCAATTACTTTCATGGTATCACCCTTTTCCCCTTGATCTCGATCAAGTCCTTGCCATCCTCTTCAATTTTCTGCCTTTCTTCGATCCATCCACCATGTCCGATAAACCTTCTAACCCCTCTAACGAACCTAAGCAGCCTCAATCCCTTCACCCAGTGTACACATCCATCAAATTTGACCCCTTTGGTTTTTCTGTGTAGGATTTCAAGGATGGCACGATCCTGAGTCGTCACAACAGTTCGAGTGACATTTATCCCCCACACCAAATGCTTCTGACACCGCCTGCAACATCTTAGTTTCATCTTCCTCCCCTTTTTGGCATCAACGACTTGGGCACCCGGGTTAACCAATTATGTACTAGTCATTTTATTTCTTGTAATAAACCAAAAATGTCATCTCTTTGTCATTCATGTCAATTATCTAAACATAAGAGATTACCATTTTCTGATTCTACTTCTCGTACTTTAGTACCATTTGCTTTGTTACATTGTGATTTATGGACCTCACCTATCGTAAGTCATGCGGGCTACAAATATTATATGGTATTAACCGATGACTACACACAATATACTTGGGCATACCCTCTCAAATTCAAATCTGAAACATTTTCTAAATTTGCTCAATTTCACATTGGTTCAACTCAATTTCGGCTACCAATTCAAGCTTTTCAATGCGACATGGGTGGGGAATTCAATAACACAATGTTCAAAGATTTTATACTTGGGTATCGAATTCCGTTTTTCTTGTCCCCATACGTCTCAACAAAACGGTAAGTCCGAACGCATGATCCGTCGCCTTAACGAGATCACGTTTACCCTTCTCACCCATGCATCTTTACCCTCCACCTTTTGGGTAGAAGCCCTCCACACCGCCTCATACCTCCACAACATCTTACCCACCAAACTACACGCTAACCACACCCCTTTGTCTCTCCTTTACCTTCGCCAACCCTCGTACACCCACCTTCGAGTCTTCGGTTGCTTATGTTACCCAAACACGTCGGCCACTCGCTCACATAAATTAAATGTTCGATCCATGGCATGTGTTTTTTTGGGTTATCCTGCCAATTACCACGGGTATCGGTGCCTCGATATATCCACCGGTAAAACTGTCTTTTCCTGTCATGTTACTTTTGACGAAAACCATTTCCCATTTAACTCCCCCTCTCAACCTACACCAACTCACTCTTTTTCAGACCCTGACCCCATTCTCTTTACACACCCCACATCCTTCTGTACACCACAACACCACCCCAATACAAACCAACCTCACGGCCCAACACCTAGTAGCGGCCCAACATCTCCCACCCACAACACACCTCATCCAGTAGCATCTCCTCATTCCTACCCTGGTCCGATACTTCCAACACCACTATCAGCCGGCCCATCTACTACCCAACCGTCTATCCTCGGCCCACACCCCTCCACCCAACCTGATTATAACCTCACATCACCAACCGCCAAAGTTGCACAACCTAATCCACCACCCCACCCACATCAACCCCTACCAACCCACCCCATGAGAACTCGATCATAATCTGGCATCTTTAAGCCTCGTGTCCTATTTTCTCTTCACACAGAAACCATTCCTTCTATGTCTCCTCTTCCTAAATCTCACCTTTATGCCTCAAAGGACCCAAACTGGAAAAAGGCCATGCTATAAAGCCCTATTAGCAAATAATACATGGGAACTTGTTCCTCGACCTGCTAATGCACCCATCATTCGCTGCATGTGGTTATTTCGGCATAAGTTCCATGCCGATGGCTCTCTTGAACGTCACAAAGCTCGACTTGTTGTCAATGGCAAAAGCCAAACAATCGGAGTTGACTGTGAAGAGACTTTTAGTCCGGTAGTTAAGCCGACAACTATCCGCACGGTTCTCAGTCTAGCCGTCTCAAAAGGTTGGTATATCCATCAAATGGATGTGAAAAATGTGTTTCTCCATGGCACTCTAAAAGAGACTGTTTATATGTTTCAGCCACCCGGTTTCACATCCACCTCCCACCCTAAACATGTTTGCAAATTAACCAAATCTCTTTATGGTTTAAAGCAAGCCCCTCGAGCTTGGTATCAACGTTTTGCAGGCTATCTTGTTAAGTGTGGATTTAAAAGCAGCATTTGTGACACCTCATTGTTCATCTACCAACGAGGATCTGATATGGCTTACTTACTTCTGTATGTTGACGACATCATTCTCACTGCCTCTAGTGACACATTGTTGCACGACATCATTAAGGTCTTGACCGCTGAATTCAAAATGACTGACCTTGGCAGCCTACATCACTTCCTCGAAATCGCGGTTCAGAAGCAAGGTGTAACACCCGGACCCTCACACAAACAATATTGTCCGCTTTGCCCACGAGGAGCTCACGGATTTGCTTTTGGTTGCTCGGGTGAAAACTTCTCAGGGAGGTCATCCATCCCTGCATTGCTCCCACCCGAGCACGCTTAACTATGAAGTTCTCCTCTTATACACAACCAATGCGCCCAAAACGCGTTGTTGTTGTTAGAGGCAGGACATTCCTTATGAACCAGGAATCTCTCCTGTCCACGGCTAATGTGGGATATGTGTAGGGTGTCACAAGCACCTCCTGTTTGGACTCATCGTCCTCAATGAGCCCGAGAAATCACCATCCTTGGTGAGGTATGTCCCACATCCCGAACGACACAGGAGTGGCTCTGATACCATTCTGTAACACCCGGACCCTCACACAAACAATATTGTCCGCTTTGCCCACGAGGAGCTCACGGATTTGCTTTTGGTTGCTCGGGTGAAAACTTCTCAGGGAGGTCATCCATCCATGCATTGCTCCCACCCGAGCATGCTTAACTGTGAAGTTCTCCTCTCATACACAACAAATACGCCCAAAACGCGTTGTTGTTGTTAGAGGCAGGACATTCCTTATGAACCAGAAATCTCTCCTGTCCACGGCCGATGTGGGATATGTGTAGGGTGTCACACAAGGTAACAATTTATTTTTGTCACAAGACACATATGCAGCTGACATTCTATCGCGTGCGAACATGACCAATTGCAAACTGGTCAGTACTCCGGTTGAAGTCGGCCCTAAGCTCAGTGCCACTGATGGTCCTATCTTTGCTGACGGCTTCTTATACAGAAGTTTGGCTGGGGCACTTCAATACCTCACCATTACACGCCCTGACATCTCTTATGTTGTACATCAAGTGTGTCTCTTCATGCATGCACCACGGGAACCACACTTTCAATTCTTGAAACGGAGTCTGCGCTACTTAAAAGGCACCCTATCACAGGGCTTACTTATTTCACCATCCCCATCTACAAAACTCACAGCTTATTCTGATGCGTACTGGGGTGGATGCCTGGACTCTCGTCGTTCAACGTCAGGCTATTGTGTATATCTGGGTGCCAATCTCATCTTGTGGTCTTCTAAACGTCAGCCCACTATCTCTCGCTCCAGCGCCGAAGCAGAATACCGCGGGGTTGCTAACACTGTTGCTGAAATCAGCTGGGTCCGAAACTTGTTATTAGAACTTCGGGTACCTATTCGACATGCGACCATAGTCTATTGTGATAACATTTCTGTGGTCTATCTGGCTGAAAATCCGGTACAACATCAACGAATAAAACATATTGAAATGGATATCACTTTGTTTGTGAACATGTTCGTCTCGGTTCTGTTAAAGTCCTACATGTTCCAGCTGACTACCAGTACGCCGACATCTTTACCAAGGGACTTCCTAAACATCTTTCGAGTCCCTAAACATCTTTTTCAAAATTTTCTCTCCACTTTATGCCTCCGGTTGCCTACGGCTCAAACTGCGGGGGCGTGTTAACCGATATTAGTTTGTAACAATATTTTGTGATTAGTGTGCACAATTTACATAATTAGTAGAATTGATTTAGTCGATCAATTCCTTTGTTATCTCCTGTAATTACTCCTTCTGTGTATTATTTATAGGGATGTTTTCCCTTGAGTTCATCAATGAGAATATTGTGAATATTAATTACTTTCAACATCATCCATGCTCCTTGTTGAAGACAATTGAAACATCATCCTAATTTGATAAATGATGCTTGTGTTACACTTTATCATGCAATTAGCATTTCGTAGCAGTAATTTCAATTGGAAACAAGTTACTTTGCAAAGTAGTTTTTATAGGTTGCAGATGAAGATTGGACGCATTCTTGAAGGATATAGCACCATGGAACAAGCTAGAAAAGCTCGAGAGGGAATTTGGAAGCAAAAAAGACAGAAACGAAGATGTAGGGGTGTAACATAGGACTCTGGCGTATTTTATTGCCTCCAATCCGCAATCTTTCTTATTTTACCCAGTAGATAGTAGAGGAGCCGTATTTTGAGTCATAAGTTGGTGTGTATCTTACTCCCCGTGGATGTATTTTACGACCCGTGAGCGGGTTTAGCCGTTTTTTTTGTTTTTGGTCGAATTAAAGTGTTCCTCCAAGGGGATTTTGTCCATTATTCACCATTGGAGGCTAAGAGACATTAGGGGATGAAAGACACTCATTGAAAAAGTTTCATCTTCTATAATCTCTATCGAAATCATAACATTTCATCATCAAACATGATTATGTGTGGCTAAAACCCTTGTGATCACGACTAAGGGCTAGGGTTTGTATGCCATTTAGTTTAATTTGGGTTGTTTATTAATGTTGGACATGAATATATGGTGTTTGTTAGAAATCTACTCCATTACTAGGCTTTAGGTGTTATTTCCTGTGCTGGTTGTTAATTTTAGAAATTGTTTGCTAAATCTCATCATGTACTTGAATTAGTCGTTTAATCGTTAATTGGCAAGGTATGTGATTGATGGTTCTGTTAACGTGTGTGTTTGATGGTGATCATCCTGTGGTGTCTACTTACTATGGTGTATGATTGTTGTAAGCTTGGGTACACAAAGCATTGTTCTTTTAATAAACAATTGACATAATTTCACGAGGCTATTCCTAGGATTGATAAACTCAAATTCAAATCTTCAAGATGTTTTGCAATCAAGTGAAATCTTACACCAAGCACTAGCTCCACATGGTTTGACATCCTATTTACCACTACTACTACTAATCTTGGGTATTTAGGATTTATTTTTTAGCTTTAAATGCATATAATTGTAAATTAGATTTTAATTGTTATCCATACCAGAAATGTTATTCGTTAAATAAATGTCATTAAATAACAAAATAATTTTGATTATAATAATTCTATAAGAGTTCGTATGTAACTTTTAAATGAATATTATGTCACAAATACAAAAAATCTTAGATAAAAAATTACCCACATTAGATGTCTTAAATTCAAGTGAAATATTAACTTTGCTCACTTCAAATCCTTTTACTCTAATAAAATAGTAACTATGGAGCACACATGTTAATACCACATTCATTCTTACAAAAATTTTTTAGCTTTTCTTTCCTATTAAATAATTATCTTAATTACAAGTAATACTATTTAAGTCTTATCTACAATGTTTCAGAACCGGATCGGATGTCGAACCGGACGTCTTACTGGTTTGGTGATCGGACCGGTCGAACCGATCGGACCGGTTTTAAGAACCGGATGATGTCATAATAAATAAATAAAAGTTTATATATATATTTTTTCTGAAGAGTGTAACACCCCCGAATTTCCATTTAAACAAAAGGAAAAGAAAAGTAATTAGAAAGAATAGATAATGAGCAAGTGGAGGGGGAAAAGTGTACAAAGTACAAAACCTTATTACTTTAAGGTTTAAAGGGGGCATGGTTGCCCATTTCTTCTTCATCTTCTTCAATCAGCTGAAAAGAAGAAAGAAGAGAAAAAAGCCCCGGTTCTAGAGAAGAGAAAGTGGAAGAAGCAGCTTCAAAGGTAAGTGTTCTCTTATACGAGCTCGGTTTCAGCTGGGTTTTGAGTTCTTGACCGAAGTTCTTGGTGTTTAGTGTTTGTTTTCGGGATTCAAGAGCTGAATCGAAGGTGGGTCTTGAACGGGAAGAGTGTTGCTCAAAGGCTGCTCAAGGTCAGTTTCTAGAACCCCTCTTTTACTGATTTTCAACTCGTTTGGGGCTATTATGCATACTAAGTAAATATTTTGAAAGTAACCGTGGGTATACAGCCTTTCGTTCGAAATGATGTATGTATGTATGTATGTATGTATGTATGTATGTATGTTTTAGTGTTGAATATGGGTTAATATTGATGGTTTAGCAGGTTTAGATGCCCTTAGTATGTTAGATTTATGCTTGGGTATGATTAGGATGATAATCGGGTGAATTTGATAGCATAGAGAACATTTCAGAATGTTCTGATGAACATGAATAGTGGTCCATGCACCTAAATCGTTGGCCATGCGCCCAAAGGTGGCCCATGCGCCCAAATTATTGGCCATGCGCCCAGCAGGGTGGCCCATGCGCCTAAATTGTTGGCCATGCGCCCAGCAGGGTGGCCCATGCGCCTAAATTGTTGGCCATGCGCCCAGCAAGGTGGCCCATGCGCTTGAATTGTTGGCCATACGCCCAGAGGTGGCCCATGCGCCTAAATAGTGCCATGCGCCCAAAGTGTTAAAATGGCTAAGTATTAATGCGCCTAAACAGGGCAGAAGCGCCCAAATAGTACCCATGCGCCCAGACTAATTTATACTTAGAATTTTCAGGTTCATGCGCCTGAAAGGTCCCAAGCGCCCATTTTGGAATTAGGATTTTCTAAGTGGTTTTAAGGGATGAATGTGGGGAAATAAGCCTGGTTATAATAATGATGTGTATGTGTGAGTGATGTGTTATCTTTCTTCGTTAAAGAGTTTTCAAAGCATATGTATTATGTTTTATAATGCTATATGTATGACTTTACGTGGCTTGATGTATGATTGAATAAATTAACGTACGTAAAGTATTATGTAATAAAGTGAAAGATAACAATAGAGTACGAAATGTATTGCATATGATGAAAGTGACGGATAATGAGATCCGTGTCACGTACCCCGGTACTGTGTCAGTCTTCGGACATGAGTCGGGGGTTTGTTTATCAGGCCCCGGCACAGTATCAGTCTTCGGACATGAGTCGGGGGTATTGCATTAGACAAAGTGATGGATGATGAGATCCGTGTCGCGTACTCCGGTACTGTGTCAGTCTTCGGACATGAGTCGGGGGTTTGTGCATCAGTCCTCGGCACAGTATCAGTCTTCGGACATGAGCGGGAGTATTGCATGAGACGAGATAATGAGGTGAGCGACTTTGTGTTGCAACAGACTCGGATTCAATCCCTGCGATTGACTCGAATGGGATCTTTGTCGCGTATCCCGGTGCTGTGTCAGTCTTCGGACATGAGTCGGGGGTTTGTGAGCAGGCCCCGGCACAGCATCAGCTTTCGAGCATGAGTCGGGGATATTGCATGAGACAAGATTCGAGTAATAAAGAGTAATGAGTAAAGTGATGAATGAAAGAACGAAGTTAATGAACGTAATAACGAAGATAATAATGATATTATCTGTATGTACGTATGATGTATGATCATGAACGATTGTAAAGTATAGTATGATTTTGAAATAAAGTAAAGAACGGTTTTAACGAAAGAAAAGTATGTTTTATTATAAAACTAGAACTCACTCAGCATCGATGACTTTTGTATGCATGATAGTTGGCAGGTATTTGTTGATGCTGAGGAGTTGCAGGCATGGATGCATAAGCTACTGGGAGCATTTTAAGGCTGGCATCCGTATTTTGACATGTCTTTGTATTTTGAGATGAAAACTAATGTTGTAAATGAATGAAATGACATGTTTTTAGTTATTAATGAAAGTTTTAAATTCCGCTGCAAAATAAATGTACATTTTATAATGTTTTAAGTGCAATGATATGCCAACTGTGAGGTTTCTAGGAATGGGGCGTTACAAGTTGGTATCAGAGCCAAAGTTTAAGTGAAATGGGTAAATTTTCAAAAGAAACCTAATCTTAAACTAAGAATGGGACTAAAAGGAAAAGGGATGCCAGTCCTAGTAGCTACGTGCCTGCAGGTAAAGGTTTTATGTAAACGATTTATGTAAGTTAACATTAACCAGTATTATGTGCGCATGTTATGTGGTTTATGTGTTGCTGATAGATTTGGATACTGATGTAGTCAAGATAGGTAATGCTCGAGGTATGAAGAGTAAAGTAAGTGGCTAATCACAACTGGCCACTGTAATTAGGGACTTACT
This sequence comes from Flaveria ramosissima, assembly GCA_025215565.1. Classification (NCBI taxonomy): domain Eukaryota; kingdom Viridiplantae; phylum Streptophyta; class Magnoliopsida; order Asterales; family Asteraceae; genus Flaveria; species Flaveria ramosissima. Next base: position 23,245,519 of record CM046037.1, on the reverse strand, counting down.
ATACTTGACATAAACTGAGTTATTCCCTTGAGTGACCGTGTTGGTGTTTGAATCTTTCAGTGTGTTAGAGGATGGCTGGTGGTAGATCTTCTAAGGCTTCGCGAGGTGGAGGCGGTGGTGGACGTGGTGCTGAACCACGGGTCACAAGAGGAAGGTCTAGGGCTGAAAGAGTAGTTCATGAAGAACCCGAGACCCCTCATCCTGAGGGCGGTGATGAGAATGCTAATCAGAGGGCCTCGATGAGAGAGGCGGTCATGGAGGAGGTGCATCAGGTCTTGCAGACGATCCCACCGTCTGTAATGGCCGAAGTGATAAAGACTGTTAGAGATGAGGAGAGAAAAGAAAGGGGTAGACCATCGGGCGAAAGGAGACGACCCGAGACTGAAACGGTTTTCTTCGATGACGAAGAGGAAGAAGAGGAGGAGCCTGCGCCGGAGGCGGCACGAGGCTGTAACTATGGGGCGTTTCAACGATGCAAGCCCCCAACCTTTGATGGAAACGGCACTGCTGCTACTGCTCACCGCTGGGTGAGAGAGATGGAAGCTGTATTGAATATCAGCGAGTGCCGAGAGAATCAGAAAGTAAAGTTTGCTGCCCACTCTTTTGTGGACTCGGCTCTGTGCTGGTGGGACAATATAGTCCAAGCCGATGGAAGCAGGGCTATCGGGAGGATGCGATGGCCAGAGTTGAAAAGGCTGGTGATTGAGGAGTTCTGTCCTCATCGTGAGATGGATAAAGTTGAAAGAGAGTTCCTGCAGCTGGAGGCGGGGACGATGACACATCAACAGTACACCAAGAAGTTCAACGAGATGGCACGTCTGGTGCCGGATCAGGTGACACCTCTTTCGCGAAAGATCAAGAGGTATATTCAGGGCTTGCCGGCTGACATCCGTAGGCACATGATCGCTGCCCGACCGAACACGTTAGGGTCAGCAGTGGACCTGGCAGGCAGGTTATACGACGAGCGAGGGGAGACAGCGATGACAGACGAAGGGGAGGAGCGAACCTACGCTAAGGAAAGGAAAGGAAGGCGAGACAATGATGGTGGAATTGTGTATGAAGGTACGACGTCGAGGGACAATGATCGGAAGAGGATAGAAAGAAAAGGAGAAGTGTGCAACAAGTGTGGTAGAGGCCATGAGGGGGAGTGCAAGTGGGGACTGAACGTTTGTTTTTAGTGTGGAAAGGAGGGCCACAGAGCGAGGGACTGTCAGATGGCTAAATGCTACGACTGTGGCAAAACAGGACACATAAGCAGAGACCGCGAGAAGTCGAGGGCAGGAAGCTCCGGCACGAGGAAGGAGAACAGAGGGTGAAGGCTAGAGCCTTTGCTATGACCGGGAGAAGGCTAGGTCAGACTTCGAGGTAACGTCAGGTACGTTCTTACAAATCTAGATTTATGCATCTATACTTCAATTGTGGCGCTAGTAGTAGTTTGTTGCTGCTATCTTCTGTGATGTTGCACGTTAGGGGTAGGAAGATCGATGAGCCATTCGATGTAAGAATTGCCAATAGTAGGTCTACCAGATTACCTAATACCCTAGAGGATTGCACGATAGAATTGAGAGAGAGCGCTTGTTCCTGCTAGGCTGTTCAAGACAGACATAGGTAGGTAGACATGTATCTCAGGGTGAGATGATCAGTAGTCTATGACTCAAGCCCTAAGTGTTGCAAGAAGATGGATTGCTCAACCGTGCACAACCAGAGTTCGGTGACGACCTACGACAATGAAGCATGAGGAAGGCTTCGACCAGGAAAGCGGATTGCTTGGTTTGGAGTCGAGTAAAGCTAATACTAAAGTGTAGAGGGTCATTCCTAGTTGTTGCTCAGGTAGGAGAAGTGACACATCGACTGGAGCTACCCGATGAGTTAAGTGAAACTCATCTGATGTTTCATGCATCTCGTCTAAGAAAGAGCTCAACCGATGAGGATATGATCATGCTACTAGAGAACACTGAGATGGACGAAGCATTCAACCACGAGAAGCGACTGGTGGCTATTACTAATAAGAAGAAGAGAATAGGCTAAGGAGGATGATGGTTTTACTTGTGCAGGTGCAGTGAAACCTAAAGGGATCTAAGTTTAAGTGCAAGATCAAAGAAGAGGTGCGACAGTGTTACCCATAACTGTTTGAGAAGCGACAGGTTTCGGGGATGAAACCTCTTTAAGGGGGGTAGACTTGTAACACCCCGAATTTCCATTTAAACGAAAGGAAAAGAAAAGTAATTAGAAAGAATAGATAATGAACAAGTGGAGGGGGAAAAAGTATACAAAGTACAAACCTTATTACTTTAAGGTTTAAAGGGGGCATGGTTGCCCATTTCTTCTTCATCTTCTTCAATCGGCTGAAAAGAAGAAAGAGGAGAGAGAAGCCCCGGTTCTAGAGAGAGAAAGTGGAAGAAGCAGCTTCAAAGGTAAGTCTTCTCTTATACGAGCTCGGTTTCAGCTGGGTTTCGAGTTCTTGACCGAAGTTCTTGGTGTTTAGTGTTTGTTTTCGGGATTCAAGAGCTGAATCGAAGGTGGGTCTTGAACGGGAAGAGTGTTGCTCAAAGGCTTCTCAAGGTGAGTTTCTAGAACCCCTCTTTTACTGATTTTCAACTCGTTTGGGGCTATTATGCATACTAAGTAAACATTTTGAAAGTAACCGTGGGTATACAGCCTTTCGTTCGAAATGATGTATGTATGTATGTTTTAGTGTTGAATATGGGTTAATATTGATGGTTTAGCATGTTTAGGTGCCCTTAGTATGTTAGATTTATGCTTGGGTATGATTAGGATGATAATCGGGTGAATTTGATAGCATAGAGAACATTTCAGAATGTTCTGATGAACATGAACAGTGGTCCATGCGCCTAAATCGTTGGCCATACGCCCAGAGGTGGCCCATGCGCCCAGAGGTGGCCCATGCACCCAGTAGGGTGGCCCATGCGCCTAAATTGTTGGCCATGCGCCCAGCAGGGTGGCCCATGCGCCTAAATTGTTGGCCATGCGCCCAGCAGGGTGGCCCATGCGCTTGAATTGTTGGCCATGCGCCCAGAGGTGGCCCATGCGCCTAAATAGTGCCATGCGCACAAAGTGTTAAAATGGCTAAGTGTTGATGCACCTAAACAGGGCAGAAGCGCCCAAATAGTACCCATGCGCCCAGACTAATTTATACTTAGAATTTTCAGGTTCATGCGCCTGAAATGTCCCAAGCGCCCATTTTGGAATTAGGATTTTCTAAGTGGTTTTAAGGGATGAATGTGGGGAAATAAGCCTAGTTATAATTATGATGTGTATGTGTGAGTGATGTGTTATCTTTCTTCGTTAAAGAGTTTTCAAAGCGTATGTATTATGTTTTATAATGCTATATGTATGACTTTACGAGGCGTGATGTATGAATGAATAAATTAACGTACGTAAAGTATTATGTAATAAAGTGAAAGATAACAATAGAGTACGAAATGTATTGCATATGATGAAAGTGACGGATGATGAGATCCGTGTCAAGTACCCCGGTACTATGTCAGTCTTCGGACATGAGTCGGGGATTTGTTTATCAGGCCCCGGCATAGTATCAGTCTTCGGACATGAGTCGGGGGTATTGCATGAGACAAAGTGATGGATGATGAGATCCGTGTCGCGTACTCCGGTACTGTGTCAGTCTTCGGACATGAGTCGGGGGTTTGTGCATCAGGCCCCAGCACAGTATCAGTCTTCGGACATGAGTCGAGAGTATTGCATGAGACGAGATAATGAGGTGAGCGACTTTGTGTTGCAACAGACTCGGATTGAGTTAAATCCCTGTGATTGACTCGAATGGGATCTTTGTCGCGTATCCCGGTGCTGTGTTAGTCTTCGGACGTGAGTCGGGGGTTTGTGAGCATGCCCCGGCACAGCATCAGCTTTCGAGCATGAGTCGGGGATATTGCATGAGACAAGATTCGAGTAATAAAGAGTAATGAGTAAAGTGATGAATGAAAGAACGAATTTAATGAACGTAATAACGAAGATAATAATGATATTATCTGTATGTACGTATGATGTATGATCACGAACGATTTTAAAGTATAGTATGATTTTGAAATAAAGTAAAGAACGGTTTAACGAAAGAAAAGTATGTTTTATTATAAAATTAGAACTCAGTCAGCGTCGCTGACTTTTGTATGCATGATAGTTGGCAGGTATTTGTTGATGCTGAGGAGTTGCAGGCATGGATGCATAAGCTACTGGGAGCATTTTGAGGCTGGCATCCGTATTTTGACATGTCTTTGTATTTTGAGATGAAAACTAATGTTGTAAATGAATGAAATGACATGTTTTTAGTTATTAATGAAAGTTTTAAATTTCGCTGCAAAATAAATGTACGTTTTATAATGTTTTAAATGCAATGATTGGCCAACTGTGAGGTTTCTGGGAACGGGGCCTTACAGAGAGGCAAGCCAAAGGAGCTGCGAAGTGGGAATGACCGAATGAGGACCCGCGTTTGCCATTTAGGGTTTAATATGGTAGGTAAAAAAAAGAGGTACTGGCCGAACCGGCGATTCGCAAAAACCAGTCCAACTAACGGTTCGGGTTAACTCGGCTGGTTCATCGCCAACCAAACGAACAACACTAGATCGGATCGGCCAACTGGCCTGAATGGCGGTCCGATCCGACCCTAAGAACACTGGTTATTTAGATTAAAAATGGTTTTCTAATAAATTAAGAAAGATATCTTTTTGTTAATGTTATACCTAAAAAATAAATTTTTATAAAATAATTTTTTTAAACATCAAACTTATTTAAAAATATGAAATATTTTAAATTTAGTGTTTTTAAAAAGTGGATTTTTTATAAACCAAAAATAATTAAAAATAAGAGTTATAATAAGGATATTTATAAAAATGACAATTTTTTAAACAAAATGTTTAATTTTATCGTTGTTTTATTACTTATAGTTTTTACACATACTTAATTTAAATTATATTTTATCTTATAATATTGTTTTATAATTAAGTAAAATTTTAATATATTTAATATTTTATTTATTCAACCCGTGTAATATACGTGTTTACTAAAGATAATGTATTATATATTTATATAATAGTACATATATAGATATACCGGTGTGATCATTAGGTTTTCTACTAAAATACACTATGCAAAAGCCAAAAGCTGTTGTTGAAAATTAATTTAAGAAGATTTATAATTGAATGCATATATCTTAATGTTTACTTTTAAAATTTAGTGTTTTTAAAAAGTGGATTTTTTATAAACCAAAAATAATTAAAAATAAGAGTTATAATAAGGATATTTATAAAAATGACAATTTTTTAAACAAAATGTTTAATTTTATCGTTGTTTTATTACTTATAGTTTTTACACATACTTAATTTAAATTATATTTTATCTTATAATATTGTTTTATAATTAAGTAAAATTTTAATATATTTAATATTTTATTTATTCAACCCGTGTAATATACGTGTTTACTAAAGATAATGTATTATATATTTATATAATAGTACATATATAGATATACCGGTGTGATCATTAGGTTTTCTACTAAAATACACTATGCAAAAGCCAAAAGCTGTTGTTGAAAATTAATTTAAGAAGATTTATAATTGAATGCATATATCTTAATGTTTACTTTTAGATTCAATTTATAAAATATTAGTTTTGTCTATCACATTTTGTCTATAAATAATACACAAGAAACAACTAAGTTCTAAAAAATAGATATTGTATGTATCTAGTTCTACGAACATATTTATTATAATGTACACTAAACATAATTTAAAAATGAAATGATAATTTATGTTAATTGTTATATCAGAAACATGTACAAAATTAAATAAGAAAAGAAACAAATTGAAATCTCGTGGATATTCTACGATAAGTGTTTCATAATTAAATAGTTCTGTTAGTTTTCATAAATTTAATTGTTTTACACAGTTCTATTAAGCGTAAGATTTTGAATATATCAATATTCGTTGTTTAATAATCATTCTTATATTTTGGAAGTAGTCTTCCCTTGGAATATAATTATTTTCCAAGGTAAATCGTGGGCTTGATTTTGGAAAGTCAATTGATGGTATTACTTAAAATAATAAATATATATAGAAACAGCTCATACATGTTAACACGCTAAATGAGTGATAACGTGGTCGAATTAGTTTCATAAAAAGAATTTTATAGAACTTTGTTAACGTAAGGTTTGAAAAAGACTCTGCCTAGTGGTACTCTTAAATAGGGTTGGAGTTTAGGTGTAAGATTATTTATAATTAGTTTTTCTCTAATCATTCACAACTCTAAATTTTAATAAGAAATTTAAAAGTTGTATTATTTGACTCTTAAGATTTGTCATCCAAATCTATAGGCCTGTAGCCTCTAAACTTTTAGGAAAAGTATAGATAAGACTCTATGAATTTTTATATATTTTGTGAGTGATTATAAGCGCTAAAAGGAAAAAAATAATAATAATAATAATAAACAAAAAGAATTTTTATTTAAATAGGGATAAATATTGAAACATAGACAATGAGACAAGAAAGGTTTTGAAAATTATAAAGTAAATTAGGAAATGATAGTTTTAGTTAGAATATAAGGATGACGTGGTAACCTACTATGGATGCTCTAAAGGCTCTCAACAAGGGTTCGAGTCTTTGTGTGTATCCCAAAAAAAGGTGATGTTATTAAAAAATAAAGAATAACAGTATTATGACAAATCATAGATGCTAATAGATGCATAATTGGGTCCATATGACCCGGAAACACAATAAGACCCTCCATAGTCGTTTCATTTCACATTATCATCTTTCAGCCCACCTAATGTCAAAACTATCTTTCTCCTACTTTAACTATACAATCCTTAGCTCAAAAACTGAAGCGGCGAGTGGGTGTTATCAACTTGTCGCAAGCACGACAAGGGTATTATACATAACCTAATTATCAGACCTCAATGGTTTACAAACATGATCCATAACTGACCTCTAAGATATGGAATTATAGTACTTGATCGAACCTTTGTGATCTCAAACATACACCTAGGCGGGTCAACTATACACATAATATTCCTTATGAAAGGTACATCATAGTTGGCGTGTGATTTAGTACTAAGAGAACCAAAATTGTCTTGATTTTAGGTCGTTCTTGGGCTCACACAGATGAAAGACGGAGGAGATGCCGTTAATATGGATGAAAGAGAAATGAGAGACGTTTATGTCAAAGAATGCTCTTAGACATGTTCTATAAGAGGAGGAGAAGAGAGAGGAGATAAAAAATAATCATTCTTTACGTATTATACGTCTATAGTCATGTCAGATGTAAATTACGCATGTAGCCATAAGTTACCAACATCATGGTCATGTATCCACTTTGGGTCATATATCTTAGGGTCTGTTTGATTGCGCTGACTGAGTAAGATCTGATTGAGTAAGAAGCTGACCCAGTAAGAGGTTCTGACTGAGTCTGCATCTGACTGAAACTTGGCTGTTTGATTTAGTAGCTGACTGACTCTGCTGAATGATAAAAATAACATTATTGCCCCGTTGTTTAATCGAGTTTGAATTTAACTGGTGTTGTGTAATTAATAAAAACAAATCCAAAATCAAGTTTAATCGTTGTTTAATCGAGTTTGACTGACTATACCCATATACATACACATATACATACCCATATACATACACATCTACATACCCATATACATATACATATCTGAGCAAATCAACAAACAAATCCAAAATATACATACACATCTGAGCAAATCAACATCCAAAATCAACATCGTCAAGCAAATCAACATCCAAAATCAATCGAATATACATACACATTTGAGCAAATCAACATCCAAAATCAACATCGTCAAGCAAATCAACATCCAAAATCTGAGCAAATCAACATCCAAAATCAACATCCAAAATCGTCAAACAAAATCAACAAATCTGAGCAAATCAAATCGACCGTGAACAATCGACCTCAAGGGTTTACCTTGAGAAGACGACCGAGGCGGTGAAGGTGAGCAACGGAGGCGGTGAAGGTGAGCAACGGTGAAGGTGAGCAACAGCGTGAAGAAGACGACGGTGAAGGTGAGCAACGGAGGCGGTGAAGGTGAGCCACGGCGTGAAGAAGCAGTGCAGTGGGGGAAATGAAATCGGGTCAGTGATCGATTTCTTTAGGTCTGGGTCAGAGGCCACCGACCGGGTCAGCCCACCGACCGTGAACTTCAAACACCCTGACCGGCTGACCGAGTCAGCCAGTCAGCGGTCAGAGGTGGTAGTTGCAACAGCAAACACAGCCTTACTATGTTTCATTAAATTGCATCTAATGTCGTACTTGAAATACATTGGATAATTTATACGTGAAAGCAAAATTCGTGTATCATCTTTGGCTTGCATACTCAATATTGTAATGATAAATTTATTTTTTAACATAGTTCATGTTAGAAAACCTTGACACCCGACAAATTTTAGATTAATACCCGACCCGTCTTAGTCAAAATTTTGCATATCCTACATGAATTACATTTGATTTTCATTTACTTAAATTATTTCGTATTTAGCAAAGTCTATACGTAACATTAAATGTATCGGTAATTCGACGTAATTACCAGGTTACACGCAGTACAATAGACACATGCAAATGTTAGTGATAACACACACACACACACACACACATATATATATATATATATATATATGTATGTATGTATGTATGTATTTATTAATAAATATGTTAAAGTGTCACAAAATATTTTAGAACCCAAAATACATACGTGAAAATATTTGAAATCAATCAGAAACTCAAAACAGTAAATTGATATTTTACCCGATATAAATCTTTCTAACACGACTACCAATACATGACTTAATGTTAATATACTATCAATACTAAACATATGAACTTTTAACATGCTATCATGTTATTTATATTTTTTTTAAAAGTAAAAGACAAAGCTACAAAAATATGTGTTGATCACCACAACAAACACCACCCAACCCATATATTTCACAATCCTTATAAAATCGATCTTCAACCTATCTTGTTTGACCTTACACCTTTCAAAGTTTACCCTTTTGATTTAACAAGAAGTTTAAGATGCACAACAAACAACAATCACTCAATAGATTTGTGAGGAGAAGTACCTCAAATCTTAAGTTAGATTCATAGTTTGGACTTTTTTAGTAATATTATAATGTAAAGTTTCTTTTATATTAAAATGACTACTTTTAATTAGTCTTGTATTAAATATTTAATATTTTTATTTAATAAATAATGATATCAATAGCGAAGTAAAGTGGTGTATTTACTTGGTTGAGAATGTAAGTGAAAAAGGGTAACGTATGACATGGTGCGAACATAACACAAACTAGATGATAGAAGGGAGAGATGCTTACCCGATTAACACATGTTCTGGTGGCAGACAAAACATTCAAACTCATTCAGTCATTTACTTGGTTGAGAATGTAAGTGAAAAAAGGTAACGTATGACATGGTGCGAACATAACACAAACTAGATGATAGAAGGGAGGGATGCTTACCCGATTAACACATGTTCTGGTGGCAGACAAAACATTCAAACTCATTCAGTTAATAACCTAATCAAGCTTAATCAAGTTAAAAATAAGAACCTAATTAAACTTAATCAAGTTAAAAACTAACAACCTGGTAGATCATAGAGTAGGAGAGACAAGTTATATTTTGTTTGTAACAAAGCTTTTAACATATAATATAAAAGAATATCAGTCTACAAATAGTTTTACGAATGCTAACATATCTAATCATATAAACACTATTTTAAGTTGTGAGGGTTTAATACTAACAAACCATAAACATTTGGGGCTAGAAGAATGTTAGTCTATATCCTATAACTAAAAAACAAATATTTTGTGAAGCATAAAACAATTCTACGAATGATCAAGGACTTAATTTAGAAATAACTCATCATCTTCTTCAATCGAGTTAGGGTTTTGTCACCGTAAACCCTCCGTCAATCGCCACCGGAAATCCTCCGCCGGTGAACAATGGCGGACGCCGTTTGCAGAGTCCTACGCGACGGAGCACTAGAAGGCGAACACGCAACGTCTCTCACCATCAACGATTCTGTTGACTCACCGTTCGGTCCCATCGTCTTCGATTACGTTTTCACTCAGCTATCGTCCTTCATTTCCTCCGGAAAGTCTCAGTCAAAGTAAGTTTTTCACTTTTTTGCTTCTAATCGGTATGGATTTAGCTTTCAGATTGTTAATCGAACTCGAGAGTTGTATACATGCTTTCTGAAATTAAAGATGTCGAGTTTCAGAGGTATTGTGCTCGTGGCTTACTCTAGGAGTCCTTCGTTCACAGCTGAATTGCTTAAAAACAGAGGAATTGATACCTCCACATCGCATCAATGGTCAGCATATTATTGTTTTACAGTTTGCTATAATAAATAACCGTTTCAATGTCCAATGATCATCATTATGGAGAATATATTGAGGAATAACTGAAATTAACTGTCAGCTATTTGATATGATGGAGTTGTAATCACATAAAAGAAAGAAGTTGTTATATTTTGTTGATAAAGGGGGTCATTAACATAAACAAATCATGGTTGGAAATTTTGTGACAGGTTGAGGGTTTTGGATTGTTATACCGATCCTCTGGGCTGGAAAGAACGGCTTAAGGATCGTGGAGCCATTAAAACTCCATTAACAGATGCTTCACCTGATGTTAGTTTATGCAAAGATGTTAGAAACTTGAATGATTTGTTCTCTCAGATTCTTGCATTAGGAAAAGGTAGTTATAATGTAGTGAGTTGTCATGTGTTTCTTGAATATACATTCATTCCCATGATTATTATTCGTTTGCAGGACTTGTTGGTGATGGGAAAAATCGGTTCTCAATTGCCATTGATTCGGTAATCCACCTTTTTCATTATTTACAAATACTATAACATCGCATTTAGAGTGTATATGCAATATTATTGCATCCTAGTTTGAGAAATAATAGGTCAACAAGCCATTTTTTACTAGACTATGTTGTATACTTGTGTGTATGATTAATTTCATATGGTTTATTGGTGGTTCAATATTGTTTTTGGGTTTTTAATACTTTGCTCAGTTAAGTGAGATGATAAGACACACTTCCTTGTCCTCGGTTGCTTGTCTTATTAGCAATCTTCGGAGCCATGGTATGTTTATATCATTTTGTTCTTGTTCGTAAGTTGTTATTTGAGGAAACTTATGTTAATACCGGAACATTTGGATTACTTGCAGCACAAGTATCTAGTATCTTTTGGCTGCTGCATTCTGATCTCCATGACATGAAAACCGCTGCTGCTTTTGACTACATGTCTTCAATGGTGGCTAATGTAAAGCCACTCACTACAGAGAACGTTGATAACTTTTCTTTGCTTGAACAAAATTACAAAAGAGGCCAACTTCATGCATCTCTCAAGCGAAGAAATGGTCGGGTTAGGGTTATGGTACGTCCCTCTTTCTCTCTTAACACACACACATACACACACACTTGATTCCTAAAGGACTTGATTTTTTTTCAGCGTGAAGAGTTCTACATTGACAACTCCCTTATCAAGTTCACTTCAATGGCAGCCGGGGAGAATGCAGTTGCACAGAGTCTTGTCCCTAAGGTTAGTTTCTGTTACTATACAATTCATTCTTTTTTGAGTTATTATTATACTTTCTTTAAATGATATTAGTGTAATTTATATTATATGTTTTTTGCAGGTGCAATTCAATCTGCAACTGTCAGATAAAGAAAAAAGTGATAGAGCAAAAGTTGTACTTCCATTTGAGCACCAAGGTATAAGTTTACATCATGTTTTCCAACAACATTGAAGTCTTTAACTGCTGCAAATACATCATATGTTGTTTTTCGTCGTTTCTGATCCTTGTTAACTTTGTATGTTTCAGAAACAGATAAATCAGTTCAGATATATGATGGCCGTAAATCAGGCACACATGAATCAAATGGTGTGCCTGTTGAGAAATCGAAAAAACAGGAGGATTCTGGCAGGGGGGAGATAATATATTTTCGTGATTCAGACGATGAGATGCCTGATTCTGATGAGGACCCAGATGATGATTTGGATATATAACTGCATACATGTAATGTTACACTGGGCAAATGAAATTATCTTGTTTTTTATTTGATCATTGGGCTTAAAACCTCTATAGAAGGCGTGAGGCGAAGGTGCTAGCCTCACTTACCTGAGATGTTAAATACTCGGAAAATGCTTATATATCAACTCTAGCTAGTGAAAACAAAAGAAAAACTGGCAATTATGATTCCATCATTCATAATTGGGTTTTTTTTAGGTAAAAAGGTGCATGTAGTTTCATCTAGACTTATTGATCTAGGTTGACTCATATTTAACAACGGGTTAAAATGGATCTCTCTTATATGACCTGTTAACTTAGAATAGATTCAAAAGAACGAGCTAGCAGAGCACCTCCTTTGTTTGTCGCTACCTCACCACCACTGCCGACACAACCACCATTGCAGCCCGCAACCACAATCGCTGCCGTCTCAACCACTAATGTCACCATTCATTGCTACCACTGCTGACAACACCATTGATGCAACCATTGATTGCTGCTGCATCCGCCTCCACATCTACCACCGTCAGCAACACCACCGCTTCACCTCCTTTGACCCTATAGCAACAACTTTGCCATCAAACCATCCCTCATTTGTTGCCACCGTCCCCGCTGGTGCCTCTTGCACGGACGCCGATGACGCCGTTAACACTCGTCACCACTAGCTAAAATATATATATAGTATGTGAACTTGATACTTTTTTTAAAAAAATAACTATTTTTAACTCATTTGCATTTTAGTCTGAACTTATTTTGACAAATACGTTTTTACCTGATTTAAAACTCATCTCGTCCCAAACTCGTTTCAATGCCAAGCTTACCTATGGCGTTCATTTAAAATCAAGTGACAGCAAACTCGGTATGTGTAGGCTTTCTCATATATTCCATCATTCCTTAAGGTATAGTTGTGTGCTAAAATGGGCAAAACATCTGGATATGCCAATATCAAGGATGAGAAAGTTAACGATTTGTTGATTTGTAAAAATATTCAAAACTTAGAATAAAATTTAAATATCCACAAAAATATTTAGCTACACTGAAACTGTATGCACATAAAGCAATCATATGTATGAAACCCACTAAAGGGTCGAAAGAATGAGATCAAAAGTTAGTTAGCTAGAAGTTCAGATCACATCAATGCAGCCACATGAATGAAATCTCAAGTCCAGTCCATGAATCTGTAGATGAGAAAAAAAATATCAGATTGAAAGCATAGAGAATTATGTTTCCAGGATACATAAGACATTTTGGTTCGACACATACATGGCTCGAAAGCAATAAGTATTCTAGTCGAGTATTTATACGACTGAATTTGAAACTTTTTATGTATTGAGTTCATGCTTGTACTCGAGTTTAGTAATATCTAACTTGATTATTGCTCGACTCGTTTGAAGCTCTAGTCTAGGGGAGTAGAGGGTGACATTCCTAGCATGACATGAACATGACAAGGTTTTGAGTTGTACATTTTATACTGTTTTATAATCAAGTGATGTTCGGGCACCTGTTTAATCCATTTATTTAAATAGTTTACCCTCAACACGATCGATATCAGAATATTTTATATAACTTTATTAGGTCAACCCCTTTAACCCATTTACAACTCGATCAGAACTCATTTACAACTTGATTAGAACCCAGTTACAACCGTTTGACCTGTTAATATAAGAAATAGGTTACACAGGCCATGTGCTCATGTTTGGGTTACACATGCCATGTGCTCATGTTTGGGTTACACATGCCATGTACTCATGTTTGGGTTACACATGCCATGCACTCGTGTTTGGGTTACACAGGCCATGTACTCGTGTTTGGCTTAAACAGGCCATGTACTCCTGTTTGGGTTACACAGGCCAGGTACTCATGATTGGGTTACACAGGCCATGTACTCGTGTTTGGGTTACACGATTTTTGGAGTGTCTATTTTATGGCTGATGTCTTTGACAAGAACAAATGTATAGGTTGTGTTTGGGTTTATCAATTCAGCCTCACACTGAAATGATCGTGACCCGTAAAAAAGTCATTTACTAACAAAGGTGGTCAATTGATTACATACGTGATTTAGCAAAGGGAATCGCAGAAGTCCCAGATGTATACCTCATGACAAGATTACAAGTCCCAGGTAAACTGAAGCACTGAGAAAAGTAAAAGATATCATTCCCCTGCAACAAGTGGCAAAAGATTGAAATCAAATTTGGATAACTCACAGCAGGAAACCATAAGCTTAATTATTAGCTTTTCTGAGCAGAAACTAACCAAATAACTCCCCAAGCAACACCATTACATGGGCAAGGACAAATTTCTGCAAACTTTTCAGCATCACTGGAATTAACTCGCCGAGAAATTAAATCATCGTATATATCTGCAAAACGTTTTAATTTATATCACATATAAGATAATACTTTCATTAGTACATATAATTTTTCAATATGCATGAGTATAGATTGTTACCATAAACAGAAAACAAACTGTTCATGACACCTGCAAATGGAAAACGGCAATTAATAACCAAAATGTTGTTTGCTTGAAACAGATGGAGTGAAAGATAGCAAAAGAGTATACCGATGAACAGAATGACATAACGTAGGATACGAACTGTGGTTTTTTCTTGCAGGATCCAAATAATAGCAATAAAAATGATGAATCCTGGTGAAGAGCATGACGATTATTTAGCAAAATCCATCTTTTTCTGTATCAGAATCGTCAAAAAGAATAATAACTTATCAAAATTTGTAGTTACAGACCGATGCAGAGTCCACGAAGAGTCCACTGTTTCAACAGAACAGAAAATATAAGATGGTAGATATGTCACCATACTCTGGATTTTAAAATTAATATTAATAATTGAATTAATTGTGATTTAGTTACATTTTTGGCAATGAATAGCACAATAAGCAAGGCGCCTGCTAAACAACCAGCAGCAATTCTTGCAGTTAGAAGGTTGGTTGATGCCAGGATCAAAAGCATACCCCAAAATGATGAACCAAGATCTGGATGTTATGAAGTTGATGACTTTTAGGACCATGTTATAAAAGGTAAAGAAAAAATATGCGAATATTAAAGAAGAAAATCAATTGCTGAGAATAAGTTAAATTACATCCGGCAGGCAATATCAACCAATATATTCCACCACGTGTCTGTGTCACCCCACCCTCATTGGCATGAACCTCCATGCCCATGACCTACATACCAGATAAAAGAGTTTTTAAAAGAAGAAAGCATCCAGAAGCAAACAGATGAAAACTGGTTCCAAATCCATTGGTGTCATAATTACTGTTAACCTTAATCAGGCTTTCTAAAACTTATGATAGTCAGACAAGCAACTTGTATATGAAATACTATGCATGCAGGAACAAGATGAAGACTTTTAGTTCTTACCTCTCCACATGTGAGCTTACAAGCGATGGCATGGCTAGCTTCATGAAGAAAGACGGTGATGAGCTTGAATGGTGTAAGCAGAAATGTTCTCCATAACTGTAAAATCCATTCAAACAGAGAAAATATACTTAAGAAACATGGAAGATTAAAGACCCCAAGTCTTAAGGCTGAACAAGAAATTATACAACCATACCCAGAATGAATTGATGCACACTAAATAGTTAATAATACTAGTAAAGATACCCCTCAGTGTCACTTGTCGCAAACTAACCAAAAGATTTTACACTCTAGTCACAATAAGATGTTCAAATTATATAATTACTTGAATCATTTGTAAAGATTGTGTGTAATAACTGTAAATTATAATCGCTAATACAAGCCAACTTTTACTGTAAGCTATATCAGCTTTGTGAATGTAATAATCTCTCCTTGCTCAATGATGATGTGAGTCCTGAATTGGGCCAAACGCCACATCCCCCTCCTCTATAAACGAAGGGGTAACCAGTTGACGAAGGGGCTCCCCAACCCTGCTTCCCCTGGTCAGCAGTTCTCTTTGCCTCTACGGCTCTAGTATACTTCCTTCTCTTTTACACGTATATATCATAATACATTGCACCGACATATATGTCAATCTTAGCATAAAACTGACTTAATCGTTAGATGGTTGCCTAAGGCTACAGCATCAGGGCCCTTCTAACAGGTTATGTCCATGTTGCAGCTCCATCCTAAGCTAGAAAAAGGCTAGACTCAGTCCACAAGACTCCAAGACCCAACCCACCGGATTCATTGTAGCAATACTCAATCAATTCTAACATATCTATGTTCGATATGTCTACAGATACACAAATTAGAAAAACTAATGCCCTGTACAGATTTTAAGCTTGAAAACTCCAATCATTGCCTAGAAAAGTGCTGAGAAGACAATTAAAGTTCTTTTGACCAATTACTACTACACCTATTCAAAAATTAAACAATCACACAGAAACTGTTAACGATCAACTTGATCTAAGCACACAAATTGCGGTCAAAACAACAATTTATAAGTAGGTTACAATCAAATAACTAGTGAAACGCACAAAACAGCAATCAACATATAACAGATAACAACCTTAAATAACTTAGGGTTAGTAGTACCGAAAGGAAGAACAATCTGAGCAACAATGGACGAGATATCTCAATTGAGAGAAGAAAAGGAGTAACGAACCGCGAGAATGACGAGAGTGAAGATTCCGACGGTGGCGAGAAAGAGTTTCTGGTCGCGATCGCAACAATTCTTCAGCTCCCAATTAGGCGACATCAGTTGATTGCTAGAGAGAGAACGAAACGTATTCCGGTGACTGATGTGTGTGTGTGTGATCGGAGAAGATGATGAATTTGAAAGTATTGGTCGCCGGCGACGGTGAGGGTTTATTGGAGTTGAGTTGGTGGCCAACTGGCAGAATGATTGAAACTTTCTCAAGACTCCGTCTACGGTTGAATTTTGAAATCATCCTCGTTTATTGTCGTCCAATCAACGCCTGACGACTCAGCATGATTTTTAGATTTTTAATTATTCTATTTTGTGTTGTATTAAGAGAATGTCATATATACCCCTTCAATGCTTTAAAATATTATATGTATCCAAATAGAATTTAAAATATCATAGATGTATTTATAAACTTTTAGAATATCATTTATGTTTTTAGTAAAATTTTCAAATATCATATATGTTTAAATCAAATAAAAAGTTACAATAGCGTGTATACACGGGATAAATATATTTACTGTTACATGTTATATAATATAAAAAAGTTATGTCTTAAATATTGTGTATTATACGGATCGAATAAACTCATATATTATACATTTGAAAATATGAAGTTAACAATTTTGAAATTTTAATAATGGATAGTTATTAATTAATAAATAACTATAGTTCTGAAATTTTAATTATAGCATTCATAATTAAGAGGAGAGAGAAACGATAAACCAATTATTAGATTATCTAGAATGGTGACAAGTGTCCGGATTTATTTTTATTTATTAGTATAGAGATAGAGATGAAATGATGTTCATGTGTCATGATTTTAAACAATATATGGCCACATGACACATTCTTAGCAAATAATTATCACGTGTTGTTTTATTAGCAATATGATTTCAACAAACAATTGCCACATGGTTGATTTTAATGCATATTTTATAGTAACTGCAATTAGTCATCTATTTTGTCAATCAACTAATAAACTCATTATTACTTTCTTTTTACACTATTTAACTACTTTTCATTTACATAATACTAACTACAATTAACCATAAGTTTCGTCAATTTCATCCAAAAATATTATCCTTTCGAAATTAATAATTATAACCGTTAAATATCAAATGATGAAATATATATTATTTCAAAATATCATATTTTTAAATTTTTAAATTTAAAATTTGAATTTAACGTTGTTAAGATTAGCTCAAAAATATTATATTCCCTTCATAATTTCTCTAACTAATCATCTTACATTATTGCCAGATTTTATACAAGTTTGTTATACATATAAAGATTTATATTCTTATTATAATAGATCTACAATTGATTTCTTTGTTATATTCTATCGTTTTTGTTTTGAGAATACTTTATTATGACATGCAGTATGATGAAAGGTTCCAGGTATTCTTCATATTTTACCATATCTTTTTTCTACATTATACACTAACATAATGTAGGTCAGACTTTTTAAAATATTATTTAAGATCATTTCTTATTATTTCTTATCATGTTTTTGATGTGGTTTAATTCTAAATATTAATTTGCCACATGACACATTCTCAACAAACAATTGTCATGTGTCGTCTTCTTAACAATATGGTTTCAAAAAAAAGAACAATGAGTTTATTAGAATCAAGAATCTAAGTCAAACTATGTAAAACCGACAATTTATGTATATTTTGAATGAAAATCTATTTTCAAAAATTGTAATAGTTTAAAATACTATAATCCAACATTAATATATTCAACAAACATTGATTAATACCAAAATTTACGATCTTTCACTTTTTAATATTTCTATACACTTATTTTTTATAATTTATAAAGTTAATCTACGTGTACATATTTTTAACCAATTCACATTGTTTTATATTGAATTTTAACAAACAAATATATTATCTAAGTAAACAAATGATTAAATTATCATGTTTGTATTTACAAATTATTTTACATCATTTAATATATGTTAAACATTTTAAGTCAAACAGTCAATTTTTTAACTGATATCATATTTTTTTGGTTTTACTTTCATTTTAAGAAACTCCCATGCAAGTAAACCTTTAACTCCAATGCAAGTAAACCTTTTAAAATGGTGGTTTTCTAGGTTCAAAAGTTACTAGCTGAATCAGGTTCTTTTTGTTTTTTATTTTTATAAATTTGTATGTATCTATCTTAGAATTAGAGATTAATTTCATGATAATATTGAAGAATGTACTTTTATTCCTAGAATTTCTATGATATCTACTAACAAAAGGATACCGTTTAAGTTTCAAAGGCAATTCCCTCTATCTATGTGTTTTGCGATTACTATAAACAAGAGTAAGGGTCAATTATTTTCAAGAGTTGTTATTTTTTTAAAAACAACCAGTTTTTACGCACGAACAACTGTATGTCATATTGTCAAGAGTTACAAGATAAGATGGATTAAAACTGGTTATATTAATTGACAATGATGAACTTTCAAGTACAACATCATATGTCGTATGCAAAGTGGTTTTAGAGATTTGTATACATTTTGTGTTTTTCTATGTATTTAAATTTATCATGTAATTTTATTCTGTACATATTTATTTAATTTTCACGTTCTTATACATTATAAACTTATATTCTCATGACTATTACATTTTAAATGTATTCCAATGACAATTTTAATTTTGTTACACGGGTCGTTAGACTAGTATCATATATACTTTAAAAACTTTCTAAATATATAACATATATCATTATGAAACTTTACAAATATCATATGTATCCATACTAACTATAAAATATCACTATCTATCTATATAATAATAAGAGTAATTTGTTATTTTCGTCCCCGAGTTTTGGTTTGTATTACCATTTTCATCCAAATAATTTTTTTCCCTTCTAGCTCCTTGACTTTTTAAAAATTTGCTATTTTCATCCAATTTTGTTAGTCAAATTAATTTGGGTGTTAAGTTTCATTTAAATGAAGGGTAATAATGTCTTTATACGTTGTTTTAATTTAATAATCACAAATTAACATTGAAGTGTAGTAATGTGTTCATCAGTTTTCCCTTCACTTTCCTGTTGTTCGAAATCTTCTAGCCTTGACAACCCATCGAAGAAATTGAAGAAAACCACTGAATTGCTTCAAGAAAATAAAGATCAGCGACATATGGACAACCAATTAAGACAAATATACTTTTATTACTGTGATTTTGGAGGCCTATATTTGATATGTTATCAAACATCATTTCGCCAAAGAATAAAGAGAAGATCAATCACACACTGGTAGAAAGTTGGTTTCCTTTCCAAAGCAAAAGTAATGTGCCCACTATGAATCTCAATGGCCTTAATCTACCTCAACAATCCACAACCAAAATGTAATCATGTGCTCTGGTGGCAGTCAAGGACCATCGCACCACAACAACCACCTCTCCACCATCTCCGGAGTGTCAGAGAATGAAGTCCCCATCTCGTTAATTTAGTCGGATTCACCAACACCCTCATCAGACTCAGTTGTTAGTTGTGGAATTCAGAACCCTATATGATACCCTTCATCTCAGTCAACAGCCCCCCAATCGGAGTTGGAGAATCCGATTAGCTGTTCACTTCACTAAAGTGATCGAAACCTTTCATTCATCGATCGGAATTTCAACACACCTCGTGGACTCCCACGAACCCTGGTCACCGTTTTCGATTCACATGAGCTGAGCAAAGGTTCAGATCCATCGCAGAACACTAGAGTCGAACAACAACAGTGGAGTCCAATAGCAGCCAATCCCATCTCATCATGTTCTAGGGTTTTATAAAAGATAAAATCTTTCTGATTTATTAAATTAAAACAATGTTAACAACCAAATTAATTTGACTAACAAAATTGGATGAAAATAGCAAACTTTTTAAATATCAAGGAGCTAGAAGGAAATTTTTTTTATTTGAATGAAAATGGTAAAACAGATCGAAAATGACAATTTACTCTAATAATAATCTAGTAAAAGAAGAATTTCTGAGGACATGTGTCCCCTTCTCAAGCCATTAGCTCTCTCCTTTCCCCGCCTACTTGCTTGACCCGGATACTTTAGGCACGCGAATCTTTTGATCCGTTTGTTGTATTACCCTTTTCTCTCCAAACCCTTAACCCTAAAACTTCATTCTACCAGCTCAAGTGAATAAACTCCATCTCTTTGATATGCAATTGCAGATCGGTGTTGGTTCCCATACTAAGCGCTTTAACTTTTTATAATTTGGTTTTTTTTTGACCGCTTGAAGACAACTAGGTGGTCGCGGTTGGATCTTTGATTGGTAAAGTAGGTTTTCACCAAGCATGATCGATTGAAGCCCTAATCTCAGGTAGTTCAAATTGGAAATCCTTGATCATCTTTCATTATTTCTTGATATTTGTTGTCGATGAAGTACTTATTTGGTGTTTATTGTTGATTTATCGCCTTTGTGTATGCTTTCTCCCTCTTCTCACTCTGATGTTACCATTGATACTAGATTAAAGTGGCGTACTTATACGGTAGCGCATATAGAATGTGGAATTTAGGTACCAAATGAGATGAAGTTTATTACCTGCTTACAATTGTTTTGCTATGATCACAAATGAGATGAACTTTAATCCATATTGTATATTATTCAATGAATTAACTTCATTTTTCATTCCTTTTTCCTCATACAGTGCATTTGCATGTGAGATTTAAGTACCAGAAAGTTGCAGTTTAAATTTATTATATTGTTAATGGTAACTTATACAAAAAAAAATGTTCATCAAGTAAACATGCAAAGGGAATCGAATAGGAAAACAACAACAATTAGGGTGTTATTTCTTCATTTCTTTTTGTACTTTTGCAAATATATTTGTATTACAATGACACGGTGCTAAGTATGATTCTTTAAAGTGCTAATCTTACTTTCTTTCTTTTTTTCAATTGAATTTTTTATGTTCAATTAGAAAATGTTGAAGAGTCAATATAGTTTGCAAGAATGAGCATTTCAGACATATTATCATATTATGAATACACAAATGCAAATATGAAAACTATTGTAGTTGATATTTTACCCTTAAATCACTTATTTTTAATTTAGTTCATGGTGAATGACATCTGTGGCAACTAAAATGGCTACAGGAGTTCATTGAAGAGTTGTAAAGATGCTCATAGGTATGGCTTGATCAGATAACATATGAGCGTAGGTTGGTGCTTGCATGATGATGATGCAGCAACCACAACATTGATATGATTAATGAGACAACATATTCACATAGGTTTATTAAGAAACATTCATTTTAACAAGAAGGATTGGTTGGCAAATAGACCCTTTTGGTCATTCAACTGTCTAGGCTACTAGGACAGAGTTCCTTAACTTGTGTGCGCTGTTTGTTCTAATAAATTTAGGGGCTGTTTGACAGTCTTTTAATCAGCCTTCTAAAACATCACCAATAGATGACCAACAAATATGGATGATGTGGCATCTACCACTCACAAACTCAAAAACTACACTATCTCTCCTCTCTCTTCCCTTCCCTCTCACATACGTGTTTTTTCATGTTCATACATATGAACTTTTATCCATCTTCTCTCATCCACCTTATCATCTCTCTCTTCCACCTCACACTCTCTCACCTTTAAAAACCCCTAAAAACACATCATTGGAGATGATCTTAATGGTTCAGATGTCTGAATGGTTCAATACTTAATGGTTCAGACTGTTTGTTTCATGAGCAAATGTCTGAATGGTTCAGACATTTGCTTATGAATGGTTAAACATTATACTAGTGCTGAATGGTTAAGAGTTCTAATGCTGAATAGTTAAGATATCTTATCTGAATTGGTCAGACATTTGCATTTGAATAGTTAAACGATATACTAGCTCTTAATGGTTCAGACCTCTTAATGGTTCAGACCTCTTAATGATTCAGGACTTAATGGTTCAGACCTTTTATTGGTTCAGCACTTTATCATTCAGAAATTGCCAAACAGCCCCTTAGAGTTTCAAGATTACAAAATCACTTTCAAACTGTCAATATTGTGTAAACCATCAGTATTGTTTTTGCAATTACAACATTTGTACAACCTTTGGGTGGGTTTTAGCACATACGTCGTCTCTGGCAAAAAAACCAGGTAAAATGTCAAGGATGTTATATAAAATACATTTATTTATTTGAACATTTGAATAATATTTTATTATATATTGATTAATATTACGATGCAGCTTCTAGTTTTGTAAAACAAAGGGTTCTACAAGCACACTTGAGTAGGAAAAGATATAAAGAAATAGGGACAATAAATCTAAAGTTAATATATTATTAAAGTGAAGGAAAGCTTTTACCCATTGACAATTAATGTAACAATATCAGAAGTAAAGAGTACGTAGATATGAAGTCAAATTGTACGGAAGTATTTAAAAATTTATAAAAACTATTTATTTTTGTAAATGTAATTGCACTTCTATTTTTTACCGTGTAAAATAACGTATTATTAGATTTGTCGAGAATTAAATTGTTTTACAAACTTATTAACGACAAGTTTTTGTTTTAATCAACCGTACTAACCTAGTATACTCTATAGTACAACTAAAATACAATATTTCTGCATATTAATTTATTTTGTTAAAAAAATTAGAATATGTCCCTTCATATATTTTTTGAAAAGCCTTAAAATTTATATTTAACCATTTTTTTCTCAAAAACTTACATATTTAGAAGGTCGAGATGGACTAAAGTTTATTTTTGATAATCTATTGATTAATTTTTTTTATAAACTATACTTTCAAGCAGATATATGAGGTTTTACATCTCAAAATTCTTAAATTTATCCAACTAAGTTTTAATTGTAATAAATTACAATAATCAAATAAAATTTTTAGATTAAACATGGAAGTTTAATATAAAAGTAAGTGCTTTTTAGCAAATATATTCATTTTGTTTTTTAACTAGGTACTAGAAAAATGATCATAATGCAACATTTTTAAGCAACTTTTTAAAAAAGGTTGAATTTGTTAATAAAAAGGTTGCATTAGCTAACAAAAATATTGCATTATCTAACAAAAAGTTGTTTTAAATCTAATGCAACTTTTGATAAAAAGGTTGCTTTAAGATAATGCAACTTTTATAAGGCCTAATGCAACTTTTTTAAGTTTTAATGTAACATATTACAAGTGTTGCATTAGCTTCATTTTGTTGTATCAAAATCTAAAAAACAGTATATTTTTTTATGAAAACTATAATTGTCATAGAATAAGTTAATAACTATAGAACAAACAATAACAATAATTTTTATTAGTAGTAAACAAATAGGAAACTAAGTTTTTATATATTAACTACTAGGCTAAAGACCCGTGTAACACACGGATTCAATCTAAAAATATTATTGTTGTTTAAAAAGGTTCATAAGTTATAATGTTAACATATAATACTTTGTATATCAACTTTTATGTATATTTTTTTAACATTAGCTACATCTAATATTAGTAGGTTTTCTCTATTAATATCTATACGTCTAAATAATGTATAATATGAAATGAAATGAACTTATAAAGAATAACTTTAAGTAATAGAAAAAAAATTAAACATAAAAAATAATATTTCAAATTCATAAACATCTAAAAATTTATTTGTATACAACATTTGATGTTCTGTTGGTGATTTTTTCATCATAATCTAATATTAATAATTTCAATCTATATATACTTTTAACTCGAGATAATGCAACAATAGAGCTGATCATGTGTGAACACTGGTTTTTTTATACAAACCAACTTTGGATAGCGATTGTCCTTGACTCTTGTTTATTGTCAATCCAAAACATACTGCTAATGGAAATTGTCTTCTTCGAAATTTAAAAACAATCCTTTTGTCTGAAGGTGTCAAAGTCAACCGTGGAATAAAAGTGTGATTTTCAGATATTATTTCAGCTTCTATAACACGATTGCCCAAAGCTATTACTTGTAGCCTTGTTCCATTGCACAAACGACTTTTTTATCAATGTTTCTTAACAATATTACTGGAACACCAACTTTTAATATTAACTTATGGTTTCGAAGACCATATACTTTAAGCCCATTAAAAACATCAGGTGAATATAAACTTTCATCAAAGTTGTTGGGAAGATACTCTAAGTGACATAAACTATCAGAACTACAATATTCATTTATTTTTTAAACAACTTTATTTGTCGGTGCAAGTATAGTTCTTTCTTGAAAAAAAATTTGATTATTGACATTATAAAGAATAGAAGGGTAGAAAAAGTCAATTAAACTTGCTATAGGATCAAACGAATTGGTAATAAGAAGATCATCCGGTATATCAATTATTGCCTCTCCATCATTCTGTCACACCCCGACCGACGGCGGAATCATCGGGGCGGACGAATGTGAATCGATTGCTCATAGCACATGGTAGTAAATACGTTGAAATAATATTAAATGTCATTTTCATTGAATAATACTAATCAATCAATACATTACAATCAATTAATAACATAATGAAATTTGTCTTTAACTTTGACTAAGTCCAAATCCTAAGTGTGCATTTAGAAGTCCACTAATCTTCATTCCTAAAATCATGTGAGAAAGTAAAGAGTCCGCTAACAAATTAGCCGGTGAGTAAACATAGGTTTGAATACATATATAGATTGATTAACTGATTGAAAACAATTCAATTCACATGGCAATGTCAAGACTTATAAAACAATAGTGTAACATAAAAGACAAACCAACACAATCAAACCTAATGACTGACTTGACTCGGTCCGCAGACGAAGCCTTATAGAATGAATGATTCCGGTTCCAATCACCACGCGACTAAACAAATGGGGTGGGTTTGTCAAACCAATAGATCTATCATTGTTATCGTGGTTGCATGAATTAATGATTGTATTATCTTGTTTATCTAACTATGAACACATAATTGCAAGTAATAATATAGCATGTATTGAATTGAATTTTTGAATAAAATAGAATAACAATGATTGAATATTGAATCACATGATTTTCCCAAATAATAAAACACATAAAAAGGGCTATGAATACTCACATTGTATAATGATGGTTGTAGAGTACATAAGAAAGCTTGGATGTTCAAGAGTCAAAGGTGATGTCCTAAAGTATAAAAAGAAACAATAACTTGAGGTCGGATTTCATTACAAGAAGTTAGGACATTTAGAGAATGCCAAAAAAGCGAAAGGTAGATTGAAAAAGGATTATTGCATCAATTTTTAGATTCTGGACAGAATGTTTGGTACGTGTTTGAACAGGATTTGAAAATAGAAAACGGTCTCATAAAATTATGAAAATTTACAGTTAACTATTTTAGAGTCTTCCGGACAATTTTTGTTCAGAAACATTTTATTGAAAAGACCCGTAGATAGGTCAAAACAGCAGCACAAGATAGAAGGTGCTGAAATGCGCACTTATCTTGTGAAGACTGTAGTTGAGTCGTCCGATTGAGTTTGAATACGTAAAAACTATCGTTAAAAAGCTAATTCAATGAAATTAATACTGAAGTCTGAGTTTCATCAAATTTTGTTTGTTATGAACAAGTTATTGTTAGTTGAAGTCAGACTATATTCTGCCAAAATTTTAGTAAAGCACTTATGTGCACTTTTAAAATTGTTAAAGCATGAAACGGATTAGAACAAATTTATTATGTCGATATATGGTAATTTAGACTTTATTTGAGTTATAAAAAAATATTCAAAGACTTTGGCATAGCCATCATTTAGAGAAATAATCATGTGGAATAACCGAATGCGGCGACATAGCCGTCCATATGCAAACGAGATTCTTTGTTTATGTTAGCGTGTTCTTAGCTTGATTTAGGAATGTTAGTGATTTTTATAAGGTTAGTGAGTGTTAGAAGATTAATGATCAATTGATAATGATTAAAAATTAAAAGAGATTTAGTAGAAGAAAGAATAAAAATAAGAATATAAAGTCATGAGAACAATTGGATGTTAGGATGATTGAAACAATATTGAAATGCATAATATAAAAGCAATATAAGATTACCTTAGTATTAGAAAATTCTTGAAATTTCTTGTAAAAGAAAACTTTTAAAATTGATCAAAACCAATGGATGAAAGAAAGATATGTGAGTGAGATTTTTGGAGAATGAGCAAATAAAAAGTGAGGCCTAAAGCTTGCTTTTATAGTTGAGGTTAGGAGGAGGTTATGAATGATGTTAATGGTGAGTTATAAGTCTTTTAAAAGGGGGTTATGATTGGAATTTGAAATAAATAGAAACTTAAATAAAATAAATAATTAATAGAATAATTACAATTTAAACTCTAAATATATTAAAACCTAATTTTAATTTAATCATCTTATTTTTTATACAATCAATATAGACTTTATAAACTCACAAAAACTTTGCAATTTCTTTTATTTTTATTGAATATTTAAAATCTTATAAATGTTAATAACCTTTTAAAATTTATTTTATAAAGAGTTTAAGTTAAATTGACTAAGTGACACATTTATTGTTTTTTAACACAAAAATAAATAAAATGACTAAATAATGAATTTGATTTACAATATTGACTCAAACGGGTTCGGGTTTGGGCTTTCAGTTTGAAAATAGCCCGGATGTTACAGTCTCCACTACTTTAGGAAATTTCGTCCCGAAATTTAATCATAAGAAGGCTGATTCGAATAAATTAGGATATTTGGATTTCATTTAGTTCTCACGTTCCCAAGTAAAATTTGGGTCAAGTTTAAGCTCACAACGAATTTTGACAATAGCAATTCGATTACGCTTAAGTTACTTGATTTCCACAGATTTTACGAAGAAATGAATATTATCATAAATTTAATCTTCATCGAAAGAGACAACTTCAGCATGGTAACCAATCAATGCCTACTATGACATCAAATCTTCCAATTTGCATTGGTGTAAGGTCGATAGAAAAATTATGATCCTTAAGATTAAAGATGCAATTCGGGATAGTAGGATTAATTGTGATGGGTTTTCCAAAATGGGTACAGATTTGACGAAAAGACATTCAGAAAGATTATTAAGAAACCTTATGAGAATTGGATAATGAGTTTTAGAATTCCAGACAACACGATAAATGATAAGAGATGAGTCAAGTAACAATGAGATGTTCTGAGTGTAAATGTTCGGTTCACATACCAAAGCGAATTCGTTGACTTATCAAAGTATTATGTCAACCATAACGTTATTAAAGACATGCGTACCTATAAGCGGACACTCACCTCAAGGGTTCCCAGGTAAGGTAAACGGATCCATCGGTTGATTTGGATTTATATGAATACCTTGCCTAGACAGAACACCTCGAGATACAGGCATCCAACTCTTCCAGCATTGCATGTTTTCAGTTATGGGAAACAGACTTTGACGGGATTTGAAAACCATGAATGACAATTCAAAACTCAAAATTTGAAAACCATTTGATTTAGGCACACAATACCTTAGAATATGATTTGAGAATCGTGTGTACATTGATTATAACCAAGGTGTAAGAATAATCACATAAGGCATATAATCACATAATAAATGTATAAGCAAATAAGGCACATAAAATCCTATCTAAGCATATAAATACATGAGAGGACTCATGTGTGAGGTACTTAGTTATAGTCTAGGTCATTTCATTTCTAATAACCTAGTTCCCTATAACCATGGCTCTGATACCAATCTGTCACACCCCGACCGACGGCGGAATCATCGGGGCGGACGAATGTGAATCGATTGCTCATAGCACATGGTAGTAAATACGTTGAAATAATATTAAATGTCATTTTCATTGAATAATACTAATCAATCAATACATTACAATCAATTAATAACATAATGAAATTTGTCTTTAACTTTGACTAAGTCTAAATCCTAAGTGTGCATTTAGAAGTCCACTAATCTTCATTCCTGAAATCATATGAGAAATTAACGAGTCAGCTAACGAATTAGCCGGTGAGTAAACATAGGTTTGAATACATATATAGATTGATTAAATGATATATTGAAAACAATTCAATTCACATGGCAATGTCAAGACTTATAATACAATAGTGTAACATAAAAGACAAACCAACACAATCAAACCTAATGACTGACTTGACTCGGTTCGCAGACGAAGCCTTATAGAATGAATGATTCCGGTTCCAATCACCACGCGACTAAACAAATGGGGTGAGTTTGTCAAACCAATAGATCTATCATTGTTACCGTGGTTGCATGAATTAATGATTGTATTATCATGTTTATCTAACTATGAACACATAATTGCAAGTAATAACATAGCATGTATTGAATTGAATTTTTGAATAAAATAGAATAACAATGAATAACAATGATTGAATATTGAATCACATGATTTTCCCAAATAATAAAACACATAAAAAGGGCTATGAATACTCACATTGTATAATGATGGTTGTAGAGTACATAAGAAAGCTTGGATGTTCAAGAGTCAAAGGTGATGTCCTAAAGTATAAAAAGAAACAATAACTTGAGGTCGGATTTCATTACAAGAAGTTAGGACATTTAGAGAATGCTAAAAAGCGAAAGGTAGATTGAAAAAGGATTATTGCACCAATTTTTAGATTCTGGACAGAATGTTTGGTACGTGTTTGAACAGGATTTGAAAATAAAAAACGGTATCATAAAATTATGAAAATTTACAGTTAACTATTTTAGAGTCTTCCAGACAATTTTTGTTCAGAAACATTTTATTGAAAAGACCCGTAGATAGGTCAAAACAGCAGCACAAGATAGAAGGTGCTGAAATGCGCACTTATCTTGTGAAGGTTGTAGTTGAGTCGTCCGATTGAGTTTGAATACGTACAAACTATCGTTAAAAAGATAATTCAATTAACTTAATACTGAAGTCTGAGTTTCATCAAATTTTGTTTGTTATGAACAAGTTATTGTTAGTTGAAGTCAGACTATATTCTGCCAAAATTTTAGTAAAGCACTTATGTGCACTTTTAAAATTGTTAAAGCATGAAACGGATTAGAACAAATTTATTATGTCGATATATGGTAATTTAGACTTTATTTGAGTTATAAAAAAATATTCAAAGACTTTGTCATAGCCATCATTTAGAGAAATAATCATGTGGAATAACCGAATGCGGCGACATAGCCGTCCATATGCAAACGAGATTCTTTGTTTACGTTAGCGTGTTCTTAGCTTGATTTGGGAATGTTAGTGATTTTTATAAGGTTAGTGAGTGTTAGAAGGTTAATGATCAATTGATAATGATTAAAAATTAAAAGAGATTTAGTAGAAGAAAGAATAAAAATAAGAACATAAAGTCATGAGAACAATTGGATGTTAGGATGATTGAAACAATATTGAAATGCATAATATAAAAGCAATATAAGATTACCTTAGTATTAGAAAATTCTTGAAATTTCTTGTAAAAAAAACTCTTAAAATTGATCAAAACCAATGGATGAAAGAAAGATATGTGAGTGAGATTTTTGGAGAATGAGCAAATGAAAAGTGAGGCCTAAAGCTTGCTTTTATAGTTGAGGTTAGGAGGAGGTTATGAATGGTGTTAATGGTGAGTTATAAGTCTTTTAAAAGGGGGTTATGATTGGAATTTGATATAAATAGAAACTTAAATAAAATAAATAATTAATAGAATAATTACAATTTAAACTCTAAATATATTAAAACCTAATTTTAATTTAATCATCTTATTTTCTATACAATCAATATAGACTTTATAAACTCACAAAAACTTTGCAAATTTTTATTAAATATTTAAAATCTTATAAATGTTAATAACCTTTTAAAATTTATTTTATAAAGAGTTTAAGTTAAATTGACTAAGTGACACATTTATTATTTTTTTAACACAAAAATAAATAAAATGACTAAATAATGAATTTGATTTACAATATTGACTCAAACGGGTTTGGGTTTGGGCTTTTAATTTGAAAATAGGCCGGATGTTACACATTCGATCCACTTGTGTTTTCTTCTCCTACATCTAGAAGCCATTTTGTAAATATCTTTGTTTGTTTCATATTAGATTGTTCACCTCCAATAGCTAACCTCATGTTTTTTTGTTAGTCTAAGAACCTTATAGTTTGCCCAAATGTATGAGGAACTTAAGGAGCCATTAACGATATCATGTCCAGATCCATTAGAAATAACAGGAAGACATGTCAAAAATCTCCTACAAAAACAATTATTTTGCTTCCAATTGGTAAATCAAAGTTATTTCAATTATCACATGTGAGTATATCTTTCAAAGTTCTATCCAATGCTTCATACGCATGCTTGTGAATCATAGGTGATTAGGTTCTTCATCCCAAATAATCAATGTTGTTTTTTTTAATAAACATGCAATGTCACTGTGAGACTTTATATGGCACAAAGAATCCTCGTTGAGATTTAAAGGAATTAGAAATCGAGAGTGTGCCATTCTACCACCGGTTAATAATAATGATGCAATTCCACTCGATGCAACGTTTAAAACAATCTCACCTTTCGACCTTATTGCTGTAGATAATGTCTTCCACAAAAATGTTTTCCATATTCCACCATAACCATAAACAAAAAAGACGATTCCTTCTTTATCGTCACTGCTTTCATTATATCATAAAAAATGTCTCTATGTTTATTTGTTAACGAAGATAAAAGACCATCACACTCGTTTGTCAAGGTTGCTCTATCATAAGATAGCTACTCATTAATAAAACGATTGTTTGAAGAAGAGACCGAGTCATGATCAGGATAAGTAATCATTGAAAAGTTTCGTAGGGTCGAACTATTATGAACTAACTTTTTTTTCAATTTCAAAGAGAGTCAAATTCTTAATTCTTAAACCGACCATTTTATGAAAACACACGATCAAAATATCTATTACATAGATGATAGAATCATAGATGATTTGTAGAGTTTTTGTTGATGAAATATTCAAAGAAAGAAGAACCATGGGTGTTATGTCATTTCCATAAAAAAATGACCTGCAATTTAGGGTTAAGTTCCCAAATTTCCCCCAACTTGCCATTGTACCATAATTAGGCGGGAAATAAACCTAGACTAACATTTAGAACATATATATAATTAAGCGAGAAATGAAAAAAATAGAGCCCTAAGAGAATGTCTTGTGATACTAAAGATATTGTTTTATTAATAAGTATAGATTCCACCATAACCATAAACACAAAAGATGCTTCCTTCTTTATCGTCAACTGCTTTCATTATATCATAATAACTGTCTCTCTGTTTATTTGTTAATGAAGATAAAAGAACATCACACTCGTTTGTCAAGGTTTCTCTATCATAAAATAACTACTCAGTAATAAAACGATTGTTTGAAGAAGAGACCGAGTCATGATCAGGATAAAGAATCATTAAAAAGTTTCATAGGGTCGAACTATTACGAACTAACTTTCTTTTCAGTTTCAAAAAGAGTTAAATTCTTAATTTGATCTATATAAAGAGATAAAACTGAAATTTAACTAAAATATATTGAATTTAATAAATACATCAAAAAAATGAAATACAAATCAAAAAATTATATTATTGTATTTTTGAAATTTTATAGAAGAGAAATATTAATTTAACATGTATATATATAGTAATAAGAATAAAAAAAATTGATATCTGGATACTTTAGTAGATGTTGTTGTTTAACCTGGAGACTTTTGTAAAGATCGGAATATAAACCGATCATTTTATGGAAACACACAATCAAGAAATCTATTACATAGATGAATAGAATCATAGATGATTTGTAGAGTTTTTGTTGATGAAATATTTAAAGAAAAAAGAACCATGGGTGTTATGTCATTTCCATAAAAAGATGACCTGCAATTTAGGGTTAAATTCCTTAATTTCCCCAAAATTGCTTTTGTACCATAATTAGGCGGAAAATAAACCTAGACTAACATTTAGAACAGATACATAATTAGGCGGGAAATGAAAAAATTAGAGCCCTGAAAGAATGCCATGTGACACTAAAGACATTGTTTTATTAATAAGTACATATATTTTAAAATTTTTAATAATAAAATTAAAGTTTATATTTGATATTTTGATGTTAATATAGGTCTATATGATATTAGCAAGATTCATATATATATATATATATATATATATATATATATATATAGAGGAAGGATCCTAAGAAAACCACAAAGTTATGTGAAAACTAGAGAAAACCAATGAAATCGGTCACATAACTTGTAAATTTTTTATCACTACCCCTTATATTTGTGTGTGTGTATATATAAACAAGGGTATGGATCAAATGAAAAACCGTAGCATGGTTTTACACATACGTCACATATAGGTTACGTATACGTAACCATTTTCCCTTCGACATAGTGCTACGTATACGTAAAACTCTTCATTCTCGTATTTATGTTCAACATATATGTAAAAAATGCTTAAATAACCTTTTAACAATTAAAATAACATAAAATTTATGAATTATGTAACTGTTTTCCTTGGTTTTCTTTGGTTTTCACATAACTATTGGTTTTCTCAGGAACCATCCCCTATATATATATATATACACGTATATATATATATATATATACACGTATATATATATATATATATATATACATATATATATACGTATATATATATATATATATATATATATATATATATATATATATATATATATATATATATATATATATCTATTATATATATATATCTATACTATAATTTATAGTATATCTATATTTATATACGTATATATTTGTCTATACGTATATATATATGTATATGTATATATGTATTATATCGTATATATATGTATATACGTATAATATGTATATACGTATACATATGTATATACGTATGTATATACGTATATATATATATATACGTATATATAATATATATATATATATATATATATATATATATATACGTGTATATATATATACATATACATATATATATATATATCTATATCTCTCTCTCTCTCTCTATCTCTCTCTCTCTCTATCTCTATCTCTCTCTCTCTCTCTCTCTCTCTGTCTCTCTATCTCTCTCCACGGAGATATCTCTCTCTATCTATCTCTCTCTCTCTCTCTCTCTCTCTCTCTATCTCTCTATCTCTCTCTCTCTACGTCTATCTCTATCTCTGTCTATATCGCTATCTCTCTCTCTCTCTCTCTCTCCGTCTCTCTCTCTCTCTCTCTCTCTTCTCTCTCTCTCTCTCTCTCTCTCTCTCTCTGTCTCTCTCTCTCTCTCTCTCTCTCCTCTCTCTCTCTCTCTCCGTCTCTCTCTCTCTCTCTCTCTCTCTCTCTCTCTCCGTCTCTCTCCTCTCTCTCTCTCTCTCTCTCTCTCTCCTCTCTCTCTCCGTCTCTCTCTCTGTCTCTCTCTCTCTCCGTCTCTCTCTCTCTCTCTCTCTCTCGCTCTCTCTCTCCGTCTCTCTCTCTCTCTCTCTCTCTCTCTCTCTCTCCGTCTCTCTCTCTCTCCGTTCTCTCTCTCTCTCTCTCTCTCTCTCTCTCTCTCTCCTCTCTCTCTCTCTCCTCTCTCCCCGTCTCTCTCTCTCTCTTCGCTCTCTCCGTCTCTCCCTCTCTCTCTCCGTCTCTCTCTCTCTCTCTCTCTCTCTCTCTCTCTCTCTCTCTCTCTCTCTCTCTCTCTCTCTCTCTCTCTCCGTCTCTCTCTCTCTCTCTCGCTCTCTCTCTCCGTCGCTCTCTCTCTCTCTCCCTCTCTCTCTCCGTCTCTCTCTCTCTCTCTCTCTCTCTCTCTCTCTCTCTCTCCGTCTCTCTCTCTCTCTCTCTCCGTCTCTCTCTCTCTCTCTCCGTCTCTCTCTCTCTCTCCTCTCTCTCTCTCTCTCTCTCTCTCCTCTCTCTCTCTCTCTCTCTCTCTCTCTCTCTCTCTCTCTCTCTCTCTCTCTCTCTCCCCCCCCGTGTCTCTCTCTCTCCCCCTCTCTCTCTCTCTCTCTCTCTCTCTCTCTCTCCCTCTCTCTCTGTCTCTCTCTCTCTCTCTCCCTCTCTCTCTCTCTCTCTCTCCTCTCTCTCTCTCTCTCTCTCTCTCTCTCTCTCTCTCTCTCTGTCTCTCTCTCTCTCTCTATCCTCGTCTCTCTCTCTCTCTCTCCGTCCTCTCTCTCTCTCTCTCTCTCTCCGTCTCTTCTCTCTGTCTCTCTCTCTCTCTCCGTCTCTCTCTCTACCTCTCTCTCTCTCTATATCTCCCTCTCTCTCTCTCTCCGTGTATCTCTCTATCCCTCTCTCTCTCTCTCTCCGTCTCTCTCTCCCCCCGTCTCTATCTCTATCTCTCTCCGTCTATATCTATCCGTATATCTCTCTACGTCTCTCTCTCTATCTACCATCTCTCTTATCCGTCTCTCTATCTACCCTATCTCTCCGTATCTATATCTATCTCCGTTATCTCTCTATCCCCCCGTCTATATCTATACTCATCCGTCTCTCTTCTTATCTCTCTCCTCTCTATCATCTCTCTATCTATTCTCCGTCCCTCTATCTCTCTCTCTCTCTCTCTCTCTCTCTTCTCTCTCTCTCTCTCTCTCTCTCTCTCTCTCTCTCTCTCTCTTTCCGTCTATCTCTCTGTTCTCTCTCTCTCTCCGTGTCTCTATCTCCTCTCTCTCTCTCTCTTCCTCTCTCTCTCTCTCTCTCTCTTCTCTCTCTCTCTCTCTCTCTCTCTCTCTCTCTCTCTCTCTATCTCTCTCTCTCTACTCCCGTCTCCGTCCTCTCTCTCTCTCTCTCCTCTCTCTCTCTCTCTCTCTCTCCGTCTCTCTCTCTCTCTCTCTCCGTCTCTCTCTCTCTCTCTCCGTCTCTCTCTCTCTCTCTCTCTCTCTCTCTCTCTCTCTCTCTCTCCGTCTCTCTCTCTCTCTCCCTCTCTATCTCTGTGTATCTGTATATATATATATATAGGGGAGGGTTTAAATGAGAACCACCTTTTTTTGTGGGAACTCTAAGACCAATCTCAGCAACTCATTTTTTATCACATGCAAATCACATGCCATTTCTCCATTTTTTTGAAAACGTTCATAACTTTTTTTCACGACATTATTTTTTCAAAAAAAATTCACCATAAAATTCAGTATTTTTTTATCTTTCCAACGCCTACCATATTGATCTCTTTTTCTAAAAAATCGTACATCCGTTGTTTACATATGTGTAAATCTCGTTATACACATGTGTAGTACTGGATTTACACATGTGTAAATCCGATATTACACATGTGTAAAACGAATTTCGTTAAAAAAGGGAATATTTTTTATTTTTTTAATTTTTATTATTTTTTTTTATGAAGAGGGAAAGTAGGGGAACATTTTTGTTTTATTTTTTTTATTTTTATGTTATTTTTTGATTTATAATTTTTTTTAAATATGTTTTTGTTAATTACAATTTTGTCATTGAGAACTAGTGGTTGAGATTGGTTCCTAGAGTTCTCACAAAAAAGCTAGTTCTTATTTGATCCCTCACCTATATATATATATATATACATATACATATATATATATATATATATATATATATATATATATATATATATATATATATATATATATATATATATATATATATATATACATGTTCACTCCTATATGTATCTATCCGGAATCAGAAGTTATGGGTTATGAAGACCTGTTTCCTTATCCTAGCTTCCATCTGCCTAGCTGCAGCCATTACCGGATATTTGATCTTCCGCCGGTGCAACCACAACAACCTTCCCCTGGGGCCATCCTTCTTCTCCTCCCTCTTTCTACTCCTCACCCGTTCTACAGCTTCCATCTGCCTAGCTGCAGCCATTACCGGATATTTCATCTTTCCCACCGCCTTCTCATCCACCATGGCGCCTTGCTCGCCGACCGCCCCAACGCCTTGCGCTTAGGCGGCATCTCTTCGGCCTCATACGGCCCTACCTGGAGGTTGTTACGCAACAACCTTGCCTCCTATTTCTTGCCCCCTTCCAACGTCAAGTCCTACTCGTGGGCTCGTGAATATGGGTCCTTGGGATCTTGATTGATCAGCTCCGGGAGGCTGTGAGTGCATTCGTTGTGGTTGATTATATTCATTTAGCCATGTTACGCTTGTCCCTAGTGATGTGCTTTGGGAAGAAGGTTGAAGATGTCACACCCCAACCTTGACGACAGAATCGTCGAGATGTGAGGGTTAAGATTGTTCACAACCACATAACGCTATATTTAATGTAAATATTCAAATTATAAGTTTCAAAAGGAATACAAACATAAGTCTCAACCATGAAATAAGTTCAAACATAACATAACAAACAAATTAATCTTTTTTTCATTAACTAGGTCCAAGCCCTAGATTATTGCAAGCTTCAAAAGTTCACTTTAAACTTGAGGATTACCTGAAACCTGATAAAAATAAAAGGTCAACTAAAAAGTTGGTGAGTTTCCAAGGTTTCATACATAATATGATAAGGTTACAAGTAGCAATTCATGTCATAGGTTATAAGTTAGTAAGGTTAGAACACATATCGTTACAACCAACCTCGACTTGATTACAAGTATATAAGATTGGCTAAGTGTATTTGGTTCCCATGATGAACAACATACGTCATCAGAGCCGGCAATACCTCGGCTTTAGCACCAAATAAGCTTGTCAGGCCCAAAGATCTAAGACGTCGCTAGGCTAACAATAGTTAATGATTGTAAACAAACTATGTATCTCATATAATCACTTACAACACACAAATAACCATGACAAAATATAAAGATGAATTGCAAGTGCTTTACAAGTCTCAAACGTTTATAAGTGTATGATGTATAAGTATCATGTTTCACCCCAAAATAGTGTGAAAAATGTAAAAAGGGGCAAGGAAACTCACATGGTAAATAAGTATATAGTTGATGATTATTAAGAAAAGAATCGACGTTCCAACGTAATCCTTCACAAGATGCCTAAACATATATATTTACAAGATTTAAGTTTAATAATAATATTAACGTTTTAACATGAACTAGGGTTTCAATAAGGATTTGGGGTTTTTCATAAATAAGATTTGTTATCGAAATCAGAAATATACATTTTATTACAATGAAAGAAAACTTAATTGATCCCTTTTATAATGATTTGTGAAACTAAAAGAATTAAATCCTTCTAATGATTTAATTATAAAATGTAAATAAAATCCTATAATTAACATAATTAATCCATATCTAAAGATAATGTAATGACTAATAATAATTTAGTGATTTCAACTATTTAAAGTTTATTTTTATAAAATGAACTAATTATAACATTTGTTGACATTTAAAAAAAATATTAAGGTTTTTAAAGAAATAAATTTACAGAAAACAGTTGAATAACTAAAAAAATAAACAAGTTTATAAAACTGATTTTTATAATTTTAGGGATTTTATATATTTTTTTAAAGGCTGAAAAAAGCAAAAAAAAAAATGGTTTGAGGGTGCCCGGGTTCAAACCCGGGACCTCAAGTCCAGAAGGCAAGCGTTGTAACCCTAAACCAGGGCCGTGGCCGTGGTTTAAGTTGGTTTTAAAACCTTATAATATGACAGAGAGAAAACCCCTAAATCATATATAAACCCTAGAATGTTTTGATCCAAATTGAAGATCAATTCGAGTTTGTTAGTCAAATTAATCATGGGCCTTTTGATCCCCAAGTAAAACCGAGTGTATTCGTACAATTAATTACCTGGTTTGAAGTTTAAATCGATGAAAACGAGATGAAGAACAATCACGACTATGGTAAATCCGGTTCGAGAAGATAATGATGATTAAACTCGAATTCGTCGTGACAAAAGTTTCCAATGATGTTGTTAAGTAAAAGCCCTCACCCAATTTCGTTTATAATCGAACAAAATTTGAAGTTCACTATGTACCAGGTCGCGACGAGGATGATGATTCAAATGTCAAAGAATTGAGTTTATCAGGTGAAACTGAGAGTTGTGAATGCTTAGGATTAGTTAGATGATTGTTTATGTTAAGTTAATTTGAGTATTATTACGCTTTGATATCCGAACGGCTATGAATTAAAGAGCTTCGGTTACTCGAATGAATGGGCTTTGTAACCGATGTTTAAACACAATTAAGGTGGTTAATCAAGTTCGAATCATGCACACGGAAGGTTTGGAACGGTTTAGGGTCGTTTTTGAAGGGTTTTGGTGGGTTTTTTAGGCATCGCCGTAGCTCGCCGGAGATCCAACCGGCGGTTCGCCGGAAATACGGGTTAAAGGGGGGAATTGGGTTTAATGTTTAAAGATTAACATAAATGGTCCCTGCAGTTTCAACTTTTGTTATTTTATGTTAAAACTTTCTTTTTAAAGTTTCAAAATTAGCAAACACCCCCCCCCCCCCCCTAAGCTTAATTTAATCTATAAGTTTTAAACATATTACAACTTATTATTATTATTATCATTATTATTATTATTATTATTATTATTTAAACTTGGTTATTATTATTGTTATAATAGTGATTATTATTAATCTTATTAGCATTGTTATCATTATTGGTATTATTATTATTATTAGTGATATTATTATTATTAATAGTATCATTACTATTATCATTAGTTATTAAAAAAGAATTAAAGACAACTAAGGAAAATAGGCGTGACCACACCATAAGTTTCATAATCGACAACAATGGCCCTTACATAATAAACGACACTAACTACATAGTTAACAAAAATACGAGATGTGACAGAAGATACATGCGTTAATAACATCGAGAGGGTGCAATGTGGTTTGCTCTCATTGGTTAGATTCGTGAGTTTTAACGTGTTCCTTGTGTCCTGATGGTTGGCGAAGATATTGCTTAGGAACAAATGGAATGAGTTTGATCAATTGCGTAAGGAACAAAAGGAACTGCTGCTTTCGCTTATCAGTTCTCAAACACAAGCAGTTGGCTCTCAAATGCAATCAGTAATTAGAGACGAAGAACGAATAATCGCATACGTCGACACACTTGTTAAACTACAGGTAAACAGTGGAAAGCTGACCCAAAGAGAGATGGTGAGCATGTGTGGTGAGTTCCTTGTGGTTGTCACGGAGGCCACTTCTAGTGCTCTACAATGGATCATGGCGAATATCGTTAA
This sequence comes from Flaveria ramosissima, assembly GCA_025215565.1. Lineage (NCBI taxonomy): Eukaryota > Viridiplantae > Streptophyta > Magnoliopsida > Asterales > Asteraceae > Flaveria > Flaveria ramosissima. Next base: position 23,205,880 of record CM046037.1, on the reverse strand, counting down.
ACACCCTCGTATTCAGCGTAAGCTCTATGACGAGATCGTTGCAGTCGTTGGACCCACTCACGAGCCAGAATCGGTTATTAATGAAGAGAATTTACAGAAGATGACATACCTGAAAGCAGTGGTTTTAGAAGGACTTAGGAGACATCCCCCGGGCATATGCTGCTGCCCCATAGGGTCAGTGAGGAGGTAGAGCTGCAAGGCTACACGATCCCCAAGGGTGCGACTATCAATTTCATGGTGGATGAGATGGGGTGGGACCCGGAGGTGTGGGACGATCCCATGGAGTTCAGGCCCGAGAGGTTCTTGTTGAATGATGGCAGTGGGTGTGTGTTTGATATAGCCGGAAGCAAAGGGATTAAGATGATGACTTTTGGTGCGGGAAGAAGGATGTGTCCTGGTGCCGATTTGGCCTTGCTTCATTTGGAATATTTTGTAATTTGTAGCCAATTTGTGGTATTTCCATTGAAATGTTCCTGATGGTTATGATGTTGATCTTACGGAGAAGTTCGAGTTCACAGTGGTTATGAAGAATCATCTTCAAACAATAATCTCTTCAAGGACCAAAATGACAACCACTTGAGTATCTAAATAAATAAATAAATATGTACACACACATGTGTAATTCAGTTCGAACTTTGCCTTTAATTGCTTCTGATGAGGTATAAAGATCAGAACATGTTTAAATTAAAAGGCTCGGATATCATTTGTTGTGCTTGTAATTGTTTGCGTAATTTTCAAAATAGTTTATATTCTTTGTTGTGTTTCTTTACCCGGTCATACTTGTTTGTTTGATAGATTATGGTGATTAACAGGTTCCATATATACATTATTTATTTTCAAGCAGCTATAATAAGTGAAAATCTGTTTTTTATCCTGTAAAACATTGTCACAAATTAAAAGCAATTCACATCAGTCTCAAACTTGAAACAATTTGAACATTTGATCTTAATTAACCTGAAGTCCTGAACCCATTTTATGATTTAGCTACCTCTTAAGACTCTTGCACCCAAGTTTTGGGTTTCTTTTATAAATATTGTATATTTAGTAAACTTTATTAAAACTGCTGTATATTAAATTTTTAAGCCTAATATGACAGGGATTGTTTATGGGTGATTTTATTTGGACACCCCAAATATTTAAATCAACACCCCTTTGACCCTATACGCCTCGTATGGGTCCATACGCGGCGTATAGGGTTGCGAAATATTCCCTATACGCCGCGTATGGACCCATACGCGGCGTATAGGGAATATTCTGATAAGACACCGACAAGACGCGTCACAGGAGGCTATACGCCGCGTATGGGTCCATACGCGGCGTATTGGGTCAAACCATTTTTTTTGGAATATTTCTATGTATTTGTGAATGAGTATATTACGTATGGGTTATTTTTGTGGTCTTTAATTTGTATGTTAAATTTGGTTGACTATTTGTGTATAAGTTATATTTTCTAACATATTAATCGATAATTTTTAATTCGTTAACAAATAAAACATATAAAACATAACAAACATTAAATAACGAAGTACATTAAATAACGATTAAATACATAACAAAATAAAAGTACAATACAAGATAAAACTACGGTGAATCTGGGTAATGTCGACGCGGTGGCAAGTCTGGAGGATCAATACCAGCAGCACGGGCTCGTGCAATCTCAAGCTGAACGTGCCAATCCATAAGATCCTCAACTCGATCGAGGCGACGACCCTGATCACGTAATCTCGTGGTAATCTCCTGCATAAATGTCTCAATACGTGCAGGCACCCTCACATCTCGATAAATATGTCTAGGGAACTGTGGCTGAGGAGGCGGCTGGTCGTGCGGCGGCTGGGCATGCGGAATATGCTGCTGCTGCTGCTGCTGCTGTGGATGGTCATCGCCGACCTGCTGAACAGGTGCAGGATGCCAGATCTCACCGGGTCGAGAGAGAACCGTATGCCACCCGGAAACTGGCGTATAATACGCATGCCGTATAATGTACGACGATCTAATCTCTCCGGCTCGATCGGAGGGGATACGTCAGCAGTATGGGCAGGCAAATAACCAAGACAACGCGCAATCATCGTAATGTACGCGCCGCCATACACGACTCCTCGCTCCTGGCGATGATAATATGAAGCATAATACTCAGCTAAACATCTCGCCAGGTTGCACCTCGTCCCCGTAATCAAACAATAAAGGTAAAATAAGTCGGGAATGGTACACCACTCCCGACTCTTGCCACGTGCCGTGATGGATGTGGCGATCATCCGATGCAAATAACGGATAAGAGGATCTCTAATACCAGTGACCCTGCCCTTAGTCCTCTGAAACGGACCGTCGGCAATTTGAGGCCACCAATCTCTCAATCGGTTCTCCTCCATCTCAGTAATCCCCTCTGTAAATAGAGGGGTAACGGTCTCCGGCTCATGATAAAGTCCCGAGACAACAGCAAACTCCTCAATCGACATCTGATGAAATCGTCCACATAGTCGGAACGAAATCTCAGATCGCTCATCGTCCTCCACCATCTCATCAGGACGAACATAAGTAAAGGTGGATAAAAACTCCACCGCAAGCTCTCGGTACGAAGGTAAGAACGCCAACTCAAATAATCGACTCCATGGCGTACCATCTCCAATAATCCCAGCGAGCCTATCGCGCTCCCCAATCTCGGTCATCACCTCCCAATCCACAGCCTTTTGATGACCGATCTTCATACGAATGAATTTTGAGCACTTTGCGTGCTCAATACTACCGTGCTCAAACTGTAGCCATGGATGAGTGGCAATAAAATCAACCTCAACCTCGACGTCAGAATCGGAAGACATATCTGCAAAAGAAAAACGAAAAATTTTAAATATGCATTTAGGGTTCCCTATACGCCGCGTATAGCCCTATACGCCGCGTATAGGGATGCTGCGTATAGGAAGGTGGGTGTCGTATAGCCACCTATACGCCGCGTATAGCCCTATACGCCGCGTATAGGTACCACGTATAGGGCTATACGTGTGGCTTGGTGGGTGTCGTATGGCATAGGTCGTCTTCAACCTATGAACTATACGCCGCGTATAGGGCTATACGCCGCGTATAGTTCCTCAACGGCAGTTTTTCAGATCCATTTCAGCAGGTATTTAACATCCGTTTAACGTATAAATAAGCGTATGATTGACATAACAAAGGTATAAGAACAAGAATACATACCTGAAGTAGTGAAATGTAGAGAAATCACCGAACAATACGTGTAGTATCGATCTATACGAGAGAGTTTTTTGAGTTTGAAAATGTTTGTGGGTGAGCGGTTCTGAGAAATGTCCCTTTAATGGGGCCGGTGGACCTATACGCCGCGTATGGGTCCATACGCGGCGTATAGGTATTTTTTTTTTTTTTTAAATAAATTTATATAAGCTGGTGGACCTCGGTTAGCTTCTATTATTGTATTGTATGCCGAGATACGACTCCTATACATAATCTCCCATTCTGCAGCACGTACGTTTCGGTTAAGAAGCCAAGATTACTTAACGTAGGCATCGGATAATCTCCTTCTAATTTAACGTGGACGAAATATTATTGTTGACATGAACAATCGAAACGACATGATGAGGCATCATACTGTTCGGATCAGCCCATAAGGGGAAAAATGTCTGACAACCGTTATTGCTTAATAGATGAAAAATAACACCAACCTTTGAGCAATTACGATTCCTGTATACGGCATTATCATCCAATGTTCTTCTGGCGCAGGTTCCACACGTTGCCAATCTATTGTGTGACGCAATTCATTATACTGTCCGGCGTACAAAGTATCGAAACTTCTCTGTAACTAATTCATGTGTGTCTAACTCCTCTAAAAGTTGTTGACGCACATACATCCATTTATTTTCTTTAAACCCAACCCCAAAAGCTATAGATCGAAAACCACAATTACCATCGGGTCGAACATCTTGTATACGTGAAATATACTGATGAAAGATTGAAGGAATCCAATTTTTTAACCTGTTTATATTGTGTAATTGCTGATCTCCGACAATCGATGAAAAGTCATTGGTACTTTGTGACACCTTAGACGATGTGGAACGACTACGTTGTATGACAGGCTTCTTTCCCTTTACTGCTGAAGTTGTTCTTCCGGTATATGAGCTATGTCTTGGTATGTCACACGTACTATGTTGAGTGTCTAGCTTTTGCTGTTGAACCTTTAACGTTGGACGACCACGAATATCTGTTTGAATAACAGGCGGTTTTTTTGTTCTTCTTCCATGGATACACAATTTTTTTATTTTTTCCATCAAACTAAATTTTACAGGAGCGGGTTGTGACATTACTTGTTGGTTCACCCATCCATTTCTTTTTCAAAATCGACTTCTTCATTCTCCATAATGATGGTTTAATTGTATCAAGCTTCGTCCAAAACACGTCAATTGCATCTAATGGGATTTTAGTGCCTGCATTATAAATTATAAATCTATATAAAATCATTAAATGTTACAACAAAAATGATAATATGGAACGACTATTACCAGAATGTTCATATTTTTCAGCCGCCAAGCACAAGGCAACCCACAACTAGTGAAAAGCTGACAACCACACGTTGCATTTGCTGAGCGCATCACATGCAATTTAGTGTTTTCGGCAACTAATAAATCAAGAGCTTTGTGTGACACTTTGCCTCGTAGGTAATCAAACACGAGAGATTATGATGAGTCATAGTTTTAATTTTGCTTGTCTCAAAACTTTCTTTTAAATTTACCTCTTGTGCGTTCACCAATTGATCAACAAACTCCACGAGTCTATCCAGTGAGCTATTTGTTGATTTAAGATATCTCTTTAAATTTGCATGTTGACTCTCGACTCTGTTTGTTGTGTGTTGACCAAAATTGCGGTTTGAGTTAGTCCAAGCTGATACAAACATTTTCTTGTAATTCTCTAACCAGTTTTTGTTTATATATGACAATACTCCTGAAAATATATTAAAAAAAATCAAATTAACTGTTATATTTAATAGTATTGTATGTATGTATGTATGTAATGAAAAACTTACTTTCTCGGTTCGCTTCAACTAGTTGTTCGTAAAGAAGGTTATAGTTATACTCGTAAATCTCCGTCGTGGGAGACTCACACAAACGTGCCCATGTATATTTAAACTTCGCCAGTCATCTTTCGGAAAACTTGCTTTACAATGTTTCGCGATATTCTCGTTAATATGCCACCTGCATAAACACTTTGAAGCATTTGGAATACTTTACCACAATGCGTTCATTAAAGCAAGATCTCTGTCTGTTATTATGACTCGCGGCTCCATACACCTATTTAACGTATCTTTCAATCTATTAAGCACCCACTCAAAATTATCTTCTCGTTCTTTACTAATAAATGCATGAGCAACACAAAATGTCTTGTGTGTCGAGGTCACACCAACAATCTGAACAAACGGAAGTTTGTACATGTTTGTTTTAACGTCGCGTCTATCATCAGCACGTGCGGAAATGCACGCCGTGTCGTATGATTTTGGATGACAAAAAATATATCTTCTACGGGTATTTGTATCGGATCTTCTCGGGTGTAATAAACATACCTTTTAAGAGATAAAAGGTTTTCTAAAACTTGCATTGGTGTTTCACGACTTTCTTTTCACTTCTTATCTTATATTGAGCGTTGTATACGTCTCTGGTTATGGATGCGTTATTTGGATTTTGCTTTTTCAAAGCTGATAAAATGTTACGAGGCTCCATGTTCTGATCGGTAAGTTGTTCCACCAAATTGAATTCATTTTGAGAAAACCTTCTTACAAATGGATGCCCCTCCATATGTTGGGCGGGATCATGGTTATGTTCGTCATTTCTCACCTCTAATTTCCACGAACGACGTTTGTTGTCGTATATCCCCACTAATTTAAAAGGACATCCGATTTTTTTGCTACCAGATCGTCTAATTGTTGCTTTACTTTTGTGTTCACCACCACGATCACAAATAAGCCACACCTTTACGACCTGGCCTGCCTTTTTCCTTCGTTCTTTTGATCTTCGTGTAATAATAACATAACCATTATCACGTCCCCCTATTAACAACCCAAGAAACTAGCTCATCGAGTGATAAAATTCTTGACATGTTTCAAACGATATTTTCGTGTTTTGATTTTCAGCACTCGAGAGATAGTTTATATTACTTTGTTGCGGGTCATAACTTGATTCTCGGCAAAACTCAATCTCATCATCGGGAACATAAGGTTGGTTTAAATCTGGCAATTCGTAACCAGATTGAACGTACGAATCATCTTGATTACTTTCTGACACGTACGAAACGCTGAATATTCACCAAACAAATAGTTACTATCCCAAAACGACTAACGAAAGAATAATCTTGGATCACTTCAAATTCAACCGTGCTAAACGTTCCCTGGCAGCCCTATAACACAAATGAGATTTTTTTAAGAAAATAGAGTTTTGTGGTTCAACTATTTCTTCAAATAATAATTTTCTCTAAAACTATAACTCTTATTTCTTTTATACATACTTACGTACACATAAATGTCTTGATTACTTAATAATCATTTTTCAACTAACTCGGGTTCCCGATACTAGTCGGCTATGATAAAAAAGCTTAAATTTATTTAAGTTTACCGTAACCGACTAGCATCGATGGAACCCGAGTTAGTTGAAACGATTTTTTAAGTATGCAATTCAAATATAGTATATATGTATGCAAATACTTAACGAATAAGAATCAAATGTTTCCGAGTAATATCCGACAGAAGAAAATGTTGAACCACACAACGCTAATTTCTTCAGTTAATATCAACAGTTTCCATCTTCTCTACAACTATGAACGAAATATGAACGAAATGAACGAAAATGAACGATATGAATGAAATATGAACGCATTCGTTGCGTTTATATATAATCGAAAGAATCTTCAGTTGCGTCACCACAATTCGAAAAAAGCATATACGCAGCGTATGGGTCCATACGCCCGTATAGCCTTTAGTCAAATCAGTCAAATCAAAGCTTCAGATGGCTATACGCTGCGTATGGACCCCATACGCGGCGTATAGCACTCTGTCGTAAGGGTGGTACGCAACAACACCGACACCTATACGCTGCGTACAGGGCCATACGCCGCGTATAGCTGTCGGTGGTGTTGCGTACCACCCTATACGACAGAGTGCTATACGCCGCGTATAGGTCCATACGCGGCGATAGTCCTGACTGATTTGACTTTACAGCTTTGTCTCTGAAAAGCCTATACGCCGCGTATGGTCCATACGCGGCGCGTATAGGGTCACTGATGTGACGTGGAATTCTTGCATTAATTGGCAATAAATTGGAGGGACCCTATACCCGCGTATGGACCCATACGCGGCGTATAGGCGGGTGTCGATTTAAGTTTTTGGGTGTCTAATTATTAGGACCCTTGTTTATCCTTGATTTAATCACCTAGAGACTAACGTGAAATACACGTAAAATTCTAGGAAAGAATAATTATAAGATAAATTATGAATTATGCATTTCGTTTTGTTACATACATAAACATTATTAGATATTCATAAGCATAAATCTATTTATATGAGTTTCTTTACAAATAAGTAACGACTTTTAGATTATTATATGGATAAACAAATAATCAGATAAAAGTCCTCAGAAATATTGTGAATAAATAAATTGAGCGAATAATTATAGATTGAAAGGTTATAAATGAAATAACATTAATCATAAAATAAATAAGGTAATAAAATCAAATAATTCAATTTATAAGGAAATTAAGTAGGTTCATAAATGAGACCAAGAGATTTATTTTAAAAAAGAGTTTTTTCTAAATAACTGATCTATCAAAAGAGTGTTGTGTTCAAATTTTTTTACCAAAGTAGTGTTCGTAAGAAACTTGGTTGTATTCACTTATAATCTCATTTATAATATTTATTCAAGTATTAATATATATATATTACCATCATTTTTTTGTGAGAACTCTAAGAACCAATCTCAACCACTCATTTTTCATCACATGCAAATCACATGTCATTTCCTCCTTTTTTTTTAAAACGTTCATAAATTTTTTTCACGACATCATTTTTTAAAAAAAAATTCACCATAAAATTTAATATTTTTTTATCTTTCCAACGCCTACCATATTGATATACTTTTTAAAAAAATATTGTACATCCGTTGTTTACATATGTGTAAATCTAGTTATACACATGTGTAATACTGGATTTACACATGTGTAAATCCGATATTGCACATGTATAAAACGAATTTCGTTAAAAAAAACGGGAATTTTCTTTATTTTTCATAAATATTTTTTTTATTTTTTTTACGAAAGAGAAAAAGTAGGGAAACATTTTTGTGTTTTTATTTTTTTTATTTTTATGTTATTTTTTAATTTATAAATTTTTTAAATATGTTTTTGTTAATTACAATTTTACCATTGAGAACTAGTGGTTGAGATTGGTTCCTAGAGTTCTCACAAAAAAAGCTAGTTCTCATTTGATCCCTCCCCTATATATATATATATATATATATATATATATATATATATATATATATATATATATATATATATTTACAATTAAAGATAACACCTTTATTAAGAAAATAAAAGAATTTAAAAATACAGGTTTATTTAATACAACATTACAACCTTTCTCCCAGATATTAAAACATGCCGGTACAATGTATTTTTATATTTTTTCTAAATATGTTCTATTTTTTAATCATCTTTCTACTCTAATAAACGGGTAACTAAATGCGACACGTGTAATTATCACATTTATTCTAATCAAAAATTTCCCGCTTTTTTCTATTATTAAATAATCACATTAATTAGTAATAATATTATTTAGTTTATTTTAGATTAAAATAGCTTCTATTAAATACAATTTTTTTTATTAATGTTACTTCTAAAAAAAAATTTTTATAAAATAAAGAATTTTTTATAAAATAAAGAATTATTTATAAAATAAAGAATTTTTATAAAACATCAAACTTTTTAAAATACAAAATATTTTAAAATTGATGTTTTTAAAAAGTAAAATTTTTATAAATAATAAAATAACTAAAATCAGGATTTATAATAAGAAAGTTTTTAAAATTGAAATTTTATTAAAACATTTGTTTTGAAACCAAATGTTTAGTTTTATTTTTTTGGAAAAAAGAACACAATTTTAAAAAGTTGATATCATTGTTTTATTACTTATAGTTATTAATTATACGTAATTCAAATCATATCTAATCTTAGAATATCGTTTAGAAATTTTTATTGAATTTAGTATTTTTTTTTTTCAAACACATGTAATACATGGGTTTATTAAAGCTAGTAATATAATATACAAATAATACTTTTAGGAGTCTTAAATTGCAGGTTTATGTTTTCCAAAATAGCTTTACATTTTATGTATATTGGAGTATATCAAATTTGGTTTTCTTATCACACGGGTATTATAAAAAATATGGGTTTATTTGAATCATAAATGCAATGTTTGAATACAACTAGTAAGTAACTTGATTTTTAATAAAATTTATATTAAAACGTATGTATAAATAAGCACGTTCTATATTCAGAATTAAACTTAAATTATGATGAAATTTATTTTACATATATTACATTTGACTTGTGGATTTTGGTTGTGTATCGCACCAACTTTGTTTTGAACAACGTTTTTATCCAAATGTTGGTATAAATACGTCGTAATAGTATATTTGAAATTTTAAAAATTGTTATGTAGTTTTGAAAAAATAATATTATATATGACCTACTTTGAAATTAAATGTTTTAATGAAATAAAAGTTATACCAAAATATAGATATAAATAAGAACGTTATAGTTATAAATGCAGATATATTCTCCAACTATATCTCATATTTATTAGTAATACAAATATATTCGAAGCGGTAACAACGATGTGCCACAGTGGAACTCATGTTTAGCCACTCAACTTCGTCACTTTGGTTGAACAACCTCCTAATGAGAGCGAGCCAAGACTTTGCTTGTTGTTTGTGTTTGTCCGCCACGACTGCTCAACCAACTGCTAAATCATGGGTTCGAATCCCATTTCCTGTGGAAACAACCCTTGTCTACTTGTGGTGTACTTGGGTTGTTTTGGCCTCTTCCATAATCCTTGTCGTTGATGGTGATGGGTAAATCACAGTAAAGCAGAAAGGTTCCGCCCTCCGAACCGGACGTGAGGGTCTCCCCTCATCCGGCTCTCTGCAGGGGAATCTCCACTTGCTGCTTCCCCTAATATTATTTGCTTTACCACATCATGGGGGTCTACAGGAGATCCCAGAGGCTCGCTCAGAAAGGCTACGTTTCGTTCATGTACTGGCAGAATTCCTCGTGATGGTTTTGAGCGTTCATTGATGTTGATCAATACCGCTCTAGTAGCAATTGATACGAACCAAGTCATTAATCTAGGGATGAGCTCGGTACTGTACCTGTACCGAACCGGTACCGATACCGAAAGTACCGGGTCCTGAATTTTATGAAAAACGAGTACCGCTACCGGTACCGATTTTGGTATATGGGTACAGGTACCGGTACCGGTATTTCGGTACCCAATACCTCTTTGGTACCCGTTATCTCCACAACATTATTTTTTAGTCTTGTTGCATGGTTCATGTTTGGTTACGCTATCCAATACTTGTTTTTTACCCGTCACCCTATACATGTTTAGTACCCGATACCTCTAAAAGTTTATAATAACTAAACAAAAATAAAATATCAAAAAAACATCCACATGTCTAACAAAAATAGTACATAGACTTGACCATGCATTATAAATATCACTCATAAGTTGTGAAGCAAACTGACTCAAAAAAATAGTAAATTGTTTTTGTTTCATGGTGATGAGTTTCACCTCAAAATAATAAACACCAATAAGATCAATAACAATACCAAAAGTTTCAAAATATCAAAGAAAGTTAATCTTCGATTTGATCACTATATTGTCCATCGTTTTCCAAAATAGGTTATTCGTATTCAGGTACTATCGGGTACCATACGGGACTTTTGGGTAAAGCACCGGTACCGGTACCGGCCAATACCGATCCCGAAATGTAAGAAAATCAAGTACCGATACCGGTACCTTATACAAATTTTCGGTACCAACTGGGTACCGGTATCGGTACGGTACGGGTACCGATACGGGTACTGGGTACCAAATGCTCATCCCTACATTAATCAAACGGACCAAAAAATAGAGAGAAACCAAAGAGAAAACTAGAAGGAAACCAACATAACTTTTTTACTAATTCATTTTCTCCCTTTTCATTACTCCAAACATGGTTTAAATACAATGCAAATAACTTGAAAATAGACCAATGATCCTTAGCCCAACTGGTTAAGGTGACGTACCCATGATATGTAAATAAGTGGAGGTCATGGGTTCAAGTCTCAATCTAAACAAAAATGCTCAGAGTTGAGTGAATGGGTTTTCTTAGCAATGGGTTTCCTCTTGAGGGGGTTGGGGGTATGGTCTCGGCTGGGAAACGGATAGGTAGGCCCGATTAAGATAACACCTATCATCCGAAGCAGGGTCGTACATTTGTCGTTAAAAAAAACTTAAAAATAGAAACTAACTAATATGCATGGGACGTGGGGTTAACAATGCGGGACATGGTGGAAACATGTTTATGCAGTAATAAGGAAACAATGTTGTGACCAGAACGTGGCTTCGACCTGGCTTGGATCGCTTGCAATCAACAATGCACTTGGGTTGTTGACCAGGTCAGCTTCCCCATGGGCTGCTGATGCAAGATTTCGTGGGCGAGCTTAGTAGGCGCACATCATAGTCAAATTGAATGATATGTCAATTGATTCTTGAGATTTTTTAACTCTTAATCTTGAACCGCTACGAAAACAACCTTTTGTTCTTCCTATTATCACACTATAATGTGGTTACTTTTGTTCTATCTATTTTAGCGATTCTAGTTTAAACTAATCTATAAATAAGTACCAATATAAAAAAGATTGCTTAAAATAATATTTGATGTCGATAAAGATTGCTTAAACATATGATTTGTTTCGTATCAATCACCCTCACTCTGCTCCTCACAAGTCCAAAGCACAAACAAACACCTTTCACCCTTCCTTTACCATTAATTATAAACTAGCATGATATACCGCGCATTGCTGCGGTTCGTCTTTGAAAACGAAACGTAGATAATAAAAAACACACCGTGATAGTGTGTTTGGGAGTTACGAAAAAGCTAGATCGTAAAATAATTTCCTATTAGTATAGTTGGAATTCATGAAAATGTTATGTCATGATATACCGCGTGTTGTTGCAGATCGTCTTTGAGAACTAAACATAGATAATAAAAAACACACCATGATAGTATGTTTGGTAGTCACGAAAAAGATAGATCGTAAACTTGTTGCTTATTAGTATAGTTAGAAATCATGAAAATGTTACGTCATAAACTTGTTTCTTATCCATATGTAAAAGATATTAATAAGTTTGTTAAATATCATAATTAATTAGAAAAGTAAATGATTTAAAAAGTTATGTAATTACTTAGTAAGACTTACTAAATTATTTTACTTAAATGAAATAATGAACAATTAAAATAAAAGAACAAAATACAAGTTTGATAATTAATATTTTTAAGTGGATTTAATATTATATTATTTGATAAATTTTTTAACTAAAACGCTGTTTGAAAGAAGGGAAGAGGGCTCGAACCCTGGTTTTGTGTAAAGGAAAGAAGCTTGGAAGCCACTAGAGCAAAGTAAAATTTTATTTATATTCCAGAATGTATTATATTTAACTTAGGAGAAAAAAACTAAAGAAAATCCAAACTGTAGCCACCGACATCCTTCTTTAATTATATATATAATATCAAATACATTTATTATTAAAACAAAATAATTTTTGATCAGAGAATTTTATATATACCAATATTTATCATATTGTTTACCTCTTATACATAAAGTATAACATTCTATGTGCTTTATAAAAAATAATTTTGCTAGACTCGTTAACAGGTTTCTGAAACTCTCGTCTTAAGAATCCACAAAAGGAAATGCGGCTCATGAGGATACCCAGTGGCAAGGTGTGGTGTTCGAGCCAATATTTCTCCCCCAACATTGCTTTATGCTCATATCTTGGTTTGAGCTCTGGATTATTACTGTGAGCTGGCCACTCATATACATTTACCTGTGCTGGATAAGACACGAGTCTTCACTGAAAAATCCATGTCGCCTACCGCTTGGACACGTTGAAGTGGTTACAAGCACTCTTCTTATTTTGCTTTTTAGTTACCTCTTCATCAAGTTATATATACCACTTAAACCATTAAGCTTGTCATATGTTTATTTCATTTCATTTTTAAACTATCTAGAAGATGACTCATGTCACACTCACAACATTTTATCCTAATATAGTTTTTAAAACTTGATGTTTTATGAAACTCCAAGCGCACTGTTAGGACGTACTAATTTTTTTTCAAAATCAAGTTGTCATCATAATGTAAAAGTAATCAGAATACAAATTAGAAATATATAAAGTTGTTAGAATGTTTGTGTATTTTTCTTTTCTATTGTTTGTAAAGTTTTTCCCATTCAGTTAACGAATTCTTTATTGTGCTTACGGTCATTTTATATAATGTTTTGAGAACTTTCCAACCACGAATTTCTTGGAACATGCCACTTCAGTTTTGTATTTCTTTTCAAGTGATTCCCATATTTCTCTTGCAGTTGTAAACGTAGAATATATATCATACAAGGAATCATCAAGGGCATTCAGAATGTAATTTCTGCAATTGTATTCATTCAACTTCCAAGATTCCACTGCTTTTGTATGTTCTGTCAATTGGGCAGCAGTTGGTGGATTTTGTCCTTCTCCATTAGGATATGGAGGGATTTCATCAGTGAGAACATTGGAAACATGAAGTGTTGTTAGATAAAACAACATCTTTTGTTGCCATCTCCTGAAATCAGAACCTTTGAATTTCTCAGGTTTTTCCACATGTGATTTGATTATGGATTGTTGATCCATTCTTGACGTTTTTGATTTCTGTTTTAGATTGTTATGACAGAATAATCAATAAACAGATTTACACTCAAGTATTGATATAAATATAGACAAATTATGCTATGAACTTTGAATCAAACAAGAATGATGTAGTAAACGTACTTGAATTGTAGAATACACGAATTTGTTTACAAGAAAACACAGATTGAGGCCTGCAATGCAGTGTCCTAAAACAGAAATTTCCGGTGATCGGATCTGTTTTGAGGATACAACAATCAATCAAGACGAGTGCTTGATTCTGACGAAAATCGCTATACTCCCTTTGTTGAATGCATCCAAGAACGAATTTGTGTGTGTGATTTCTGATATGAGATATTCTCCCAAAATATCTGTATATGTATGTTGACAAAAACAGTTAAACCAAATTAACTGCCAAACCAGATATTAACTGTCATTATTAAATATTATTAAAAAATCAGAATTTGTATTAAAATATAAAAACGAATTTATTGGTCTTAGAGACCCCAAGAGTCCCAAGGCCCAAGGCCCTAATCTTTGACCATTAATATATATTCTAATACACACACATAGCCCATCCACATTAGCCCAATTGGTGATCCACTTGAATGGCTAAGTGGATTTTCCAATATAAGGAAGGAAGTATTCTTCCTTGGTTCCAATGTGGGACAAACTCACATATGGATTTAAACAAAGTTCCAACAGTATCAACGTTCCTGTCCAACGCTTGGATTTACATCAAGATTTCGTTTTTCTTGCAATTTTGAATTTCACCTCCACCCAACATGCTTCTTTGTGTTAATGTTTGGAGTTTAAATTTTTTCATGATCTACCACCCCCACCAACTTTGCGGGTTTCTATCTAACTTTACGTACTTAACAACGTTCTTATCCCAATTACTAGTATACTAACAATCAGTAGAGTTCTTATAAACTTAACAACAAATATTTTGTTTTCCAAATAATACGTCCGAGTCTTTGCGTTAACTTATCATGAGTCACTAGCGATATCAGTCATGTGAATCTATACAACAACTTACAAATTCAACCCTAATCTTTCACACATATACAAAAATTACCCCCGTCCTTTCCAATTTATCAAACTCATTTCAATAATTCACCAGTCACCATTCACCACTGTTCTCTGTGAGTCTTCCTCAACAATGGCGATCGACCTGTGCTCTGAAAACTCCGGCACCGGCAACACCATAACCATGAGCCCAAGAATCTCATTCTCTCAAGATTTCCCCCACTCCGATACACTCCCCGTCGAACACCTCCTCCGATCACTCTCCTCTTCATCCTCCAACAACAACAACGATTTCAACTTCTGCGTTCAACAAAACCCCCACCACCACCACCACCACGCCGACGAGCTCTTCTCCGGCGGCAAAATCATCCCCACACAAATCAAACCACCACCACCGCCACCGCCACCGCAACCACCGACATCGAACCGAATTCAACCGCCGGTGGTTGACGATGAACATCACAGTTCATCGAAATCGTTTTGGGGGTTCAAGCGAAGCAGCAGCTGCGGCAATGGATACGCTCGGAGTTTATGCCCGATTCCTCTGTTATCCCGAAGCAATTCCACCGGATCTTCAACAAGCACGAAGCGATCATCGTCTTCGAAAGAAGGTTGTACTCATAAACATTATTCTAATTTGCAGAAGCCTCCATTGAGGAAGATGAATTACAGCTATGGCAATAATAATATTAACGCCGGTAATGGGGTTCGGGTCAACCCGGTTATCAATTTGGGGTTCGGATCCTTCTTCTCCAATGGCAAGAAAAAAGAAAAGATGAAATTCAAACGTGAATTTATGAATTTGCATCTCTGATTCAAGAACCCATGGTGTGTGATTCTACGATTTTACAAGAAAACAGGATTTCTTTTTTTAAGATTGTTATGAACTTTAAACTTTGGGTTGGGGTTAATGATATGATTAGGGGGTTGATTAGTATTGGATGATCACATGCGTTTGGGATTTTTGTGGTTTCGAAAAAGTATCGAATAAACAAATAACTATTTTTTTATATTTCTCCGTCCTAAACTTTTTGGTTAATTTTTTATTCTTAATTTTTATAAGTTTCAATCACTATAAAGATATAAAACTAGAAAATACAATTTGACTTGAACATAATTGAAACATAACCGAAGATTAGAATGTTTAATTTAGAACAACAATTGATTATTGTATAATTGTTTAGGATAAGATGATTGAAATGTGTCAAGATTCTTAACTATTGAGTTGAAAATATAAATGGTAGTTGGGTAATGAGTATGGGCTATAAACATAGTTGATTTCTTATTCAGATTAATCGGATATCCGAATAAAAAAATATAATATCCGAAATCTGAATAAGAAATTTGAATTCGGATGATATCCGATTCGAAAATACGAATAAGGATTCGGATCGATTTATTCGGATTTGGATACGGATCACATATAGTTTCGGATATCAGATTTTTGAACACCATTACTTGATGGACACATATATGTTTTTTAAATGGTCACGTATACAAACACCTGCGTCTGTTAGTAGAGACGCCAACACCTTTTAAAAAAAACATTTTAACAATTAACTTTTGAGAAAAACTTCCAAGGAAAATTCGAGGAAGAAAAAAAAAACATTTTAAGAAGTTTCTTTTAATTTTATTATTACTTATTTTATGACATGGGTACGGTATCACATCAACGCTTTAAACACAAACATACTAAGTATACTTGAGGTTTAGTAAAATTTAAGGAAGTAAAAACATCAATTTCTTATCATAAAAATATTCTTAAAAAGTATCAAAAAGATCCCAGTAAATTTTGCATTCTTAATTCCTATTTTATAGGAAACACAAATATCAGTCTTCTTTACCCAAGGTCGACCGCTAGTTCCCTTATGACCGTTCCGAAAAATCCGATCTGAATAATCCGTTATTCGATCCGATGAACACCCCTACATCAAAGTCACCGCCTGTTCTTTTACCAGACAATGCTTGTACATGCGTATGGTTGCGACTGCCTATCTAACATCAATGTTAGGGCCATCAGCACCTTTTTAATTTATGTTTCAAAAACGAAAATTTCATGACTATATCCGAAATCCGATCCGATCCGAATAGGATATCTCTATCCGATCTGAATCTATCTGAATTTAATTCGGATCGGATTCGGATATATCTGAATAATACGAATAAACCAAATAACTATTTTTTATATTTCTTCGTTCCTAAACTTTTTTGGTTAATTTTTTATTCTTAATATTTTATAAGTTCAAAATCACTATAAAAGATATAAAACTAGAAAATACAAATTTGACTTGAACATAAATTGAAACATAACCGAAGATTAGAATGTTTAATTTAGAACAACAATTGATTATTGTATAATTGTTTAGGATAAGATGATTGAAATGTGTCAAGATTTTAAGTATTGAGTTGAAAATATAAATGGTAGTTGGGTAATGAGTATGGGCTATAAACATAGTTGATTTCTTATTCAGATTAATCGGATATCCGAATAAAAAAATATAATATCCGAAATCTGAATAAGGAATTTGAATTCGGATGATATCCGATCCGAAAATACGAATAAGGATTCGGATCGATTTATTCGGATTTGGATACGGATCACAGATAGTTTCGGATATCAGATTTTTAAACACCATTACTTTGATGGACACATGTATGTTTTTAAATGGTCACGTATACAAACACCCGCGTTTGTTAGTAGAGACGCCAACACCTTTTAAAAAAACAACATTTTAACAATTAACTTTTTGAGAAAAACTTCCAAGGAAAATTCGAGGAAGAAAAAAAAATAACATTTTAAGAAGTTTCCTTTAATTTTATTATTACTTATTTTATGACATGGGGTACGGTATCACATCAACGCTTTAAACAATTTCCTATTTTCTATTTGGGCATACATCGGAGGCATGTGTTTTACACTTTTACATTTCTATACTATTTTACTGCCATGCCATATTTATTTTTTATTCAAAATGACTGTTTTATGTTTGAAAATTTTATAAATAAATATAACAAAATAGATGCAACTTAAATAAACATGTCTAGTTTAATTTTAAAACAGTGCATAATAATAGTTAAAAAGGTACTTAAATATTAGATTAAAGCTACTAAAATAAGATATATAAAAACTACAATCCAAGTCATGTTATAAATGAAACCGTAAAATACTAAGCTATATACGTAGTGTTTTATTTTGTTAAAATCAAAGTTACTTCATCCTGGAACACCATCCCTATCCCGTGGCAGATTTTTTCACTTAAACTCTTATAATAATAGTAAAAATACAAATTAAATCTTCTTGATTTTATTTTTTTCATTTAAGTCTTTATATTAATAGGTAAAACACAAGTTAAACCCTCTTGGTTGTTTTAAAATAAATTTCACCTTAAAGTTATAAAATAAAACTCAATTCATATAATTTTATTATAATTATAATTATTTATTGATTTGCTTATAATTTGATGTTATTTTAGGTTTTTTTTAAATTAATTAAAATATTTTAAATATATAAGTTTAGAAATACCATGTTTCACCTTTTAGTGTTTTAAATTAGTTTTAGGTAAATCTAAGACGCCACCATATCTAGAGTTAATTCAATTTCGAGTGGTTACAACTGATCCACTTTCAAGGCAGCTTCTTCCAAGCGTGATTTAAGTCATTGGTTCTGTATTTCTTTTTAAAGTTTTAGGAAGAGATACAAATTGTGTTTTGAAATATCAATCTTTTAATTAAAAATATTTTACCGTAAGTCTTGTCTCTTTCAAAACATAACATGCATGTTGCATAGTGTTTCAATTTTGTTAAAATCAAATTCACTTCGGCTTTATATTACTAGGTAAGATATAAATTGAACCCTTTTGTTTGTTTCAAATAATTTGTCCCCATATTTTTTATAAGAGTAAATTACTATTTTCGTCCCTGTGGTTTGACGAAAATCACGCTTTCAGTCCAATACTTCATTTATTACATTGACGGACCAATAGTTTTAGGATTTGTTTCAATTTCACCTGAACCATTAACTAGGGCTGTACAAAAAGTTCGTAGCTCGAAGCTCGCTCGAAGTTCGCTCGAAAAAAGCTCGGCTCGAAAAAAGCTCGAATCTAAACGAGCCGGCTCGGCTCGGCTCGAATTCTAAACGAGCCGAACTCGAGCCAGGGTTAGCTCGGTTCGAGCTCAGCTCGTGGCTCGGTTCGTTGGCTCGGCTAGTGGCTCGGTGCATATAATATATGTATATATATTTCTATAGTATAATAATATATTATTATTACTATTACTACTATTATTATGATTATTTTTATATTAGGTTTTTAAAAATGTTTTCTTAAAAAATAAATTCTTTTTAAAACATTAAGTATTTGTTTAAAAATATATATTTTGATAGTAAATTGTTTAAATTCAAAATAATAATCTTTGTTCCCATAATTACGGAGTACCCGACAAAATAAAAAACCCTATATATATTTTTGTGTTTTCATATAAATTAATGTGAAAATTAAAAAAAAATTCAAATCGAGCCGGCTCGAACGAGCCACGAGCTGGCTCGAGCTTTTCACGAGCCGAACTCGAGCCGGTGTTTTGAGCTCGTTAAAAATTTTCGAGCCGGCTCGGCTCGGCTCGATAAGCTTCGAGCTCGAGCTCGAACCCATCCTGGCTCGGCTCGGCTCGACTCGTTTACAGCCCTACCATTAACACCGTTAATGTTTCTTCGGTTAAATCATATAAATAGACTATTATACACCCTGATATTTTTAAAATCCCCTCCCTTATCCCCACCCCCATCATTATCTCTCTTTCTTCTCTCTCTCATAAACACACCAAGAAAAATCAAGAACACCCACCACCTTCACCACCAACCGCCTCCAGTGCCACTGCTGTCACACCCCAACCTTGACGGCGGAAACGTCGAGGTGTGAGGGTTAAGATTGTTCACAGCCACATAACGCTATTATTAAGTCCCAAATATATTATTCATAAGTTTTCAAATTTACATTACAAGCATAAGTCTCAATAATGAAATAAGTTTCAACATGAAATAACGAACATAATCATTTTGTTTATTAACTAGGTCCAAGTCCTAGAATATGCCAGCAACATAAGTTCACTTCAAAACTTGGGGGTTTTCCTGAAACATGATAAAAATAAAAGGTCAACTATAAATAGTTGGTGAGTTTCCAAGGTTTTCATATATAATATGAAAAAGGTTACAAGTAGCAATTCATGTCATGGATTATAAGCTAGTAAGGTTATAGAACACATATCGTTACAACCAAACCTCGACTTGATTACAAGTATAAAAGATTGGCTAAGTGTATTTGGTTCCCTAGTGCACAAGCGTACGGCCCCTAGGAGTCGGCAATACCTCGACTTTAGCACCAAATAGGCTTGTCAGGCCCAAAGATCTAAGACGTCGCCAGGCTAGCAATAGTTAATGATTGTAAACAAACTATGTATCTCATATAAACACTTACAATACACAAATAACCATGACAAATAATAAGTTGAATTGCATGTGATTTACAAGTCTCAAATGTGTATAAGTGTATCATGTATAAGCAATCATGTTTCACCCCAAAATAGTGTGAAAAATGTAAAAAGGGGACAAGGAAAACTCACATTGATATAAGCATTACAAGATGATAAATAAAGATTTAAAGAATGATCCAAAGTAATCCCAAGTATTCATTACAAGGCACCTAAATATGTCATACAAGATGTAGATTAATAATATGATTAACGTTCAAATTACGATTAAGGTTTCAATAGCTTTAAGGGGTTTTTGATAAGTAACAATTTACAAAGTAATTATTTTACATTTTTAATTCATTAGGAGAATTATATATGTAAATATTTTAGAGATGAATCAATATATATCAAAATTGATGTTCAATAAGTAATTATATTTTCTTGGTAACAATATATTTGTATTCTATATAAAGACGTGAAATAAGAATAACATTTATAGTAAAGTTTGTAATAAAGTCTCATAGCTAAATAAAATAAGCACGTTTCAAACAATAATTTATACTTGTTACTTGAACAAATAATGATTTAGTGAATTATAACGATATTCAATGTCTATTTTATAAGTAAAATAATTTAAATATATTATTTGAACAAACAACTAGTTAGTAGATTAAAACTATATTTTAAGTTTAACTTATATGAAATAATCTAAATATATCATTTGAGCAAGTAATAATTTAAATAGTTAGTCAACATTAAAATTCCCTTTTTTTATAAAAATTTAACTTATTATATCATTTGTTTTGTAAAAAAAATAAGAACATAATTTCCAGACAATATTTAGAAACATATAAAATTTCAGTTTTTATAAAATGTCTTTTTATGATTTTTAAAAATATTTTAAAATGTTGTAACAGGCTAAAAAGCCCCAAAAAAGAAATGTGGAGTGGCCCGGGGTCGAACCCGGGACCTCCAGGTTCTCATGGGGAAAGTTACCATTAGGCTGGGTCGCCTAGGCCTGTCATAACCCCATTCCCATTTGTTTTAAAGAAACCACGCAGAAACCCCCAAATCAATATAAACCCTAGTTTCATTTAACCCCAAATCGAACCCCGAATCGTTTGTATCAATCAAATTAAGCTTAGGGGTATTGTTACACATGTGAATTCGAGTATATAGATGAGTTCAATTACCCGTTTGGATTTCGAATCGATGCCAAGAACAACCAAGAACGAATTGCGGCCGTGAGTGCAGAAAAGCGAGTAATCCTCAATGATATTCAAATTAAACTTGCAGGTAGTTTCAATTGATGGTCTGGACTAAAAGCCCTCTATCAATTTGGCTTTAAAATATTCGGAGAACCGAGATCGACTAGGTTGTAAGTCGCGACGATGATGATGTTCGATAATGAGGTAATGTTGTGTTGCGTGTGCAATTGAGGTTTTCGTTAGTTTAGGAACATCGATTGATTTACCCTCGGTTGTTTAGACATTAATCGTTCGGTTTTAAGTCGATTGAGTTTATACTTTGAATGTGGATTTCGGTTTCGGGTGCACACTCATTATTAGCGTTTGAATCCAATTAATCTCGATTACAAGGTTCGAAACCGATGTAGGGAACTAAAGATGTGGTTTAATTGCTCTTTAAACGCGCGTTTCAGGTGATTGGGGTGGCCACCGGGGTCGCCGGAGGCAAGGTTGGCCGACGGTGGGGGGAAAAACCGGTGGTTTGGTATTTGTTTCTCATATTTACAAGTTTGGTCCCTGTGGTTTTTGTACTTTGGTATTTTATGCACAAAGTTATCTTTTGAAGTTTTAAAATTAACAATTTAACCCCTGGACTTCAATTAACTTTAAGTTTTAATCATATCAAGTTAAATAACTTCTATAAATTATTATTATTATTTTTAGTACTATTATTAGTAATATTACTACTATTCTAGTTATTATTATTATTATTATTATTATTATTATTATTATTATTATTATTATTATTATTAAGCAAATTAATTATTTAACACAACATGCATAACAAGCCCTTAGAGTTTCATAACTGATATAAATGGACCTTATAAGAACTTAACAAGGTTAGCTTTTAATTAACAAAAATACGAGATGTTACAGTCTCCCCAACTTTAAAGAATTTCGTCCCGAAATTAAGAATGAACTTAGTTGTACAAAAGGAGTTAAAATGAAAGGTAAGTGTTCAACGAACAGTGTTTGACGTTTGGTTACAGGTGGCACGCTTCACCTTATGGAATCTTTCAAGATTCTCAGCATAATAACCGCGAGACGTTTTGAGATGAAACGTTGGAGAACGATGACGAGTTACCGTGGTACCTTAGATTTATAAGTCACAACTTCTTGAATATAATGATGTTTAGAAATCAATAAAAGACCAACAATTTATAAGAAAGGTTAACCGTCAGGATTCAAGAATCCCAAGCGTCACCATATGAAACGATCTTAACGCATATCTTGAGAATATGTATCTCTCCTTTGACCAATCATCGGTCTAAGAATAATACGATATGCGAAGATTTTGGAATAAGTTCACGACAATGGTTAGAAACATTATTAAAAGCAGAAAATGAATCGGTCATCCAAAATAACGATCGATGTTTTAACGCCATACCACGGTATACGACTATTTGAGATAGATACAAGTCAATTTCTCGACCCGTTATCCCACATAAGTCGATATGAAATTAACCAACCGGTCTATAATGCACCAATTGTCATCATGACAGCTAAGGTAAGAGACAATTAGTGAGTGAAAAGTTAAGCAGGAGATCCATAGGATCACGAATGTTAGGTCTTGTCATATGTGAAGGCAAGACACTTGGATACATACCAAGTTACGTCTTTTCCTTTATGTCAAACCCATGACTACAAGTTACGAAGGTTTATGAACCTTTATATCCGCGTCACAATGATAAGATTTCCAAAGTTACGTCTCGTTGATCGAAGTCAAGATAGAGTTTTATAGATTTCCAAAGTTAAGGATTCAAAAGCGATTCAAGAAGTAACGCAAACGATAAGACATGCATTTGTAACCATGTTTTGCAAGGTAACAAATTTCCAAATATAGATTGCATACGTAATTTATCAAACCCATAAGTACAGTCGAGAACATTCGTATGACTAGGAAGACATAACCACAAGTTGATAATGTCTTTATTTAGTAGAAAGATTGCTTAAGAAGGCTACCATCACACAATCATGTGTTGATGACAACTCAAAATGAAAGTTGTTAAATAAAGAATAAATGGTTCAATGTAGCTAGATCGAATCAAAACATGAAGATAAAGGGAGAGAAAACAACTTAAATGCTCCAAGCTCGGAATCAAAATTAACCTAGAGTGATCGGGTCTCCTTTCAAGTTCAGAAATCATGCTTTGGCTTGATAGGTCCAAACACGTACATTGGTTCACCCTTCAAGTTACTACATGTTTCTTGTCACTTGATTAAAACCTTGGTAAGTTGGAGATCAAGAAAATGAGAATAGTCATCAAGGTGCGGTTTTCACTCCTATCTTGATGGTGCATTCCCAAGGTATGACCGCTAGCTTACCAATCAAAAAGTTTGATCCCAACCCCTTGTTGAGGATCCACAGAAATAAGACGAGGTAACTCACCATTAAGGTAAGGGAAATCACTCCTATCTTAACGGTGAAGTTTTACAAAACAAAATATAACAAAATGAACTTCTTTATCAAAATCCAGAATTCACTCCTACTTTGATGCAGTCGTCTCATTTAAACAAATACAATTCATAAAGATGATATTATCATCAAGGTATGGAATTCTCGCCTATCTTGATGATTGAATTTCATAGCAAGAAAACAATCGAAGATTGACATTTGTCACCAAAGTACGGGTTTCAATCCTATTTTAGTGAGATCATGTCATTTGTGAAATGCCATTCCAAAGAAAATAATTGAAGTCAATCCTCGGGATAAGGAAATCACCCCGATCTAAAGGATGAAATTTTTATAAATCACAATTGGAAACCATTTATCAAAACGAATAGAGAATCATCAAAGTAAGGGAATCACCCCTGTTTTGATGAGTTAGAATTTAGGAAATACAAGTGTTCTTAGTCATAGGTTGACTTGCTACTCTTGCATCTCCCACGGTGCAAACGGTATGAAGTTCGACTTATCAACAAAAGGAAGAGAGTATTCATTAAAAATTCAGAAAATTTCAAGTTACATTAATGTAACAAAAAGGGAAATCATGCTTACAAAGGTTAAGGTCAAAGATCGAGGTAACAGAATTAGTTATGATGGTGTTCAAATCTTGAATGGTTTAAATCAGGAAGACTAAATCAATGACAAGAGTGATTCAACACCACGACGAGATGTGAACATTCGATTCACAATTGAAAGAAATACATGAACTCCTCAAGTCATGAGGTCAACCATAACCTTATTAAAGACATGCGTACTTATAAGTGATCACTCATCTCAAGGGTTTCGAGTCAAGTAAATGGATTCAATGATTGAGTCAAATCACCATTTACACTTTGCCTAGACAAAGTATCCCGAGATGTAAGAATTCCACTTATAGAATTGCATGTTCCTAGTTATGGGACACATCCTTAAGAAGACTTTGAGAACCATAAATAACGGTTTAAAGTTTTTTTTTTTTTGATGACCATTCGGTTTAGATTCCCAATATCTTTGGGTATATTAAGATCCATGTTCACGTTGGTCAAGGTATAGAAATAGTTACATGAAATGCTCAACGTGTAACGATGTTTAAACGTAAGAGTTGAAATGTAGGTTAGGTTCAGTATTAACAGGAACATTATGTATAATAAGCACGAGGAGATACCAGTTCAAAGAATCAAAGATTTTTAAGATACGAAGAGGATGGTTCCATTTGGTAACGCATTACCATTTGGAATCGTTGACACGTCAAGGTAA
The DNA here is from genome assembly GCA_025215565.1 of Flaveria ramosissima. Taxonomy (NCBI): domain Eukaryota; kingdom Viridiplantae; phylum Streptophyta; class Magnoliopsida; order Asterales; family Asteraceae; genus Flaveria; species Flaveria ramosissima. The sequence continues at coordinate 23,180,493 of CM046037.1, read as the reverse complement.
ATTGACCCATTTGCCAGAGAGACTTGTGTATGTTGACCATAGTTTATCACTCATCCCAGAAATCCCCAGGTAAGCATAACTGGTCTCACAATGAGATTTATACGATATGCTTGCCTTAGCCCGAAGGCCTTTTGCCAGGAAATCCAGAATACAGGTGTCTATGTGTCACACAAATTTCTTTGGTTTATGAAATCAAAACCTTGATGAGATTTTTTTATAGATTAGACATAGAGTCTAAGGAACTAAACCCATGACGATAAGTGTAGATTCCACGTGTCGTTGAGAATAAGTTTAGGAAGTTCATTTGTCGGGGAGGGTCAAAGAGTCAAAGTTAAGTTTAAGGAGACAAGTAACTAAGTTTAAGCATACATTAGGCAATCCTATGCTAAGGCATCAAGTTGCACAAAAGGCATAGCATTATGTAGCATGCAAACAACATGTAAGCACAAAGGTATAAGGTTCTTGCTATAAGGTTCATGCAACTATAGTCTAGGTCACCATTTCTAATAACCTAAATCCCTATAGTTATGGGCTCTGATACCAATCTGTCACACCCCAACCTTGACGGCGGAAACGTCGAGGTGTGAGGGTTAAGATTGTTCATAGCCACATAACGCTATTATTAAGTCCCAAATATATTATTCATAAGTTTTCAAATTTACATTACAAGCATAAGTCTCAATAATGAAATAAGTTTCAACATGAAATAACAAACATAATCATTTTGTTTATTAACTAGGTCCAAGTCCTAGAATATGCCAGCAACATAAGTTCACTTCAAAACTTGGGGGTTTTCCTGAAACATGATAAAAATAAAAGGTCAACTATAAATAGTTGGTGAGTTTCCAAGGTTTTCATATATAATATGAAAAAGGTTACAAGTAGCAATTCATGTCATGGATTATAAGCTAGTAAGGTTATAGAACACATATCGTTACAACCAAACCTCGACTTGATTACAAGTATAAAAGATTGGCTAAGTGTATTTGGTTCCCTAGTGCACAAGCGTACGGCCCCTAGGAGTCGGCAATACCTCGAATTTAGCACCAAATAGGCTTGTCAGGCCCAAAGATCTAAGACGTCGCCAGGCTAGCAATAGTTAATGATTGTAAACAAACTATGTATCTCATATAAACACTTACAATACACAAATAACCATGACAAATAATAAGTTGAATTGCATGTGATTTACAAGTCTCAAATGTGTATAAGTGTATCATGTATAAGCAATCATGTTTCACCCCAAAATAGTGTGAAAAATGTAAAAAGGGGACAAGGAAAACTCACATTGATATAAGCATTACAAGATGATAAATAAAGATTTAAAGAATGATCCAAAGTAATCCCAAGTATTCATTACAAGACACCTAAATATGTCATACAAGATGTAGATTAATAATATGATTAACGTTCAAATTATGATTAAGGTTTCAATAGCTTTAAGGGGTTTTTGATAAGTAACAATTTACAAAGTAATTATTTTACATTTTTAATTCATTAGGAGAATTATATATGTAAATATTTTAGAGATGAATCAATATATATCAAAATTGATGTTCAATAAGTAATTATATTTTCTTGGTAACAATATATTTGTATTCTATATAAAGACGTGAAATAAGAATAACATTTATAGTAAAGTTTGTAATAAAGTCTCATAGCTAAATAAAATAAGCACGTTTCAAACAATAATTTATACTTGTTACTTGAACAAATAATGATTTAGTGAATTATAACGATATTCAATGTCTATTTTATAAGTAAAATAATTTAAATATATTATTTGAACAAACAACTAGTTAGTAGATTAAAACTATATTTTAAGTTTAACTTATATGAAATAATCTAAATATATCATTTGAGCAAGTAATAATTTAAATAGTTAGTCAACATTAAAATTCCCTTTTTTTATAAAAATTTAACTAATTATATCATTTGTTTTGTAAAAAAAATAAGAACATAATTTCCAGACAATATTTAGAAACATATAAAATTTCAGTTTTTATAAAATGTCTTTTTATGATTTTTAAAAATATTTAAAAATGTTGTAACAGGCTAAAAAGCCCCAAAAAAGAAATGTGGAGTGGCCCGGGGTCGAACCCGGGACCTCCAGGTTCTCATGGGGGAAAGTTACCATTAGGCTGGGTCGCCTAGGCCTGTCATAACCCCATTCCCATTTGTTTTAAAGAAACCACGCAGAAACCCCCAAATCAATATAAACCCTAGTTTCATTTAACCCCAAATCGAACCCCGAATCGTTTGTATCAATCAAATTAAGCTTAGGGGTATTGTTACACATGTGAATTCGAGTATATAGATGAGTTCAATTACCCGTTTGGATTTCGAATCGATGCCAAGAACAACCAAGAACGAATTGCGGCCGTGAGTGCAGAAAAGCGAGTAATCCTCAATGATATTCAAATTAAACTTGCAGGTAGTTTCAATTGATGGTCTGGACTAAAAGCCCTCTATCAATTTGGCTTTAAAATATTCGGAGAACCGAGATCGACTAGGTTGTAAGTCGCGACGATGATGATGTTCGATAATGAGGTAATGTTGTGTTGCGTGTGCAATTGAGGTTTTCGTTAGTTTAGGAACATCGATTTGATGATTTACCCTCGGTTGTTTAGACATTAATCGTTCGGTTTTAAGTCGATTGAGTTTATACTTTGAATGTGGATTTCGGTTTCGGGTGCACACTCATTATTAGCGTTTGAATCCAATTAATCTCGATTACAAGGTTCGAAACCGATGTAGGGAACTAAAGATGTGGTTTAATTTCTCTTTAAACGCGCGTTTCAGGTGATTGGGGTGGCCACCGGGGTCGCCGGAGGCAAGGTTGGCCGACGGTGGGGGGAAAAACCGGTGGTTTGGTATTTGTTTCTCATATTTACAAGTTTGGTCCCTGTGGTTTTTGTACTTTGGTATTTTATGCACAAAGTTATCTTTTGAAGTTTTAAAATTAACAATTTAACCCCTGGACTTCAATTAACTTTAAGTTTTAATCATATCAAGTTAAATAACTTCTATAAATTATTATTATTATTTTTAGTTTTATTATTAGTAATATTACTACTATTCTAGTTATTATTATTATTATTATTATTATTATTATTATTATTATTATTATTATTATTATTATTATTATTAAGCAAATTAATTATTTAACACAACATGCATAACAAGCCCTTAGAGTTTCATAACTGATATAAATGGACCTTATAAGAACTTAACAAGGTTAGCTTTTAATTAACAAAAATACGAGATGTTACAGTCTCCCCAACTTTAAAGAATTTCGTCCCGAAATTAAGAATGAACTTAGTTGTACAAAAGGAGTTAAAATGAAAGGTAAGTGTTCAACGAACAGTGTTTGACGTTTGGTTACAGGTGGCACGCTTCACCTTATGGAATCTTTCAAGATTCTCAGCATAATAACCGCGAGACGTTTTGAGATGAAACGTTGGAGAACGATGACGAGTTACCGTGGTACCTTAGATTTATAAGTCACAACTTCTTGAATATAATGATGTTTAGAAATCAATAAAAGACCAACAATTTATAAGAAAGGTTAACCGTCAGGATTCAAGAATCCCAAGCGTCACCATATGAAACGATCTTAACGCATATCTTGAGAATATGTATCTCTCCTTTGATCAATCATCGGTCTAAGAATAATACGATATGCGAAGATTTTGGAATAAGTTCACGACAATGGTTAGAAACATTATTAAAAGCAGAAAATGAATCGGTCATCCAAAATAACGATCGATGTTTTAACGCCATACCACGGTATACGACTATTTGAGATAGATACAAGTCAATTTCTCGACCCGTTATCCCACATAAGTCGATATGAAATTAACCAACCGGTCTATAATGCACCAATTGTCATCATGACAGCTAAGGTAAGAGACAATTAGTGAGTGAAAAGTTAAGCAGGAGATCCATAGGATCACGAATGTTAGGTCTTGTCATATGTGAAGGCAAGACACTTGGATACATACCAAGTTACGTCTTTTCCTTTATGTCAAACCCATGACTACAAGTTACGAAGGTTTATGAACCTTTATATCCGCGTCACAATGATAAGATTTCCAAAGTTACGTCTCGTTGATCGAAGTCAAGATAGAGTTTTATAGATTTCCAAAGTTAAGGATTCAAAAGCGATTCAAGAAGTAACGCAAACGATAAGACATGCATTTGTAACCATGTTTTGCAAGGTAACAAATTTCCAAATATAGATTGCATACGTAATTTATCAAACCCATAAGTACAGTCGAGAACATTTGTATGACTAGGAAGACATAACCACAAGTTGATAATGTCTTTATTTAGTAGAAAGATTGCTTAAGAAGGCTACCATCACACAATCATGTGTTGATGACAACTCAAAATGAAAGTTGTTAAATAAAGAATAAATGGTTCAATGTAGCTAGATCGAATCAAAACATGAAGATAAAGGGAGAGAAAACAACTTAAATGCTCCAAGCTCGGAATCAAAATTAACCTAGAGTGATCGGGTCTCCTTTCAAGTTCAGAAATCATGCTTTGGCTTGATAGGTCCAAACACTGACATTGGTTCACCCTTCAAGTTACTACATGTTTCTTGTCACTTGATTAAAACCTTGGTAAGTTGGAGATCAAGAAAATGAGAATAGTCATCAAGGTGCGGTTTTCACTCCTATCTTGATGGTGCATTCCCAAGGTATGACCGCTAGCTTACCAATCAAAAAGTTTGATCCCAACCCCTTGTTGAGGATCCACAGAAATAAGACGAGGTAACTCACCATTAAGGTAAGGGAAATCACTCCTATCTTAACGGTGAAGTTTTACAAAACAAAATATAACAAAATAAACTTCTTCATCAAAATCCAGAATTCACTCCTACTTTGATGCAGTCGTCTCATTTAAACAAATACAATTCATAAAGATGATATTATCATCAAGGTATGGAATTCTCGCCTATCTTGATGATTGAATTTCATAGCAAGAAAACAATCGAAGATTGACATTTGTCACCAAAGTACGGGTTTCAATCCTATTTTAGTGAGATCATGTCATTTGTGAAATGCCATTCCAAAGAAAATAATTGAAGTCAATCCTCGGGATAAGGAAATCACCCCGATCTAAAGGATGAAATTTTTATAAATCACAATTGGAAACCATTTATCAAAACGAATAGAGAATCATCAAAGTAAGGGAATCACCCCTGTTTTGATGAGTTAGAATTTAGGAAATACAAGTGTTCTTAGTCATAGGTTGACTTGCTACTCTTGCATCTCCCACGGTGCAAACGGTATGAAGTTCGACTTATCAACAAAAGGAAGAGAGTATTCATTAAAAATTCAGAAAATTTCAAGTTACATTAATGTAACAAAAAAGGAAATCATGCTTACAAAGGTTAAGGTCAAAGATCGAGGTAACAGAATTAGTTATGATGGTGTTCAAATCTTGAATGGTTTAAATCAGGAAGACTAAATCAATGACAAGAGTGATTCAACACCACGACGAGATGTGAACATTCGATTCACAATTGAAAGAAATACATGAACTCCTCAAGTCATGAGGTCAACCATAACCTTATTAAAGACATGCGTACTTATAAGTGATCACTCATCTCAAGGGTTTCGAGTCAAGTAAATGGATTCAATGATTGAGTCAAATCACCATTTACACTTTGCCTAGACAAAGTATCCCGAGATGTAAGAATTCCACTTATAGAATTGCATGTTCCTAGTTATGGGACACATCCTTAAGAAGACTTTAAGAACCATAAATAACGGTTTAAAGTTTTTTTTTTTTTTTTTGATGACCATTCGGTTTAGATTCCCAATATCTTTGGGTATATTAAGATCCATGTTCACGTTGGTCAAGGTATAGAAATAGTTACATGAAATGCTCAACGTGTAACGATGTTTAAACGTAAGAGTTGAAATGTAGGTTAGGTTCAGTATTAACAGGAACATTATGTATAATAAGCACGAGGAGATACCAGTTCAAAGAATCAAAGATTTTTAAGATACGAAGAGGATGGTTCCATTTGGTAACGCATTACCATTTGGAATCGTTGACACGTCAAGGTAAATTGACCCATTTGCCAGAGAGACTTGTGTATGTTGACCATAGTTTATCACTCATCCCAGAAATCCCCAGGTAAGCATAACTGGTCTCACAATGAGATTTATACGATATGCTTGCCTTAGCCCGAAGGCCTTTTGCCAGGAAATCCAGAATACAGGTGTCTATGTGTCACACAAATTTCTTTGGTTTATGAAATCAAAACCTTGATGAGATTTTTTTATAGATTAGACATAGAGTCTAAGGAACTAAACCCATGACGATAAGTGTAGATTCCACGTGTCGTTGAGAATAAGTTTAGGAAGTTCATTTGTCGGGGAGGGTCAAAGAGTCAAAGTTAAGTTTAAGGAGACAAGTAACTAAGTTTAAGCATACATTAGGCAATCCTATGCTAAGGCATCAAGTTGCACAAAAGGCATAGCATTATGTAGCATGCAAACAACATGTAAGCACAAAGGTATAAGGTTCTTGCTATAAGGTTCATGCAACTATAGTCTAGGTCACCATTTCTAATAACTTAAATCCCTATAGTTATGGGCTCTGATACCAATCTGTCACACCCCAACCTTGACGGCGGAAACGTCGAGGTGTGAGGGTTAAGATTGTTCACAGCCACATAACGCTATTATTAAGTCCCAAATATATTATTCATAAGTTTTCAAATTTACATTACAAGCATAAGTCTCAATAATGAAATAAGTTTCAACATGAAATAACAAACATAATCATTTTGTTTATTAAATAGGTCCAAGTCCTAGAATATGCCAGCAACATAAGTTCACTTCAAAACTTGGGGGTTTTCCTGAAACATGATAAAAATAAAAGGTCAACTATAAATAGTTGGTGAGTTTCCAAGGTTTTCATATATAATATGAAAAAGGTTACAAGTAGCAATTCATGTCATGGATTATAAGCTAGTAAGGTTATAGAACACATATCGTTACAACCAAACCTCGACTTGATTACAAGTATAAAAGATTGGCTAAGTGTATTTGGTTCCCTAGTGCACAAGCGTACGGCCCCTAGGAGTCGGCAATACCTCGACTTTAGCACCAAATAGGCTTGTCAGGCCCAAAGATCTAAGACGTCGCCAGGCTAGCAATAGTTAATGATTGTAAACAAACTATGTATCTCATATAAACACTTACAATACACAAATAACCATGACAAATAATAAGTTGAATTGCATGTGATTTACAAGTCTCAAATGTGTATAAGTGTATCATGTATAAGCAATCATGTTTCACCCCAAAATAGTGTGAAAAATGTAAAAAGGGGACAAGGAAAACTCACATTGATATAAGCATTACAAGATGATAAATAAAGATTTAAAGAATGATCCAAAGTAATCCCAAGTATTCATTACAAGGCACCTAAATATGTCATACAAGATGTAGATTAATAATATGATTAACGTTCAAATTATGATTAAGGTTTCAATAGCTTTAAGGGGTTTTTGATAAGTAACAATTTACAAAGTAATTATTTTACATTTTTAATTCATTAGGAGAATTATATATGTAAATATTTTAGAGATGAATCAATATATATCAAAATTGATGTTCAATAAGTAATTATATTTTGTTGGTAACAATATATTTGTATTCTATATAAAGACGTGAAATAAGAATAACATTTATAGTAAAGTTTGTAATAAAGTCTCATAGCTAAATAAAATAAGCACGTTTCAAACAATAATTTATACTTGTTACTTGAACAAATAATGATTTAGTGAATTATAACGATATTCAATGTCTATTTTATAAGTAAAATAATTTAAATATATTATTTGAACAAACAACTAGTTAGTAGATTAAAACTATATTTTAAGTTTAACTTATATGAAATAATCTAAATATATCATTTGAGCAAGTAATAATTTAAATAGTTAGTCAACATTAAAATTCCCTTTTTTTATAAAAATTTAACTAATTATATCATTTGTTTTGTAAAAAAAATAAGAACATAATTTCCAGACAATATTTAGAAACATATAAAATTTCAGTTTTTATAAAATGTCTTTTTATGATTTTTAAAAATATTTAAAAATGTTGTAACAGGCTAAAAAGCCCCAAAAAAGAAATGTGGAGTGGCCCGGGGTCGAACCCGGGACCTCCAGGTTCTCATGGGGGAAAGTTACCATTAGGCTGGGTCGCCTAGGCCTGTCATAACCCCATTCCCATTTGTTTTAAAGAAACCACGCAGAAACCCCCAAATCAATATAAACCCTTGTTTCATTTAACCCCAAATCGAACCCCGAATCGTTTGTATCAATCAAATTAAGCTTAGGGGTATTGTTACACATGTGAATTCGAGTATATAGATGAGTTCAATTACCCGTTTGGATTTCGAATCGATGCCAAGAACAACCAAGAACGAATTGCGGCCGTGAGTGCAGAAAAGCGAGTAATCCTCAATGATATTCAAATTAAACTTGCAGGTAGTTTCAATTGATGGTCTGGACTAAAAGCCCTCTATCAATTTGGCTTTAAAATATTCGGAGAACCGAGATCGACTAGGTTGTAAGTCGCGACGATGATGATGTTCGATAATGAGGTAATGTTGTGTTGCGTGTGCAATTGAGGTTTTCGTTAGTTTAGGAACATCGATTTGATGATTTACCCTCGGTTGTTTAGACATTAATCGTTCGGTTTTAAGTCGATTGAGTTTATACTTTGAATGTGGATTTCGGTTTCGGGTGCACACTCATTATTAGCGTTTGAATCCAATTAATCTCGATTACAAGGTTCGAAACTGATGTAGGGAACTAAAGATGTGGTTTAATTGCTCTTTAAACGCGCGTTTCAGGTGATTGGGGTGGCCACCGGGGTCGCCGGAGGCAAGGTTGGCCGACGGTGGGGGGAAAAACCGGTGGTTTGGTATTTGTTTCTCATATTTACAAGTTTGGTCCCTGTGGTTTTTGTACTTTGGTATTTTATGCACAAAGTTATCTTTTGAAGTTTTAAAATTAACAATTTAACCCCTGGACTTCAATTAACTTTAAGTTTTAATCATATCAAGTTAAATAACTTCTATAAATTATTATTATTATTTTTAGTACTATTATTAGTAATATTACTACTATTCTAGTTATTATTATTATTATTATTATTATTATTATTATTATTATTATTATTATTATTATTATTATTATTATTATTATTATTATTATTATTAAGCAAATTAATTATTTAACACAACATGCATAACAAGCCCTTAGAGTTTCATAACTGATATAAATGGACCTTATAAGAACTTAACAAGGTTAGCTTTTAATTAACAAAAATACGAGATGTTACAACTGCCTCACCAACCACCTTCGACCACCACTGTCACCCCCAACCATCTCTGGTTACCACCTCCATCCCCAACCACCTCCCCACCGCCTGGTCATCACCACCACCACTCTAGCTTCCACACAACATTAGAGAGAGAGAGAGAAGATAGATCTAAGGGTTTCATGGTGGTGGCCGGTGGGTTTCAGGCGTCGGTGGTAGTTGTTATCGGTAGTGAAGTCGACGACGGTGGAGGGAGGGGTTGTTAGGATGGTGATGGAGGTGGCGCCCGGGGAAGGCGTGCAGGTGGCGGTCGGGGAGGGCGGTGCAGGTGGGCGCCGGGGAAAGCGATGAAGGCGGCCGCCAAGGAGGGCGGTAGAGGTGGCCGCCAGAGAGGATGGTGGAGGTGGTGGTAGTAGAATGTGTTTGGGGTGAGTGTAGGGTTTCGAGAGAGAGAGAGAGAGAGAGAGAGAGAGAGAGAGAGAGAGAGAGAGAGAGAGAGAGAGAGAGAGAGAGAGAGAGAGAGAGAGAGAGAGAGAGAGAGAGAGAGAAAGAGAGTACTCTTTTTATAATAAATGAAGTATTGGATTAAAAGTGTGATTTTCGTCAAACTACAGGGATGAAAATAGTAATGTACTCTTTTTATAATTATAATTATTGATTAATTTATTATTTTAAAATACCATATTTTACCTCTTAATTTATTTATCAATTGATCTTATTTTAGGTTTTTTTAATTAATTAAACATAAAAGGTTACATGTTATAAACAAATGAAATTAATAAGGTTTATATGTTAATAATAAGGATAAAATTGGAAGATATCATTTTTATGTATTGATAAATTATACCTTACACATTAAATCTTGTGTTAGGTGTCTTATAAATTTTTTAAAATTATAATAAATGACAAAGATGTTTTATACAGTAACTAGCTCTAGTAAACTCGTGTATTACACGTGTTGAATAAATAAAATATTAATATAATAAAATTTATTAATTATAAAATGATATTCTAATATATAATAAAACAGTAATATCTACTTTTTAAAATTTTATTTTTAAACTTATTTCAAAAAAATAAATATTTTGTTCTAAAATAAACTTTATAAAAATGTCATTTTTTAAAATTTTCCTGTTATAATTCTCAAATTTGATTATTTTTTGTTCTTTAAAAAATGACTTTTTAAAAATACTAATTTTAAAATATTTCATATTTTTAAAAAAATTATGCTTTTAAAAAAATTATTATTTTATAAAAAACTATTTATTTAGAAATAACATTAATAAATAGATTTATTTCTTAATTTATTTTAAATAATATTATTAGTAATTAAGGTAATTTATTTAATAAGAGAGAGATGCGGGAAAAATTTTGGTAAGAATGATTATCATCACAAGATACATTTTTATTAAAGTAAGTAGATAATATAGAGTTCATATATAAATATCATAAAATAGCTCTTACAATTTAACTGTAACTTATTACCCATTATATATATTACTAATTTTCAACTTAGGTATGCTATATGAGTTGTACCCTCATGCTTTATAGGTTGTACTTTTGTTTTTTTAACCCTAATAGTTTTTATATTTTACATTTAACCCTAACATTTTTTCCCTTTCAACTTTAGGTTCATACTTTACATTTTTAACAAATTTTCTGTTTTACGTTTCGGTTTAAAATTTACGAGTTAACATGTCGTAACATGCGTGTGTGGTTCAACGTTTTTACCTCTATTTTTTTGTTTAACGACCATGTCGTGTTTTACTATTCGGTCTAATGTTTGCACATTAACACGTAGCGACGGGTGTGCATGGTTCAACGTTTTTAGATTTACTTTTTCAATTGGTTTTATTTATTTCATTTTATTTATTTTGTTTTATGATTTTTTCTGATGTTAATGGTTGCTAGCGACGGTGTGACATTGATTCTATTTAGCACGGTTTTAAGCCCCCGCCGCAACGCGGGGGCTTAATACTAGTTTTAAGTAAACACAAAAAGTGGAAACATATAGACGATTATTGGATCTTTTCAGATAAAATTCTTAAAATCAATTCAATCTTTCTCCTCTTATTGATCGTCATTAAAAACCTAAATATTTATAATGATATGGTTACCTTTTCTTATTATTAATCAAGGGTTAAATAAATATAATATTAAATAGTTAATAACAAAAAAATATTAATTATAAATTAATTTTGAGATAAGTGATATAACTAAAATTATGTATGAATAAAATATATAAATAATCAAAACAATGATATTATTTTTTAAAATTCAAGAAGGATGTACAACAAGAAAGAACAAAACCAAAAATTACCAAAAACATACGACACATACATGGCTTGATGGTTAAAACAATCAAAATGCCGGCCAACATATCATACCCCATCCCCCTTCTCTTAATTTATTTTTAAAATATATTTAATACTAGTTTTAGTAAACCCGTGTATTACATGGGTTGAATAAATAAAATATTAAATATAATAAAAATTTATTAAGTATAAAACAATATTCTAAAATACGTTATGATTGGAATTACATATGACTAAAAACTATATAAGTAATCAAAAAACTATATCAACTTTTTAAGATTTTATTTTTAACATTTTTAGCCAAAAAAAGTAAATACGTTTTAAACAAACTGTATTAATTAAATATCATTTTCTATAACTCCCGATTTTAATTATTTTTGGCTTATAAAAAACTCTTTTTAAAAAACAATCAATTTAAAATATTTTGTATTGTTAAAAAAGTTTGATGTTTTAGAAAATTTTCTTATTTCAAAAAAATTTATAAAACATTAATAAGAAGATATATTTCTTAGTTTATTAAAAAAATACACTTTAATCTAAATAAGAGTTAAATATTATTATTAGTAATTAAGGTAATTATTAAATATGAGAGATAAGCGGGAAAATTTTGATAAGATTGAATGTGATGTTACCATATGTCCTCCCAAAATACTCCTTTATTAGAGTAGAAAGATTAAAGTAGGAAGATTGTACGTTTAAATAATGGGATTTGACAAACGTCCATAAATTTATTGATGTAAAATAACTCAAAGAAAATGTAAGAAATAAAGTAACTACCATACGTTATGTTAGGTCATTCAAATCTCATTTAATTTTCTCATTCTTATTAATACTTTTTATATTTTTTTCATTATAATTTTTTCTCCCCTACACTCACAACCATTTTTAAAAATATTAATAAAAAAATTAGAAATGAACATTGTATTACCAAATTTACAGATACCAAATTTACAAATAGATAGTAACATCTTATCTCTCATCCACTCACAACCATTATGTATAATGTAATCAAATACACTCATAAAAAATAAAGAAGAAGATGTGAATGCTATTATATTTACAATTTTGTTTTAAAGAATTAAGCATTGAATCAAACCTTCATGGCTAACATAACCTCCAACTTAATCTACTAAAAACTTCGATTTCAAAAGGTGCAATAAGTTTCAAGACATTTAGATTCTCAAAACCAAGGCCATGAGGTTTATGAAAAAAATCCTATATGTTTAAAAACCAAATGAAGGGAGCAGGATTGCTGGTTTTATTTGTGGTTTGGCCATAGTAGTTTCCTAACTTGGCGTTTTGGTCACTCCTAAAGATGTTTATAGAGAGAGAAAAAGGGAATGAGACTCCCAGTTCTCTCATCCGGTTCATTTGTAAAGAGAGAATAGAGAAACCCCACCGTCGTTTATTGTTTGCATCACTTCCGACTACCGCCTACTCCGCCTTTCCTGCAGAAGGAACTGTCGGTTGCAGTTGAGTCTGTGTTGTGACGGTGAAGATGGCGATTGCGGTTGGGACGTGGGCGGTCGACCTACCGTTTTCAGCTAGATCAATGCGATAGAGGCGATGGCGCTCCTATGGATCCCTGTTTCTGGCCTCTTGTGTTTGGTTCCCCTGTTTTCGATTGACCTGGAGCCGGCCATCATGATGTCCGATGACTTTCGGCATCCCGTGAAGGCGGTGATGGCCTTGGAGACAGCCACCGCTTAGCCTCTTGTTTCTGGTTGAGGTAGGGCTGGCGGTTGTTTTCTAGCTAGTTAGATGTCGATGGTGATAGTTAGACAACATTTGTGGCCCATCTTCCCTCCCCCTCTCTCTAATTCCATATTTTTTTCAATTAATACATTAGGTTTTTCGAATCCAAGGGTCTTTCACAATACATTGTTGTTAAGCGATGCATGTGAGACTTTATGGTTGGGTGTTTCGTTATGTTGTTGATGATGATAATTTTGAAACTTTGCTTTTTTGTGATTTGGTACATCAATGATGATGGGGATTACCTCATATGAGATTGTTGGCTTGATGGTCATCTTAGGTTACAATGTTGGTTCTATCTAGGGTTTTTATTTGTTGGGTGGATCTACGTTGGATTTTTTTCTTTGATCAATGTTTTTGCCTTGTGTTGGGAAGGACCTTATGTCGATGATGATGACACTAGCTCATTTATGACCATGCTTGAGCTTGAGCTGGTTGTTGCCCTCACTCTGTTGTTAGGAATTTATTATGTTGATGATGGTTGTGAACCATAGTTGCACACAGTGGAGTATCTACATATTGAGGAGGTGGGCAATCACCCACCCTAAAAAAATTAGTGTTATGTATATGAGAAAATCCCGACCACCTAACTTAAAATTTTGTAATCGGCCCCCTTGAACTTTTGAAACTGAAGAGAAAACAATAATGTCTCAAAGACATTGTTGGGGGTGGAACTACAATAGGGTTACAGTTCAACGAATCATATTTTTTCGCTAACCGAGGTTTATAACCTAGCTAGTAGATTTTTAGCACTTATATCCTGAAATAATCAAGTAGTTAGTAGGAAGAAAAAAAAATTATATTGAGAAATATTTTTGACTATTAAGCAAGCTAAATTTATATTAGCCGACATTATTCTCAAACATGTTAAACATCTTCGGTATTAAAGAGTTTGTGAACCATTTTAGCGATTAATATAATAGTTTCAAATATATTACATATCACTTTTATGAGTATTGCCTTAAACATCATATATAACCACTTTTATGAGTATAATTGCTTTATTGTAGTTCTTGATATATATGAAAATACAAGATTTTAGGGACCATTTTAATGTTTTTTTCGGTAATGAACCGGATTCAACCCGATCTTATTCGAACATGACCAAAAAATATATTATATTGTGATAGCCAAATAACCCTTAAAAATCTCCGCCACCATAAAAAAAATTTCTGGGTTCGGCCACATTTGACGTTTGGTTTTACCATGTTGTTGAGTAGACACTGTTGTTGCGACGGTCACTATGTTGAGATGGTGTTGTCATGATGTTGTTATCTCATTGGTGATGCCACTTCTATTACAAGTCAATGATGATGAACCTGTGTTCATCTGAATCATATATAAGTTTTGTGATGTTGTTCGTTTCATTATTCTATTCACATGTAGTATAATGACGGGTTGTGACGATAACCAATAATGGTATCGGTTGTTTTCGTGTGGCAGCAATTTACGGTTAGCAGTCATAACTGAAAGCATAATACGAGTCCGATCCATCACATGTGCAACGCGCGTCGATAGATACCGCTAGTAATATTTTAATTTGGTGATTTTAAGCATCAAAAATTAGATGAAAAAATTTGTACATACATAAAAAGGCTTTATCTACAACTAACAAATCCAGCTCTAGCTACAACTCGTAAGTAACTAAATAAATATTTAAAGGTTCACAAATTACATTAACCCATTTTCTATTAAATAATCAAATAAATAAACTAACTTATCTGAGTCTAATATAAATTTCATTAAACAATTAATAAAAATAATAATAATAATTATCAAGATTAAATTCTTGGGTTTACATATGTTAAATTATTGAGTTACATATATATGTAGCTCATGTATGTTTATGATGTCTATTTTTGATCTAAATATATTTCTTATACACGCAAGTAGACGTATTTTAATGAGTTTGAGATGACTGATGAGTTTCCATAAGCTAATTTATTCTAATAAGATGATATTTGTTTTCTATTAATACACTAGACCATCCTTATACAAATTATATCAAACAAATCCATGTCAATAACATATGTGCAGGACAAATAAAATGGTTAAAAGAGAGAAAAAGGAAACGTGCAAGAAACAGTCCGCTGTGTTTTTACCCTCTATTTGACACTTGGAACCAAACCCACATGAAGCTGCCGGAAATTGGGGTTAGGTGTTGTCTTTCACCTCGATCACCTGTCATCGGAAAACTCTTTTCCGTTCAACACGCCGCCGGTCTTCACATCACGACGGAACTATGACGTGACCAAACACGACCTACAAACACCGACTCAACACAGTACTTCTATAAGTGTATGAATCCATCCGGATATTATGTTTTTATAAAAACTAGTATTAAGCCCCCTGCGTTGCAACGGGGCGTAAAACCGTGTCAAGTAACATCAATTACCCAGTACCGTCAATAACCACTAACATCTAAAAAGCTCGTAGTAAAAAATAAAATAAAAACGAACGAAAAGTAGATGTAAAAATGTTAAACCCCGTAGGCAAAACGTAAATCATATAAAACAATAAGTAGGTCGATCTAGAACCAGCGGGTTGCGACAGGGTCGTTAAACGGGGAAAATATAAGGGTAAAAACGTTAAACCACACTCGCACGTTGCGCTGAGCTAATTTGCAAAATTTAAACTAAACCGTAAAACAAAAAAAATTATAAAATACGAAAAATAAAGGAGATCACAGTTGAAAGTAAAAAAAAATATCGGGGTCAAATGATAAAAAGTATAAAAGTGTTGGAGTAAAATAAAAAATAAGTTAAGTATTAAAAAAAGAGACAAAAGTGTGTACAACCTATTAAGCATATTATACAAACCACTAAACATAACAAAGTTGGTAATTAGTAACATATAAATGGTATTAAGCCCCCAGCGTTGTAGCGGGGGACGTAAAACCTTGTCAAATAGCACCAATGACACACCACCGCCAGTGACCACCTACACAAAAAAAGTCGTATTAAAAAATAAATAAAAAACAAGAAAATATAACCGAACGAAAAGTAGACATAAAAACTTTTAAATCACGTAGGCGAAACGTAAAACATATAAAACAATAAGTCTTTCTAGGACCAGTGCGTTGCGACGGGGAAAAAATAAGCTTGAAAACGTTGAACCACACACCCACGCTGCGATGTGTTAACTCGTAAATTTTATACCGAAACGTAAAAGGGAAAATTTGTAAAAATATAAAAATTATAGGAGAAAAAAAGTTTAAAGTAAAAAAAATGCTAAGATTAAATTGTAAAATATGTAAAAGTATTTGGTTAAAATAAAAAGGTTAAAGATTAAAAAAAACAAAAGATGGGTACAACCCCAATAAGCACAATGTACAACCCATGATGCATGACTAACTTGGTATTAGTATATATTAAATTAGTGTTACGGACTGAAACCATCGTAAGATATTCGATTTGTCTTATATCGGTTGTGGGAACAACAAATTTGGTCTGGTTTTTTGAGTTGAGTTCTCATTTATTTGGTCGGGACCTATTAACTCCCTTCCCTATAGACCTTTAAACATATATCTAAATTTATGATAATGTTTATTATGAGATTAGAATCCCTAGTGGGTAACGTGAGAAATATCTTATCCGGACGTCTTATATTATTTGTCTTTTGATTTAAAACTAGATATTATAAACCGCGTGTTGTGGTGGGACTGTCTGATGAAGGTGTGACTGCAAACTTCGTAAGCAATGTTAAAATGTTGCTATGTACAACTCCTATTTGAAATATTTTTACTTGTTACACCCCTCTTCTAGACTTGTAAAAATAGTTAATTTTTGCTATCATGTTTTTTTTACTACCATATCACCTCTTGATATGTTAAACTAAAATTTTTAAGTTTTATCTATTTATAAATACTTTTAGTCTTTATATTTTTTTATCTTTTATTATTTTTATATGTAGTGATTACGAGTGTTCAAAAAAAGCTAAAAACTAGAAATAACCGAAAGCCGAATCGTGTCTGTAACCGTAAAAAATCGAATCAAATCGTAAATTCGATTTTCACTTCGGTTAACGATTACACAAAATCTTTCTTTTTCAGTTTAGTTATCCATATAAACTGAATAATAAACAGTTTAATAGGTTTAATCGGATAACATAAACAAATAAATCAATTTAATCGGTTGAATTAGGTTCTGTTGGGTTTTCGACCTTTCAAGAAATTGAAGATTTCCAACATTATTGAAATTAAAGATTTGAAGAACAATAGCAATAAAATATTAGTCTAGGGATCGTTTTGTAATTATTATAAATGCTAGATTAGTATATATATTAGCACATATTATCATTGTAAAGGGTAATTCACCACTTGTTAGGGTGAATTAGGTCCATCACCAACAACATCATATCATCATTCTTCATGTATGATGATTTCAACAACATATCAATAAACATCAATCATTAAAGAAGTTTGTGTTCTTCATCATGTTCATCATTATTGTATATTTTAGCATCTAATCATTCAAGTTTTGTCTTTATCAATATGAATCCTAAGATCCATGCTCATTGTTCCGTTCATATCGGGAACACACAATTGGTATCAGAGCTGGAGTTGATGGATTCATATTGATTTTGATGAGATTTTATGTTTAGTTTGCTGAAATTATTGAAGATTTGAAGAAAACAATTCAACCCCAATCACCAAATCAGCTTCAGATGCAACTTTACCAGCAACCTCCAAATCCTACAAATTCAGCTACTGAGAGTATCTACACTGGGGAGACAGAATTAGTCTCAGAAGCAAGTACAGTTAAACTGTCATTATCCAAAACTGAATCCCTTGTGCATTCAAATGAAACTGAACAAGTATCTCCAGTGACTGATCATCAACAACAACAAACTCATCAAGAAACAAAAACAAGATCAAGCTTTATTTTTCAAATCGGAAATCTACAATTTAGGGGGAGCATTGTTGGGTATTCTACCTTTGAAAAAATTGAAGATTTCCAATTATTATTGAAGATGAAGACTTGAAGAACAAAAACAACAAAAGTATTAGTCTAGGGTTTATTTTGTAATTATTGTAAATGATAGATTAGTATAAATAGCAATACTTATCATCATTAGTGGGTGAATAATTCTCCACCAAGTGTGGGAATTAGTTCCATCACCAACAACATCATATCATCATTCTTCATGAATGATGATTTCATCATCAAATCAATAAACATCAATCATTAAACACTTTTTGTGTTTATCATTATTATTATTTTAGCATCGAATAATCAAGTTTTGTTATTATCAATATGAATCCTAAGATCCAAGCTCAACGATCCCGTTCAATATCGGGAACACACAATTGGTATCAGAGCTGGAGTTGATGGATTCATATTGATTTTGATGAGATTTTATGTTTAGTTTGCTGAAATTATTGAAGATTTGAAGAAAACCATTCAACAATCAATCAACATTAGGGTTTGCGGCCGCCTCAAGTATCAAACAAATCAGGGTTGCAAAAGAAGATGTCGTAGGCAGCTTGTGTCGAAAGTTTGTAGGCTGCAATGGCAGCTGCCAAAGATGTCCCTTGCGAATCAAGGGAGCTGCCGAAGGCAGCTTTTGCGAACCAACTATAGCTGCCGATTAGGGCTGCTTCTACATGCGGCTGCCTATTTGAACTCCCTGCGGATGAGGGCTGTTTCCGAACACAAATGAAGCTGCCGAAGGGACCTCTTGCGGCCGAAGGGGGCTGCCAAAACTATGGCTGCCGAATGGGGTGTCTTCGAACAAAGTGATGCGGCCGAACATGGCTGCCAAATGCGGCTGCCAAGTAGAGCCTCATGCGACTTAGGGCTGCCCTAATTAGGGTTGCCAAACCAAAGTTCGTTTGCGGCCACATTAGGGTTGCAAAATTAGGGTTTGCAACCTAGGGTTGCAAATGGGCTCGAGAATACAATTGGGTTTGTTTCTTGGGCTCCATCAGTAAACAAAAACATTAGTAAGGAATTGGGCTCAAGCATTGAAGATTGGGCTTATGATCAACAAAACAAATTTGGGCTTCGTATTTGGGCTCTCAACAACAAAAACAAGTGTTGTACCAAAGTTTTGAAGACCACGCTTCCGCATCAACAACATATTTCTTGACTTTGGATAACTATTCAACAAAAACAAAATCAAGCTTCAATTCACATTTGAAATCTACAATTTAGGGGGAGTATTGTTGGGTTTTCGACCTTTCAAGAAATTGAAGATTTCCAACATTATTGAAATTGAAGATTTGAAGAACAATAGCAACAAAATATTAGTCTAGGGATCGTTTTGTAATTATTGTAAATGCTAGACTAGTATATATATTAGCACATATTATCATTGTAAAGGGTGAATAATTCACCACTTGTTAGGGTGAATTAGGTCCATCACCAACAACATCATATCATCATTCTTCATGTATGATGATTTCAACAACATATCAATAAACATCAATCATTAAAGAAGTTTGTGTTCTTCATCATGTTCATCATTATTGTATATTTTAGCATCTAATCATTCAAGTTTTGTCTTTATCAATATGAATCCTAAGATCCATGCTCATTGTTCCGTTCATATCGGGAACACACAGGTTCGTTTAGATCTATTTTCAATTCTAAAAGATATTTTTAGAAGTTTTTTTACTTTAAAAATTGTTACAATAACTTTTTATAGAATTTTTTTATTGTTCAATATGTTTTATATCATTATATAAAAATTGTTTTTGAAACTTATCTAAAAATAGAAAAACTTTTTCCTAAAACTAAAACTTTTTTTCAGGGTAAAATATGACAAGTTTTAAAATTATTTTTTGAAGATAAAAGTATGACAAGTAAGAAAAAAAAGTGTGTATAGCCTAACGCATATATAAATATATATGCTGTATAGTTTTACAATTCAGGAAAGCGAATCAAATAATCCAAATAATCAGAAATTATTTTATTTGATAAAAAAATTTTAAATGATAAACGTTTGGTCTATCCTAACAAGATGATTTTTGTTTCTACCCAATTTCATAACTTATTTAAGTTGCAAAAAAAAAGAAGATATTTAATAGAAAGTTATTATTGACATGACATTAGAAATTACACGTTATACTAATGTGATTGGAGCTTAATGTTGAAAGATCCAAAAATTCTAGCGAACAAACAAATGGACTTATATGTATGATAAGAGTGAGTACCAGCCACCGATAGATCGATCTAACAAGTATTAGACTAGCTGAAAAAACAAAAAAAATCAACGTAATATCCAAAATAAGATTGGCCATATGTTCTGTTTCGTATAAGATTAGTTAAATATTAACTCACTCTTATGTTATTATTATTATAGTTATCATACATGATAGTGTTTATCATATCGATCATTCGTTTCATAAAATTATTTGGCGAGATTGATTTTCATTAAATTTTATAAGTTACTGTATTCTGATTATATATAGAGGAGTTGGTTTCTAATCACATGTCAATATTTTAATGTTTAATTGAACTAAATATGTGATTTTATATTGTAATTGCTATATAACAAGTTTATTTTGTTTATGCTATGTTTTATAAATGTTCGGAGTTTAAATGAACATATATGATAGTCAAAGGAAACAAAAAGATGAAGTTTAAGGACTAAAAATGTAAATAACAAACTATATGAAGAAGGAGGAAATATCAACTAAACGTCGTATGATATGTCGTGGTGGGCGTATCATAATACACCGTCGTATATATCGGTGTATTTGAAAAAAAAATTAGAAGATACGCATTTGAGACGGCGTATCACATGTCAATTGGGCATATGATACAAAGATGGCTATTTCAGCTCCAGATTAAAAGAATTTTGAGTTTATTTAAATATATAAAAAGAGTTTTCAAATGATAACTTTTCTCGGTTAAAAATTGGTGATTACAAGGAGATTCTTGGTGTTCCAAAGCATTCCTGTCCATTCCAAATCATCATCCAAATCGAGACTGAAGTTTCTATGAAGTCGATGTGTGGCGGCTAGTTCGCTTTGTAATCGTTTTCGGGTGAATCATTCTTGTTTAGAAAAATTATTGGTATTTTTCATTAGGGTTTTGCGATTAACATTAAATTATTGAATGCAATTAAGTTTTGGTTGATTTAAAATGGCTTATAAATAAAGTTGTGTGCTTGTTTATTAATTTTTGATTTACCTGCATCGTTAACTCATTACGATTAGCATACAATTTGATATATGTAAATTGATATCATTGTGAATGAATGAATCTTAAAAGTTTGTTACTATTTTATCAATTTAATCAAAAGTTAAAACCTTGAAGTATTTTTTGTGCAAATCTTAATGAAATATGTTAACGATTTATCTTGCGGAATTTGAAACCTGGATGTGATTTATTTGTCATTAATTACTACAAAACTGTTTTCAAAGTTTGTTGTTTTTAGTAAATTGTGTTCTGTAAAGCTAATATTTTTGAAAATAGTTAATTACATGAAAGGTCCCTATGGTTAGACCTGATTTCAATTTGGTCCCTAGGTTTGAAAATTTACAAGATCGGTCCAAACATTTGAAAAAAAAACATAACATAAATGGTCCCCGTCATGGATGAAACGTTAACTTTTCAGTTAATTTTTATAAAAATACCTAAACTACCCTTACAATAAAATTTAAACAAGAAAATTAAATTTATTTCTAATTAAATAAAAAATAATAATGTGTTAAGTGGGGCCCACCAACCCACTACCACTAACGTCTCCACCGTTACCCGTTGCAACCACTGCAACTACCATCAACTCTGTCAAAACCCACTGGCACCACCATCACACCAACACCAGCGACCACTGTCACTCCCACCACCAGCCACTTTCCACCCGTCTACTTCTACTGCCGCTATCATAGGAGAAGATCGTCGATATAGTTAGATTTGGGACATGCAAGATTCAGTTCAAGATTTGTGCCCACCTTCACCATTAGTTCTCGATGGTTCAAGCATAAGAAGATAAAGAACAAAGGGTAGAAGGTGGTTGCGATGGAGTGTTGATCGATTGAGGCAGCAGAAAGGAACCGCCTTTCATGGTGGTGAAGGGGATCGCCAACCCATTGCCCTGCCGTCGCCGCCCTCCTCCACCGGAATGCCACCGCTGCAACAAATCTAATGTATTTTTCGGTGTTCGGTGGATTTCTTTAGCGTCGGTCAACTGAATCAGCCTATTTCAGGTGGCTACGATTCAGTTTGGTTGGTCCGGTTGTGATGGTGATGTAGTCTTGTGGTGATGGTGATGTAGTCTGGTGGTGATGGTGATGTGATCTATGGTGATGTTGAATTGGTCTGGTGGAGATGGTAAGGCAGTCTGGTGGTAATGGTGGTCGGTGACATGGTGGTCCTATGGCAGTGGTGGACGGGCGATCACCGTCGATTGGTCTGGACAGGGAAGAACATGGAAGAAGAAAGAGAATGAAGGGGTGTGTAAGGATTTCTATAAGTCTGATGCAGCCAAAACATCCAAAGTCTCTCTGCAAGCAATGCACTAAAGAACTGAAGTAGAAGTGCTTCGGAAGTTTTACACCATGCACTAGAAATATTCTAAGTGTAAAATCTTCCGAAGCCAAGACCAATATCTTCCGATGCCAAAAGGGAAGTCTTCCGAAGCTTCAGAGACAAAGTCTTCCGAAGCCAAATAGTGAAGACAGATTTCTTCCGAAGACTTTTAGAGATATGCCTTTATCTGATGTACTTTACCATAAAGCTGGACCACCTTTCCGCTGCAACTCTGTAAAGTCACCAACTTACATGAGTTGGTGAAAGGTCCATGCTTTTGGTAACTGTACATTGAGGCCTTGAGTCCATGCTTTCTACTTTATGTACTTTTATCCTTTTTGTAATATATTAGGATGTGAGCTATGGCATGTCATAGTCACAAGTCAAAAGGCAGATATGCCTTTTGACTCTACAATTGATTTTGTTTGTGTCTAGTCAATTGTATTCAGCTGGCTTTCAAAGTATAGCCGGTTGTAGGTTGTAGTATAAGTATTCCATGTTCTAGTATCTTTCTTTATGCTTTGTAACACTTGTAATAGAACTTGAGAAAGCAATATATTGCATCCTTGAAACCCAATCTCTTGTGTTCTCTTGTTCTGTCTCTTACTCATTACTTGTGTTCTTAGTATCATACTTGTGGTTAATCCAGTTTACTGTTTGATTAAAGTTTGGTTAATCTCCTCTTTGTGTTGTTGTGTTGTAAGTGACCACCCTTCAATGGTCCTGCAATTGGTATCAGAGCATTTAGGCTCTTGATATAAGATCTCACCATCTTAAGATCCCTTACACACACAAATACTAAACTTTCAAATGGCAGCCATTTCCAAGACTGATATGGAAACTGGAACCATGAACAAGTCCCCACTGATCACTCTTGATGACTTTGATACCTGGTGTATGAGAATGGAAGGTTTCATCAGGTCTCTAGACTCAAGAATGTGGGAATCTATTGAAAATGGCCCTTTTATACCCAGCACTCCTTCTGCTACTGGTGCTGGTATGATCCCCAAAGATGTGGCTAACTACTCTGATGAAGATAGGTAGAGAGTAGAGATTAACAGAAAAGCCATGACAGCTCTTCAAACTGCCCTTCCAAACTCTGTGTACAGAGGTTTCAAGAAGTGCAAAACAGCTAAACAGCTGTGGGATGCACTAAAACTGATGTATGAAGGCTCCTCTGAAGCCAAGGAGAACAAGAAGGATCTCCTGAAGCAGCAGTTTGAAAACTTCATCTTCAAAACAGGTGAAACCATGACTCAGCAATACTTTAGGTATGTTGATATAGTGGATACCATTGTGGAAGGAGGAGTTCCTCTTGAAAATAGAGACATTGTAAGAAAGTTCATGTCCTCACTTCCTAGGCAATGGACACACTATTGTGTGGTGATCAAGAGGACTGAAAATCTCAAAACTCTTACTCTGATAGAGTTATATGGGATTCTCAGTGGCTACCAGATGAAAATGAACATGCAAGGTTCATCTGGCAACTCCAACAATCAATTGGGTTCAGCCCTGCATGTGGTTGAAAGGGATAGCATAGAACCTCAACATCATCTCATATGCTACCCTGATAATTCACCAAAGGGTCCTTTCATCACCTTCTCAGAGACACCAGGGAGAACTACACTCAAGGAAGCCCATTCCAAGAGACAAGCTCTTCTCAAGCCTTTGTGTCTTCTGATGAAAGTTGTGGCAACTCTCTTTTCACTCTTGAAGACCTGGATTGTATCCATCCAGATGATCTGGAATATATGGAAATAGTTCAGCAGATGGCTCTTCTCACTCATAGAGCCAAGAAGTTCTACAAGAGAACTGGAAGGAGGTTTCCAAGCAATGCAACCAGTGGAAAGTTTGGCTTAGACAAAAGCAAAGTCAAGTGTTACAACTGTAACCTGATGGGCCACTTTGCTAGAGAGTGTAAGGCACCTAAAACAAATGGTGGCCAAACATACCCAGACCAAACTACACTGAGAAAGCCCCTCAGAATGAGAAGCCAAAGCAACAAGCTGCTGTTGCTGTTGAAGAAGGAGGCTTTGACTGGAGCTTTCAGGTAGAAGATGCTTCTCCAAACCAAGCACTAATGGCATATCATGATGAAGCCAAAATGCATTGCTAAAGTTAATAGATACAGGTCCTATAACTTGGAGATGAGATCTGATCTTGAGTCCTTAAACATTTTAAAATCTGATTTTAGAAAGTCTGAAAATGATTATAAACTAAAGATAGAGGACTTAGAGAAAACCATTTCAGTTCTAAAACATGAGCATACAGATTTTAGGACTCAAATCAAATATCTCATAACCAAGCTGACTGAGTGCTAGGCTGAGCTTGTGGCCAGGGCAGAAAAGAATGTTCTTGAAGAAGAGACCTTCAAGAACATAATATCCTCATCCCTACACAACAAGGTGTGTTATCAAAATAAATAGGACTGGGATCCAATGAGATAGCTCCTCCATACATAATCTTGTCTGTAAGATCTTCTAGGTGTGGAAGTTGTGAAGATGAGCTTCCTCTCATAGATCCTGTAAGTAAAGAGGATGAAGAAGAGATAGTGAAGAATTCCTCTGAGAAGAGTGAAGAGGAGGATTCTAAGAAGGGCCACTATCCTTCTGAGGAGAAGACGATTACTATGATGACCAAGTCAATGAGAAAGAACTTGATCAGGAAGAGCAAAAGAAAAGCAAGGAAGGCTCAAGAGATCAAGGCTACTTTTGACTCTAAGCAGAAACAAGTTTTTATCTCTGCAGGATTTGAAGTAGTAAAGACTGAAGACATCAACCAAAACTCTTCAGCTAAGAGTTCTGGTTCTTGTTCAAATCATCTCAGTACCAAGAAGAAGACTGATTTGTTGTGTACCACTGCTGCACAGCCTGGACCATCAAACTCCAAGAACAGTTCCCAACCATAAGAACTGTCTCAGCATCTGCAAAGATGAAGGTGGAGAAGGGATGTGACTAAAAATAGTCTTGTTCTCATAAGAAAACTCTTGTGAAGAAGAAAATGTTGTGTGTCATGTGTGAAAGTACCTCTCATATTGCTAAGGATTGTCCATACAATCCTAAAAGTACTGTCCATATGACCAAGACAAAGACTTCAAAGAGTTTCAAGAAGATTCAAGCTTCGGAAGGAAAGTCTGTTTCCTTCGGAAGCTCCAAATCAAAGAAGAAGGCAAATGGAAAATTATCTTCGGAAGAGAAATTGGTCTCGGAAGAAAGGAATTCTTCCGAAGCACTGAAGTCTGTTGCAGTGACTGCAGAATCTTTCGAAGGTTCAATCATCAAAACTTCCGAAGTCCCAAAAGCTTCCGAAGTTTTGAAGGTCAAGTCCAAGACTCCAAAGGCGGTGTGGAAGTCTAAGAAAGACCAAGTGACTGAAAATTCTCCATCAACAATAGCTCAAGATCCTTCTATCACAACCATAGGATCTATTACTGTTGCATTACCTTCTATCATACTTAGTGAGCCCAAGACAAATAAGGCTTGGGTTTCCAAATGTAACTAATCATTTTCTTTATGCAGGAACAGCTCAAGACAAACAAGAATGTCTGGATCAATTGATAGTGGCTGTTCCAGGCACATGACAGGCAATAGGTCACTACTCCATAACTTTAAGAGGATTGATGGAGGACCAGTTGCTTTTGGAGGAGATTAAGGTGGTTACATTTCTGGAAGGGGCAAGGTCACAAATGGTAAGCTCAGCATTGAAAAGGTAAACTTTGTCAAGGAGCTTGGGTACAATCTTCTGAGTGTATCCCAATTTTGTGATCAGAGTCATAACATGCTCTTTACTGAGCATGAGTGCATTGTTCTCAAGCCTGAAGTGGTCATTCCTCATGAGCACATCCTGCTTAGAGCCCCCAGGAAAGGGAACATGTACAAGATGAACTTGCAAGAAACATCTCCCTTCGGAGAAGTTTCATGCTTTCTGTCTAAAGCAAATAGTGATGAGTCTTTCCTATGGCATAAAAGAATGTGCCATATAAACTTTAAGAACATGAATAAACTAATTAAACATGATTTGGTAACTGGAATGCCAAAGAAAGAGTTTACAAGTGATGATCATTGTGTTGCATGCCTGAACGGGAAGCAATATAAGGTATCTCACAAGCCTAAGGAAAGGAACTCCATCACTACTCCCCTACACTTATTACATATGGATCTCTTTGGCCCCATCAGTGTAATGAGTCTAGGAAGCACCTTTTATTGTTTGGTGATCACAGATGACTTTACAAGATTCACTTGAGTTTTCTTTCTTAGAACTAAGGATGAGACCCCTAAGATTCTGAAGAATTTCATCTTAAAAATTGAGAATCAAAGTGATCACAAGGTCAAAACCATAAGATTTGATCAAGGAACTGAATTCAAGAATCAAATCCTTGATACATTTTATGATGAAAAAGGTATTACAAGACAATATAGTGCTCCTAGGACTCCTCAGCAAAATGGTGTTGCTGAGAGGAGAAACAGGACACCAATTGAAGATGCAAGAACTATGTTGTCTGACTCTAAACTGCCCATCACCTTTTGGGCAGAGGCAGTAAACACTGCTTGCTATGTGCAAAACAGAGTTTTAGTAGTTAAGACACATGGTAAGACTCCTTATGAACTTTGGCACAAGAGAAAACCTTTCATTGGTTTTCTCAGGTCATTTGGATGTCCTTGCACTTGAATACCAAAGATCAAGTTGCTAAATTTGCTGAGAAATCAGATGATGGACATTTCATTGGATACTCTTCTCAGGCTAAGGCTTATAGATTATACAATCTCAAAACTAGAATTGTTGAGGAGTCAACCAATGTGACTTTCAATGAACACACACCCTGTGTGGCTGGTTCTGGTCCTGATTGGCTATTTGATCTTGATTTAGTTACCAACTGTTTTTACAAATCTTGTGAGAATGTTTCAGGATCTGCAGAAAATTTAAATACAGGTGATCCTGATCCAAGATTTAAGCTAAGAAGACCTTCAACTCATACATCTTCAGCTCCAGTTGGAACTACTTCAGTAAATGAGGTTTCTATCAGCACTACAATGACAAATTCAGCTGATACATCTGGGGTGCCTTCAAATTCCAGCTCAGGGGCTCCACAACCTGATAAAGATACCTTAATTGTGGAAGACGACAATGGTGATGGTGAAAGTGATCAAGAATTTCTTGATGCTAATAACCACACCATAGATGACAACATCAATGATGTCACACACTTATTGGATCAACTCAATCTTGATAAGTGTGGTGATGTGAAGGGTGAATCATCTATGCCAGATCTAAATTTCTCAAATTTAGATCTTTCTCAGCAACTTGCTGTGATCCCTCCGCTTAGGATCCACAAGTCTTACCCCACCACAAACATCATTGGAGATGTTGTCACAGGGGTAAGAACAAGAGGACAAACCCATGAAGCAAATGTTTGTCTTCACTCTTGTTTCTTATCCCAGATAGAGCCAAAGAAAGTTGATGAGGCTCTAAAGAATGGAAGTTGGGTTGAAGCTATGCAACAAGAGTTGCTTCAATTCAAAAGGCAAAAAGTTTGGAACCTTTGTCCTCTTCCTCATGGGAAAACTACCATTGGAACCAAATGGGTGTTTAGGAATAAGAAGGATGATAGAGGCATTATCATCAAGAACAAGGCTAGACCAGTTGTTCAAGGATACACACAAGAAGAAGGGATTGACTACACTGATGTCTTTGCTCCTGTAGCAAGATTAGAAGCTGTTAGGAAATTCCTGGCATTTGCTGCATCCAAGAACTTCAAGGTCTTTCAACTTGATGTGAAGTGTACTTTTCTGTATGGAGTGATTGATGAAGAGGTGTATGTCAAACAGCCACCTGGTTTTGTAGACCCTGATCATCCTGATTATGTCTGCAAGTTTGACAAAGCTCTTTATGGGCTGCATCAGGCACCCAGGAAGTGGTATGAGACATTGTCTGAGTATCTTTGCAAACATGGATACAGGAGAGGTACTATAGATGGAACTCTCTTCATCAAAGGACAGGGAAATGACATATTGCTAGTTCAAGTGTATGTAGATGACATCATCTTTGGTTCAACTAATCCAAATCTCTGCAAAGACTTTGAGAAGCTGATGAAAGACAGATTTGAAATGAGTGCAATGGGAGAACTCAATTTCTTTCTGGGAATTCATGTGAAGCAAGTTGAAGATGGTATCTTCATAAGTCAGTCAAAGTATGTTCAGGACATACTCAAGAGGTTCAACATGACTGATTGTAAGATTGCTAAGACACCCATAGTAAGAAACCACTCCCTTGGACCTGATCTTGAGGGGGAGTGTGTAGATGAACACTTATACAGGGCTATAATTGGGTCTCTTATGTATCTTACAGCTAGCAGGCCTGATATCATGTTTGCTACATGTATTTGTGCAAGATATCAAGCCAACCCTAAGATGTCTCACCTCATCACTGTCAAAAGGATTCTAAGATATCTCAAAGGTGCTTCAACACTTGGTTTATGGTATCCAAAGAATCCTGACTTCAATCTGTATGCTTATACAGATAGTGATTATGGTGGCTGCAACATGACTGCAAAGTCTACATCTGGGGGATGTCAATTCCTTGATGGAAGGGTTGTCTCATGGCAATGCAAGAAACAATCCTGTGTGTCTGCATCAACTGTTAAGGCTGAATACATTGCTGCTGCAAATTGCTGTGCTCAAGTGCTTTGGATTCAAAATCAGATGTTGGACTATGGATTTAACTTCAAGGAGACTCCCATCCACATAGACAACAATAGTGATATCTCTATCACTGAGAACCCTGTGTAGCACTCAAGGACCAAACACATCAATATCAGGTATCATTTAATAAGAGATAACTATGAAAAGGGATTAATTAAACTAGTTAAAGTTCATACAGATGAACAATATGCTGATCTGTTTACAAAAGCTTTTGATGAACAGAGATTTAAATATCTAATATCAGCTATTGGGATGATTAACTTTGAGTAGATCTTTTCTTAAAACTAATTCTAATTATTTCTTAAAATATGTGTGTCCTAAGTTGTTTAGTTCATCACTTTCATAAGCTCATGTTTTCTTTGGATATAAAATCCTTTTTGAAGACTTTCCTTAGATTCTTGAAAATTTTCTGATCCTTCGGAAGATATTTTTACCTTCGGAAGCAAATCATGTCTTCAAAATAAATAATTGTCTAAGAAATTTTACCTTGGGAAGAGGTTTTAATCTATCTTCCGAAGCTTAAATACTTGTCTCAGACACTTATTTGTTTTTAAGGACTTTTTCCTTACGAAGCAAAATTAACTCTCGAAAGCTTTGTTGTTTTATATACAAAGCATTCAAGTTTTTATTTCTCTTCCGAAGCAAAATTTTCAAGATTCTCAGGAAATTCTTCCGAAGTCATTTTAGCTTCGGAAGCTTTTTCATTAAAACTTCCGAAGATAATCTACTTTCGGAAGCTTTCGAATTCCAAGAAAACTACTTTTTGAGCAAAAGTAAACTACTTTTTCAGAGGTGGGACCGACATTCGGATTTCAAAGTTTATCCTCTTTCATTAACTTTGGTTCAAATCTTTTTCACATAAATACCCGACGGTTCCCCCTCTCCCTCACTATCTTCTTCAATTCTACTATTCCTCAAACCTAATTCCCAAACCGCCTTTGCTTTTCACCTTTCTTCATCCCTAAGCTTCTAAAATGGCCAACTTTAACCGCAGAAACAACCCAAATTTCTCCATTCAACTTCACAGTCAACACAATCAGGTTGCTCTATTAAGCTCTGAGAAAGAGGATAGTTTCTCAGAGATTTACTGTTTCTTAGCTTTATCTAATTACTTCACCTCCCTAACCATTGATCCTACTCTCTATGAGGATCATCTTCTTGAATTTTGGAAGACCTGCCAAGAGGTCATCATGGATGGGGAGAAGGCACTGTCTGCCACAGTGCAAGGAAGGACAATCTTCATCACTCCGGCCATCATCAATACTCACTTGCAGCTGGATGATGAAGAAGGTGAGTTGTCCTTCCCAAAGAAAGCTGTCGATCATTCCTTTGGGCAGATGGGCTATGAGGGAGATTTCTATGTAAAGTCCTTCAGGAAAGGGAAGGTCTCATCCCAGTGGAAATACCTACTTCATGTGGTTATCCACAGCTTGTCAAACAAGCATGGAGGGTGGGACCAGATTCCTGAGTATCTCTCCTTCATAGTGCATGGACTGGTTCAAGGGGTCAAGTTCAGGTACTCTCAATTTGTCTATACAAACTTGCTTGCTAACTTGGACTCCTTAGAGTATTATATGTTTCCTAGATATGTTCAACACATTCTCAACTGTGAACTGGGCTCACAATTGAGGAAAACATATAATATTCTTAAATTGGGACAGATGAAGCCCGACATCTTTAAAATCATAAAGAAGCCAACTGTAGGCTTCTCAGGGGTAGAAACAGCCCTTGTCCTCAAAATGTTAGAGCTCATCGCTCAAGGTGACAACCTAGCAACACAAGCTAGTGTTGAACCCACACCTTCTACCTCTCTACCACCAAAAAGACCTCAAGTAACCCTCACCTACCAAAGAAAATCCAAACGAACCCCTGCTCAAGCTATTGAGTCTGTGCAGGTCTCCATATACTCACCTTTACAAGAGTAAGTGGACACTAGAGCTCCCATTTCCCCTGAGGAGCAAACCACTCCCATCTCTTCAACAATCAGGGCTGAGGTTCCTCATGCTCACCCTGATGAGCACACAAGCCCAACTACCTTAAGCCTTCACTCTGAGTCTCAACACTCAAGTGAACAACCTTCAGGGGACAGTTACCATCCCCAGCCTTTAGATCTAAATTAACCCATTCCCAACTTTTCATTCTATACTGATGAAGACTTAGGTTTCAGTGAGTACCATGAGTCTCTCTTCTCTTCCCCTACTCAAGAGAGATGAGCACTCCTGAGTCTCCTCAGTCTAGCCCACATCAGTTACCTATAACTGAGGTGGATACTTCTGAACCTGTTCGGGATATCCATATGGAAAAGGCTCTCACTTTTGCAAGTGATTACATTATTAAGACCTCAACCATGGCAACTCAACCCATTGACATCTCAACTGAGAATGTCAATGAGTAAGGAAATCCAGCAGCCAAGAACCTGAAGCTGGTGGTGAGAGAGAGGACTTTGGTCCAATCATCTCATCCTCCAATGATTCTTCTGATGAAGAAGAGGGGAATCTGAGACTAAAGGTGCAAAAACTGTCAAAAACATGCTCCTATTTAGTCTCTAAGGTTAGTCATCTTGAATCTCAAGTGACTACCCTTCACAACAGGGTCAATAATCAGCAACTTGAGATATCTTATCTCAAAGAAAAACTAGATGGGAGACCTTTAAGAAGAGTTCAACCAGGAATACAAGAACCTGTGAATGTGGTTGACCTAACCTCTAGGTCACCTATGCAAGAGGGTGATGCTACCAAAAAGGGGGATAAAGTCATTACAGACACAGAACCTGGGAGTTTTTCAGAGAGTATGAACATTGAGGACTCACCATCCTCACTTGTAATTGTGCATACTCAGCAACTTCCTCAAGTTCACATTAATGTGGACTCTATAGACTCTATCATCAGGAGTCTTTTGAGGAAGGTATACCAAGGGCTATGTCATCCCCACCTCAAGGAACTTCAAACTACATCATTGGGTCGAGGTATGATGCTGATAGAAGAGCTCTTATTCTTCACAGAGTTCAAGGGCAACAAGAAGTATTTGATTTTCAAACCTTGAACTACTATGAAGGTCTTGATAGGGTCAACATGCCACTTGTCAATCCAAGCAAATCAAGACAAGCTGACAGGTTGGCACTCAGAATTCAAGACAGAATTACTGAAGAGTTCAGCCTAAGAAGGACACAAAGGCAATCAAGTAATGTCATTGGTCAACTGGATGCTGAGACAGACCCTGAGATTAGCTTCAAAGGGAAAACCTTGGCTGAAGGCCCAATGATAGAGCCTGAGAG
The DNA here is from genome assembly GCA_025215565.1 of Flaveria ramosissima. Taxonomy (NCBI): domain Eukaryota; kingdom Viridiplantae; phylum Streptophyta; class Magnoliopsida; order Asterales; family Asteraceae; genus Flaveria; species Flaveria ramosissima. The sequence goes on along the minus strand of CM046037.1, from coordinate 23,147,616 downwards.
CCCTGTCACACCAATAACTGCTTCAGAAATTCATTCCCTCGGTGAAACACCTGCAAGTGAAGGTGTCTCACAACCTCTCTATGGACAGAGCATGGATGCTACACCAAGCAATGAAGGCCAAACCTCTATCCACCCTGAGTCACAAAGGTCTGTGGGTGACAAAGGGAAAAGGATTTTGACTCCTGAGGAAATTGAGGAGGAGGAGAGAGAGAAGAAGAGGAAGCTAAGGGGAGAAAGTTTCTCTGGGTCTTCAGGTTTTATGCAAGCTACAATCAGGGCTGCTCCCAGACCAAACACTCAAGATGATGAGTTGAGGGTAGTCAGGATTACTTACCTGCACACCAGGAACTATGACATAGATGAGATTATTTCTCTCCCCTTAGAGCAACTAAATGAACTGGCTGACATGGAAGTGTCAAGAGAAATAAAAGAAAAGGAGAATGCAAGGTTACTTCTCCAATTCAAAGAGGAGAAGATACAGAAAAGACTCTACACTCATGCTCCTACTCTCTCCCCAGTTCAAGAAAGCCATGTGCAAGAGACTATGGCTTCTACACAAGAACCTCAGGTAGACAAAGAAACAGACAGACAAAACATGATCAACTACCTGAGTGCCACAGGTCTCTACCAGGCATCTGCACTTCTTCCCTTGTCCTTTGAGTACATTGAGTTTGAGTATCTCAAACAACTTGAACTTCAAGTGCTCAAAGAACAAAAAGCTACAAAGAGAAAGATGAGGGAAGAGGCTACAAAGTCAAGAGCCATCATCCAAAAGAGTATGAAAAAGTCTGCTGATAGACAAAGGATGATGAGCTTCTTGAAGCTGTATGGATTCTCCGGAAGGAGACTTGGCCCTATGTCTCTATCCACAATGGATGAGCATATCAGGGTAATCAAGCAGAAGATCAAGAATGGAGAGCTGATTGACTTACACTCTCCTCCAAGTCAAATCCCACCTGAAGTAGAGGTTAAGGTTGAACAACCTGAGACAACACAACCCGGACCTCCTGCTGAACCTCAGCAAGCTTCATCTTCTGATCCACAGCAGGGTCAAACTCCCTCTCCTTCTAATCCTATGAGGGAGGAACACCCAACTGAGAAAGACAAGGATGATCAAAAGGTGCTGCAGACCAGTCTTCTCAGTTAAAGTCCTCTAAGAGGAAGAAGAGGATGGCTTCTAAACCAAAGTCTAAGAAGAAGAAGCCTGAATCATCTACCTCTACACCTCAGGCTGAGTCAGATCAACCTGAGGAAGTGCATGAAGAGGCAGCCCAACCAACTCCAATTCAAGTGGCTCCTCTTGCAGCTGAGACACCCATCTTATCCTGGACCTTCTCTACCAATCCAGAAAGATGGCATGTGATCAGAGATCAAGGTGTTGAAAATGTCTATACATGGCAAGACATAATCAACTTACCTCTGCTTGATCTCTTTGAGATGAGAAGATACTATGAGAGTCTGAATGATCCTGACCATCTAATGAAGAAGGGTATGGTCATCATTGTGCTGAAGACTACAAACATCTGAAGATCTTCTAAATGTTTTGGTAGCATCAGCCTAGGGGGAGTTTGTAAGGATTCCTATAAGTCTGATGCAGCCAAAACATCCAAAGTCTCTCTGCAAGCAATGCACTAAAGAAATGAAGTAGAAGTGCTTCGGAAGTTTTACACCATGCACTAGAAATATTCTAAGTGTAAAATCCTCCGAAGCCAAGACCAATATCTTCCGAAGCCAAGACCAATATCTTCCGAAGCCAAAAGTGAAGTCTTCTGAAGCTTCAGAGACAAAGTCTTCCGAAGCCAAATAGTGAAGACAGATTTCTTCCGAAGACTTTTAGAGATATGCCTTTATCTGATGTACTTTACCATAAAGCTGGACCACCTTTCCGCTGCAACTCTGTAAAGTCACCAACTTACATGAGTTGGTGAAAGGTCCATGCTTTTGGTAACTGTACATTGAGGCCTTGAGTCCATGCTTTCTACTTTATGTACTTTTATCATTTTTGTAATATATTAGGATGTGAGCTATGGCATGTCATAGTCACAAGTCAAAAGGCAGATATGCCTTTTGACTCTACAATTGATTTTGTTTGTGTCTAGTCAATTGTATCCAGCTGGCTTTCAAAGTATAGCCGGTTGTAAGTTGTAGTATAAGTATTCCATAGTATCTTTCTTTATGCTTTGTAACACTTGTAATAGAACTTGAGAAAGCAATATACTGCATCCTTGAAACCCAATCTCTTGTGTTCTCTTGTTCTGTCTCTTACTCATTACTTGTGTTCTTAGTATCATACTTGTGGTTAATCCAGTTACTGTTTGATTAAAGTTTGGTTAATCTCCTCTTTATATTGTTGTGTTGTAAGTGACCACCCTTCAACGGTCCTGCAGAGGGGGGTAAGGGTTGGGGTTGATTGTTATTAATAATATATATAAATATTAAATTGTTATTAGCCAGAGGTTTTTTGGTCATTTTACAAGCACTTAACCGAAAAAGATAATGGTCATCCATGACGAGAACCATTTATATTACGTTTTATCAAACGTTTGAACTAACCTTGTAGTTTTTCAAATTTGATGACCGAAATCAAAAACATATCCAATCACAACAACCTTTTTTTCAATTCACTCTTTTTAAAAGTGAGAGAAAATTGTATATCACTCATCCAAGGTAATTAATGGGCGGCCACGTTGGACTTCAAATGGATGTAACTTTTGACAAGAGTGAATAAATGGGAAATAAATCATTGTTAATTATCTTCTATTTATTAAATTGTTAAAAGTTAATTACATGAATAGTTCTTTTGTTTTATTAATATTGTGGTTGTTTCTCAAAAGAAAATTAGATGACAGTGGTTTGACTGTTGGAATCCCAATCAGCCTGCATCATCAGAAAATAGAACTATTGAATCATGGGTGAGTTATGGACATCCTACCTTAAGAGTGGTTCACCACTCTTCTTTACTTCCTGCCCTAAGAGTGGTTCCCCACTCTTCTTTGATCCGTCTTAAGGCTGAGTGGCAGCCTCAACCCGACGAAAGTGCGGTGTCTGCGATGACCTAATAGTTTGTCAAAACGTAATAAGTGTAGTCTTTAGAATGGATCTATGTTAAACTTTTGTGTTAAATGAGTGTAATTTGACCAAAGTACCATTAATATAAAAATTCTAAAACTTAATATAATTGATAATATAATGTGTTATTTAGGTTGCTTAATAAACTAGATACTAGATAATAAAAAAGCTAGTTATAATATATGTAGATTCGTTGTCACCCTTTATATAACATCAACTACTCACCCTTTCTCTTCTCCTACATCGTTGTTGGTGACGACTAAGCACACAACCATCATCAAATTCTATCATCACAACATCTTAAATGGACTATCAACAACTTCATTATTGACGTGACATTCGAAATTATATGTTGTACTAGTATGACGGGAGCTTAACTTTGAGAAGATCCAAAAATCTAACGAAAAAGCAAATGGACTTATATGCATAATAAGAGTGAATACTCATACTCGCCACCAATGAATTGATTGAACAAGCAACAAACTAACCAAAAATAATAATAATAATAATAATAATAACATGGCATAGTATCCAAACTAAGATTGGTTACATGTTTGGTTTTAAATATAACTAGAAATAAAACCCGTGCGACGTTGTGTGTCTTCAAATTTCGTTACGTGTATAGTGACAGTGACATTAACATGTTTAAGTATATGCACAAAACATTATAGTCAAGTTGAAAAAGTTAAAGTAGCGAAGTAATAAAGTTAATAAGTTGAAATAATGCATTATATATAGTATGGGCAAGTTGAAACATTAGAATGTTTAAAATTTAAGTTTAAAGTATATCGGTTAAACTTGAAAGTTTGTAAAGTTTATGAGTCGACTTGAAAATTTAAAGCAGTGGTCGGTTGCATATGCTACCAAAACTAGCAATTGTGTTATATATACTGTTGGAAAATTTTGAATATGAAAAGCAAGAAGACCAATGTAGAGCTAGCCCATTTGGTAAAAGTTTTGTCTTTTAGAGGGAAGGTCTTACGTTCAAACCCATAAATGATTTAATTTGATGTGATGTATGAGTAGGAGTCTAGAGATTTGTCGTTCATAAAAAAAAGAGAAAATAAAGAGCAAAATTAAGTAGAAAAAGATAGTACCATATGTAGTCAAGCAAACGCTCGAACTCGCACCTCCTGTGTAGAATCAAACGCTTCTAGCCATTCGACAAAAGTTACTTTAGTGTATTTTCTCAACCAAAATAATAAAACTAAATATAAAAGTTAGGTGATTGGTCATTGACTTTTATAATTAAGAGATAGTAAAGTAGCTAAATGTTAACCTACTTTTTTATTTATCACAACGACAATTCATTTGAACTTTTTAACCGCCATTTAACTTTTCATTTCAAATCCATTTTATCGGGTTTCACTTAATTTTATTTGTTTGTGTAATTTTGATTACATATAGAGTATTTGATTTAAAAAAACAATTATTCTAAAATTTGTGAAAAAGATTATTGTGTTATCATTTTTTCATAAATGTGTGTTCAATGTATTCTTACTAAAGATTCATATATATAGGTCTAGTTTGTTAATATGTAGAGATGAATATAATTATTACTCGTCATTCTATCTTTCTCTCTATAAACGTATTATATATCCTTGTTTTAAATATTTGCCAGTAGGTTGTTGTTTTACAACAGATTATCAGCATGAGTTGTCATGTGAAGATGGATCATAACATCAAAGGTAAAAATCTTTGTTTTTGTTTTGATTAATTCAAATAGAAATCCATATTATAATTCATATAGTTTTGAATTATGTGTAGATATATTATCATTATTACTCTTTTGATTTTCTCATATAAAGTCCATATTGTAATTCATATTCTTTTAAGATATGTTGAGAATTATACTTATTATTTTAGTAAAGTATTAATAATACGTTCTTGAACAAATAAATATTTATATTTGTTAAAATCATCATCTTCTACTATCAAAGAAAATAAGTTTACTAATAAGGATTTTCAACCCGCATAAAGAAAACATAAATATGTTTTTTTTAAAAAGGATTTTTTATATTAATTATGTTTTGCACCTTATATACTAATAAATAAAAATCTTAAGTGACACTTGTCACTCTCCTATGCCTACTAAACTTTTTTTTCCCGTCTCTCTCTTCTATTAACTATACAAATTTTCTTTTTTTAGTTTTGATAAATATTTTTTTCTTTCACTTATTAAATGATTTTTATAGTTATTTTTATAAAGTATTTTATATTTTAAAATAAGTTAATAAAACATTTTTTAATTATAAAATTTCTTTTATTCTTTCCATAAAACATTTCTAAAAATAATTATTAATGATTATTAGAATATATATTAAAAACTATATAATATTTCATAAATATGTGATATGAAAAGCTTTATTACTAATATTATAGTCTTACATATAAACCGTGTATTACACATGGTTCCAACCTACTACTATAATATTAAAAGTTTTATGTATCTAGTAGATTTACTTATTAATTTTTTTGTTACGAAAAGTAACTTAAAAAAAGAAAGAAAAGTATTATAGTTTTAATGGTAATATATAATAAACTAACAATTATGATCATTGTTGTTAGGACCGGATCGGACCGGCCGGTCCGACCGGGTCGGCCGGGATTCGGGGCCGGGTCCGGTCCGGTCAATGGTGATTCGTTTTTGTGCCATTGAACCGGCCGGTTCATCCCGAGTTGGTGGTCGGACCGGGAGAACCGGACCGGTTCCGACCGGATTTCCTTTTTTTTTTTTTTTTTTTTTTTGGTTTTTGTTTTAATGGGTAAAAACGAGGTGTTAAACCATAAATTAAGAGCAAAAAAAGCAAAAAACCGGCTTCACGCGGGCCCGGTTTATTTCGAACGGCATTCGTGTCCGCATGTCGTGCGTGGGCGACCCAAATTTTCCAGCCAGAAACCCGTTTTTGCACCCCCCCCTGCGCGCGGGTAGGTCATGGTGTAAAAGGTATCATAAAGACATTCAATACCTTTCACCTTGTTATCACATATAAACACATAATGGTTCATTTGTCACACCAATGTGGGATAAGGGTGTTAGAGAGACTCCCTTTCACACCCTTATTAGTTATTTCAACAAATATTTAATTACATATATAAATATAATTAAAATATAGTTAAATCCGGTCCAACCGATCCGACCGGTCCGACCACCAAACCAGTAAGGCGTCCGGTTCGACGTCCGATCCGGTTCTGAAAACATTGATTATGATGCTTCGCATTTATTTGTGAATACCATATGATGCATTGTAGATATTATATTAATTAAATTTAAAATAATGGTTACATATGGTATTAATTTAAAAAAAGATTATTCTTAATCTCTGTTTATCACATTAACATTAAAATCGAATTATCAAGATTACACAGATTATAATTATTACATATAATATATTTTAAAATATGATATTGTTACAATATTAGTTTACTTTCTAAATATACGAAACTGGTATAACTTGATTTATCATTGTCTGATTGAATTAACCATCATTTTTTGTATGTTTATCAAAATATTAACTGTAATATAAAAAGATAATAGTGATTTAAGTCAAGAAGGGAGATTGAATTTGTTTGTTTCGTTGGCTAATTGTGAAAAATTTTAAAATTAAGATAATATAAAATAAATGCAAGTCATGAATTGATTATTATGTTATAAGTTCATAAATCTTATGTTATTATAAATTGTAATTTATGTTGTCGACTTGCTTTGTGATTTACATTTTTTTCTACATAACTAAATATGACATATCCTTTTAAATCTCAAGACAACTAAAAGTTGTCTTTGAAAATTTACTTCACTAAACCATATTTGTTATTATTTATTATAATATTATGAGTTAATTACGCAAATGGTCCCTGTGGTTTATCGAAAATAACAGGTTTGGGTATTAAGGGATTTTTGTAATAGGTTGGGGTATTACGTTTTCAATTTTGTAACGAGAAAGGGTACTAAGGCTAACAACCGTTAAGTTTTCTGTTAAATTTTAATAAAATGACTAAATTACCCTTTGAGGGATTACATTTGTAATTTTATTTCTCCTTTTATCTGGGGACCATTTTTGTAATTACCTATAACTTAATAAACCCAACCCCCACCCACATCCACATCGGTGTTACCCACCATAGCTACCGCCCACCACCACTGTTGTTACCGAGCATAGGTACCGCCCCACCACCACCCCATATCAAACACCCAATTCCCTCTCCCCAAATGTACCTACAAAATCTCTTCAATTCACATCTCCTACATCTAATATTCCTGAACAAAAAGCCCCCCAAAAGCCCAAATCAAAACCTTTGAATCCAATTTCTTTGAAACACCCAAAAACCCTTAAAGAAAAACGAAGAAGAAGGCGTATCTTTCACGAAACACCCGAGGGGTTTGTAACGAAAAAGTATCCAATAAGGGGAAGGGGTTAAAAATCCGGTGAGACCATCGTTTACGGTGAAACTTGTGAGGGTTCCGGGGACACCGTATCTGAGTACTGATAAGTGCAACAGTTGTCAATTCGATCGGTTGTACCTTTCCTTCTCCGACCACGCCACCAACACCATTAAACCACTGTCGCCACCACCATCAACTTGGTTGTACATTTCCTTCTCCGACCATGCCACCATATCCAGATCCAAACACATCGTTGGTTCCCCCCACTTCCCGTGATTTGTTTAAAACCCTAAAACCCAAATTAAACATTACCTAAGTGGAAATTCATGAATAAAGGCTTGTTGTAAGCAGTGGTTGTTTAGGGGAAATGAATCGGCGGTAGATAGTGCCACGGTGGTGATGATGAGATGACGATGATGGTACTGATGATACGATGATGAGATGATGAGATGATGATGGTGGTGAGATGGTGCTAACGGCGAGGCTGGCGGTGGGGCCCGACGGTGGCGGCTGGCGGTGGCGGCTGGCGGTGGTGGCCAGCAACGGGGCCCAACGGTGTGGGCTGGTGGTGGTGGATGACAATGGGCACCAACAGTGTGGGCTGGCGGTGGTGGCTGGTGATGGGGCTCGAAGGTGGAGACTGGTGGTAGTGGTGGTGAAATATTGAATATATATATATATACACTATGTGCATATATATATATATAGCAAATTACAAAACACTCCCTTATATATATTGAATGACACAAATAGCCCCTTAAGTTATAGTAGTAATCATTGTGAAGTGAAAATACAAAAATACCCTTAGGTTTAACAGAAAAGTTATCGTCTGTTAGTGTTAATACCTTAACTCGTTACAATTTGAAAACACAATACCCTAACCTGTTACAAAAAACCTTTAGTACCCAAACCTGATATTTTCGATAAACCACAGGGACCATTTGCGTAATTAACTCTAATATTATATAACCAAAAAACAAAATATGTGACTTGATTAATTTTTTAGTTCATGTGATTTAAACAAATTATACGCATTGTTATAATAGTGTTACATTTTTATTTAAGAATACTCTACAATCATTTAATAGTAATAACTTTTGTTGGACAAAAAACATATTAAGAGTGTAGTGATTTCATTGCAAGAATATCACAAATACAATTTTATTAAGGAAATTATAACAATGAATATAACTTGTTTATAATTTTATATTGTCTTTAACATGTAAATGATGGTAGAACGTGTGACATAGTAGTTAGTATTTTTAACGTGTTGTAAGAATATAACTAGTATGTATGATGGTATGTTGTAATATTAAAAATTACATGACTTTAATTTTAAGGTATATGTCTTTTATATGTTATACATTATTTATTATAATGTATTGAATAAGAAAATTAAAAATTTACTTGTGTTTTATTGTAATATCTTAAGTAATTATAAATATGTTTTGCTTATAATAAATGATCCATTAATTTATTTTTTCATTACTACCATAACCAGCCTATGTGTTTGTACTTAGGTAAATGCAAAGCATCCTATATTTGAAAATCAATTTTTCTAAGTGCTTTAGTTCCATGTGATCAGATTTTGATTAAACGCTATAAATGCTTTTTTAACACTTAAAAGCTTAAAATCAACGTTTTAAGTGTTTTCTTCTCTCCTTCGAGCGTTCGAACATGATACCAAATATGAATTGGACTTTGTAGGAAATAGGTTCACTTTTATATTAAAAAAATAGTAATTCTAACGACACTCTCGTTAGCCATGGAAAATATTCTAGTACAATATCGTTTACAAATACGACTAGAAAATAAAAATAAACAATATATATGTACCGAACTTGATACAAACATCCGTCTTTAGTATGTACTCCAAGGATTCTTCATATAATATTCTTACCATGAGTCTTAATCGCGTTCGAATATTCAACTACCTTGACTGTAGCAATTAACAAACAAAATATTGATGGTTGTGGCTGAGGATCGTGTTAGACACGGGTCCCTTAAAACAGATTTCGCGTCTCTACTCAAGACAACACGTCTGTCTCTTAGGGTATAACAGTCAAAGCAGTATGTACTGCCGGAGAGTGCCTCGACCCGAGAGATCACCTGGTAAAACATGTGTTATGATGTTATGTGGAAAATGTTAAAGATGATGGTGTATGAGGAACAATTTAGAGAGTTTTCGTCTCTAGATTTTTATAAAACTTGTTGAATCTAAAAAGAATAAATTTCTTCTTCTTCTTCTCTCATCATGAGTTTAGTTATATACTCATGCTAAAGACTTCACATTAATGTGAATTTTATGATTCACAAACAAAACTTCCATTTGATTTATGAAATGTTTTATGAGACCAAATTAAAACTCTCATTTTATTCATGACATGCTTAATATCAATTTTAATAAAAATTATGATCCATAATAAACATTCATAATATTTATTAAAAGACTTGGTCAACATAAAACATCCATTTTAATCAATACATTGCTTTATTAGCATTATGCAAGAAATTACAACAATTTCCTACTATAATCACCCAAGTTTTACTTTCTTCATTCCGACCACTCAACTTCAAGCATTAATATCTAATTCATCTTAGCTTCAGTTTGGACACGGTATAGTTCATTACAAAACGAGAACTTAAACAAATAAATAATAACTATTTATATGAAAAATATATAAATATAATTATTTTGTGTCCAAAATTTCAACAGACTTTCCTCTACAATGAAGAGAAAAAATAGAACTTGAATTGTAAGGAAAAAAATAACTTAAATACGACAAAAAAATCAAAACAAATTTGTAATTAAAAGTTGTAAAAAATATTAACTATAATTGGATCTATATACAAAAATCAAAACAAAAAAATGAGAGGAAAACAAATGGAACTAATAAACAATTGAACGATAACAAATTGAATAAGAATAATTCAAATGACGTGTGAGTTAGTCTAATTTAAATATTTCATAGACAAACATTGAATAACGAATACATAAAGACTGTTGAAGTAACACATGTATCATTATTAATACAATAAGATAGTAAGATAATCATCAATCATACATGGTTAGTTACTTATATAGTATAATCACAAATGCATAAGTTTATATATATGGCATGAAACAACGCATAACAATTCACATCTAATGTATGCAATAATACATACAACATACTAGGAATACATATGAAACAAACAAGAAAACATACTTTAAAGTATCATTAACAGTGCATGCAATGTATGCGATTATGCATAAACTGTAATAAGAATGTATAAGATGTTTGCAGCACTGTCTACACTAAAGTATCATTAGTAATATATATAGTGTATGCAACAATACATACTTTAACGTATCATTAGAAATATGTATTGTAGTCACCAATTTATAGTGAATATGTATATACAATGAATGCAACAATGGCGATACATATAACACTAAATTGTCATTACCTGGAATTTTCTATGTCATATAGTGTAATCACTATATGTACTATCACAAAGGTGTGTGTAACTCTACAATAATGCATCCAAGTACACTATATGTACTATCACTATATGTACGAACGACTTCTCCAATTATATTAGTATGTCTAAACCACTTGTAATTAAATAGATGCATATTCACTCACAACAAAATACACATGTTACATCCTAAATACTTCTTACACTTTAAATACAAAAATCGGCATGTACATGATTTAGATTTGTACCGCTCTAAACATTTCATCAATAGGAGAAAACAGGTCATTTCAAATAAAAAAAGAAAAAAAAAGAAAACATATCTTGGACAAGATGATTTAGGGGTGTCATTCGGGTTTTTTAATCGGGTTTCGGGTTCCTCGGGTCGGGTTCCTCGGGTTTCTAGGTGTAGGAAATCAACCCAAAGACCAAACCAAATAAGTAAAATTTAATCGGTTTTCGGGTTTCGGTATTCGGGTTTATTCGGGTCGGGTTAATCGGTTTTCGGGTTTAGACTAAACCATTAAGTTTAAAATTATTTGTTATCTCAAATGTTTGTGTAAGCAATATGTATGTGATCAAAATGTATATATGAGATGTAACATATGTTATCAATATAGAATTTTATTTATTATCTTGATCCGAAAGTGTTTTCATATTTACATTTACGTTGTTATGCATATTCAAATATTAAAAGACATTATATTTTAGTTATCCTTGAAGTTCACGTAATAAAATTGAACCACTAACATTGAAATATAAAATTTAAAAAATCATGTTTTCAAATCTTGTAAATGGTACCATAATACACACACATAAATATACACACACATATAAATAAATCTTAGAATTTTTTAAAAACTAATATTCGGGTTAATCGGGTTGACCCAAATCTCTCAAAATCAACCCAAATACCAAACCATTTATAAAGATCAGGTTCGGTTTAATGTAATAATCGGGTTGGGTTGCTCGGGTTAGTCCTTAATCGGGTTCGGGTTGATTTTATTCGGGTCTGATATTCGGGTTCGGGTAAAAAACACACCCCTAAGATGATTCACACGTAGACCATTTAATGATGTGTTCCTTTCGAACCAATATAAATGTTGCAACAATTGGACGAAGTACAAGATCCTTTTATTTCTCAATAACTCATATTTACTAATTCATTTAATACATATCCTTACAGCCCTGTGACATGACTAATTCTTGGTTAGACGACATGTTCAGACTATGCAACAACAATCGTATATAGGGGTAGGGTGTACAAACCGGGTTTTTTCTAAAACCGGTTTGGGTTACCGGAACCGGTTTGGTCAACCGTGGTCAAAACCGGTTTGGGCTCAAACTGGTTCGGGTTCTTAACCGGTTTGGACTTAAAAAACCCAAACCTATAAAACCGGTTTGGGTCGGCTTGAAAACCGGTTTGAGCCCAAACCGGTTGAGTTTTTTTTAAGCGTTATAAATTAAATAAACAATTAATTATAAAAATTAAACAAAACTTATAAGATGAATGTTACCTATTAATTGTATAAATTAAATAAACCTATAAGATGCCCTATTTTTATTTGTAAAAATTAAAACATATAATATTAGAAACATTCCATAATTGTTTTTTTTAAAAAAAGTACACAATTTCAAATTAAGTACACAATTTAAAATCAAAGTGAAATATATAATATATAAAACATAGAAACAATTAGACATAAAATTTTAAATAATTGTTTGAAAACCGGTTTCGAACCGGACCAGGTTAGAAACCGGTTTGAAAAAAGAAACCTACAAACCGAACCTAAACCGTGGGTTGGGCCGGTTTGAAACCGGTTTGGGCTAAACAGGTTTGGGCACCAAACCGGTTTTTTTGAACACCTCTACATAGGGGTGAGAGGTTGCCCGCACCACACATAGCACACCATTTTACACCAATCATTTTATACCATGTTACACTGCATCATACCACACCATTTGGATGTGAGGGGCACTCGCACCACAAAAAAGTTTTTTTAATTAAAATAAATTACTTCATAAATATAAATAAACTAGTTTTAAGCCCCTGCGTTGCAGCGGAGACGTAAAACCGTGTCAAGTAACACCAATAACTCACTACCACCAATAATCACTAACATCCAAAAAACTCATAATAAAAAATAAAATAAAAAAGAACGAAAAGTATGTGTAAAAATGTTAAACCGTGTAGGCGGAACGTAAAACATATAAAACAATAAGTAGGTCGATCTAAAACCAACGTGTTACGACGGGGTTGTTAAACATAGAAAAATGAGCTTGAAAATGTTGAACCATACACGCACGCCGCAAATGTGTTAACTCGCAAGTTTTATACCGAAACGTAAAAGGAAAATTTTGTAAAAATATAAAATAGAAGACAAAGGTTGAAAGTAAAAAAATGTTAGGATTAAATTGTAAAATATGTAAAAGTATTTAGTTAAAATAAAAATGTTAATAATTAAAAAAAGAAAAAAAAGACAAAAGGCGGGTACAACCCCATTAAACACAATGTACAACCCATGATGCATGAGTAACTTGATAATTAGTATATATTAAATTACAAAGTAAAATAAAAAAGCAAATTAAAATAAATAAAATAACATAAAAATTAAGAATTTAAACTTATTAAATATTAAAACTAAAAATCAAGAAGTTAAACTCCCAACCACATATCCAGACAATTTGACGTTTGCGTTCAAGGACGTTATTCAACATCGGCTTGGGAACATATTCATGCAGTTTAAGGGAAATCTACATGTCCTGTCTAGCATTTCGTGAAGCAATGTCTCTCATTGTTAGTCGAGTAAGGCCAATTTAGATTTGGTTATTTTCACACGAAGCGCTTCTCGTTCTCTTGTTTGCTCCATTTCTTTCTCATGCATTGCTTTGTACTCGCTAATGGCCTCATTCAACATTGGTTTACTCGAAGAAGACTCCCCCATTGTTTGCCTTTGCGTCTTGAGCCGGTCGATGTGACTTTCTCGATGAGGTCGCGAAGGAGGCTTGTAACAGGCTCATTAGAGCTAACTTATTGGCCTGATTCCGAAGTTTTAATCATCTTTGTTGTTTGAAAGATAAAAATTTGAGTAGATGAAAAATGATATAAAAATTTTAAGTTATTAGTTAATATTTATAGTGTAAGATTTTTTTTTTAAATCACATATAGCTGGTGGTGAAGGTGGCAGGGGGGGTAGTTTTTTTTAATCATTGCAATGGTCACAAAGATGGGGCGTGGGTTGGCGTGGGCACACCATGTTTTGCTTGTGGGGTGCGGTGTGGAGGACCGGTATGGTGTTGTCGCGTGGCACCAATCCCCGTCGTGGGCGCTCCCCCTGCCCTTAGATACGAAAAGTTAACTTAGGTTGATTGTGTAACAAACTAGCTTTTAACAAATAAAGATGGATTGCGGCTCGGTGTGGGCATGTCGTGTTTTACGTGTGGGGTGCAGTGTTGGAGACCAGGGTGTTGCCGTGCAACGTCGCTCCCCACCATAGGCTTCCGACGTGCCCCCGCCCTTTAGATACATAAAGTTAACTTAGGTTGATCGTGTAACAAACAAGATTTTAACAAACAAAGATGGAGTATGGCTCGACGTGGGCACACCGTCTTTTGCGTGTGGGTGAAGTGTGGGGGCCGGCAGCGGTGTTGCTGCGAGTAGCCGTTTCCCGCCATGGGCTTCCGACGTCCCCCCCTGACCTTAGATGTATGCAACAGTTCCTAAACTAAAGTATGATTAGTAACATATATAGTGTATGCAACAATACATACTTTAACTTATCGTTAGAACACATGCGTTGTAGAACCGTTATTACCTCGAATTTTATGTCATGTAATGTAATCACTATATGTACTATCACAAAGGTGTTATAACTCTACAACATATGCATCCAAAGTACACATATCTGATGTACGAACGACTTCTGTAATTATAATAGTATGTCTAAACCACTTCCAATTAAATGGATGCATATTCACTCGTAACGAATTACACATGTTACACCTTGAATACTTTTTACTCTTTAAATACAAAATTCCGCGTGTACATTATTTAGATTTATACCACTAAACATCTTCAACATAGGAGAAAACATGTTTTTTACAAAGTTGGTTACTTAAATACTTTAAAACTTGGTTACTATTTTATAAAATACCTATTTTTTAACATCAATTCCTATTACTAGGAAATTCACCAAATCTGGACACTTACAAAATTTAAACTTATAACCATTTGATTGAGTAATACACCTTTTAGCACCAAATTATCCTTTAGAGGATAGGAGAAAACATGTTTTTTTTTTTAAAAAGAAGAAAACATGTTTTGGACAAATGATATGACCTGTGTGTTTTTTTCCTTTCAAACCACTATAAATGTAACATCAATTGGACAAAGAACTAGATCCTCTTGTTTCTAAAAAAACTCATATTTACAAGTATATTTAGAGCATCTACAACAACAAACCTCTATTTTAAAACCAAACGTGACACATCAGCTGCCACATCAACTTTTCACTCGTCCACTTTCAAACACTAAAAATTCTTGTATTTCCTCCAATAATATGTCCAGTTTCAAACACGCCTCCATTTCCAAATCATCACCTATTTTTAATTCTAAAACATTAAATTACATATGTTTTATAGTGGTGGGTTCCACACTCCCATGTTTGCTTGGGTTTGGAATTCTGGACATAAAAAGCAAATTACAGAAGCAAACCTCATCTCCAATGGTGTGATGTTCGTTTGCTTTTTCCACCTCAGACTGGACGAAAGAAAACTCCCTTGATGTAGATGCTCTTAAAACACATCCTTACAACCTTGTGACATGACTAACTCTAGGTGAGAAGACATGTTCATACCGCTCAACAATAATATTAGATACAAAAAGTTAACTTAGGTAGTTAGGTTGATCGTGTAACAAACAAACTTTTATCTTGTTTTGACATGATGGTAAGACACTAAAACTGATCAAACTTGGAGACGTGATCAATTGTTCTAAGAAAAATGAGAAATTCAAATATTCCGAACTCAAAATTGGATCAGAAAGATCAATTACACATACTGGACTTTTGTTTTGAGCAACAAACACACATGAGCAATGTTTTCAGAACCGGATCGGACGTCGAACCGGACGCCTTACTGGTTTGGTGGTCGGACCGGTCGGACCGGTCGGACCGGTTGGACCGGATTTAACTATATTTTAATTATATTTATATATGTAATTAAATATATGTTGGAAATAAGGGTGTAAAGGGAGTCTCTCTAAGACTCTAACACCTTTGTCCCACATTGATGTGACAAATGAAACATTATGGGTTTATATGTGATAACAAGGTGAAAGGTATTGAATGTCTTTATGATACCTTTTACACCATGACCTACCCGCGCGCAGGGGGGGGTGCAAAAACGGGTTTCTGGCTGGAAAATTTGGGTCGCCCACGCACGACATGCGGACACGAATGCCGTTCGAAATAAACCGGGTCCGCGTGAAGCCGGTTTTTTGCATTTTTTACTCTTAATTTATGGTTTAACACCCCGTTTTTACCCATTAAAACAAAAAACCAAAAAAAAAAAAAAAAAAAAAACCAAATCCGGTCCGGTTTTCCCGGTCCGACCACCAAACCGGGACGAACCGGCCGGTTCAAATGCTCAAAAACGAACCACCCCCGACCGGACCGGACCAACCACCGAATCCCGGCCGAACCGGTCGGACCGGCCGGTCCGATCCGGTCCTAACAACAATGCACATGAGATTTATACATATAAACTTTTCGTTTAGAAGTATACTAATTTGTTACTATTTAAACTGTTTTCTACTAATTATTCTCAACACAAATAGTTGAAATAATATACCTCAGATTATAAATAAACAAGTAAGCAATAACATTTATTTTTCAAAATAGGTCACACATCTCTACTGTTTTCTTTGTTTCTTCGGGTTCTCTTAAACGATCGACTGTCGGTTCAGTGACGGTGGTGGTGTGGGGTGTGAAGTTTGTTTTGTCTCATTGTAGACCTGTAATCCTACGCACCAACCCACCTTATCGTACCCACCAACCCCCATCCTACAACATTGAAAACCCAACACAAGCCGTTTTCACAGGGCCTCCAACAACGTCTTTCGACTTTCATCATCACCACTGCTGTCAATCACCCACCTGCACTTCACTCTCATCACAAGATTTCGATGCTTTTTAGGATCACATCCATCCTTCATTCGATTTGATGTTATCACTCTGTTTCTTGATTCTCTATGTCACGTCAGATTGCTTGTTGTTTCTCGTGATCAAACGTGAAAAAGGAAACTTTCTTCAGGTGACCACTGACATACGTCCGACGGACTTTTGCAGCCTACGTGAGGTTCTTTTCTTGAATGCTGCTTTTGGAGTTTACTTTTTGGCTTTTTGCTCAAGATTCCTCTGTTCTTTCGTGTTAAATTTACCCTCTGTCTTCTGGGGTTATCATATTATTCTCCAAATTACTCAGAGATTCGTTATATTGACATGAATCTGCAACTAGAAGATGAAATTTATGAAGAAAAAATGGGGGATTTTGGGCTGAAAATGGTGGGATTCTGCTTGTTTGATGGTGAGGAAGATGACATCAATCTGCAACAAGAAAATGTGGTTGGGTTTTAACATTTGAAGCTGAAAGTAGAGAAATTGGTGAAGAAGATGGATGACAGTGCGAGTGTAACGACGTCGTCTTTAGCTGTTGCAGAGAACAAACCTCGAAGAAATGGTGGTTGTGTGGGTATATTCTTTCAACTCTTCGATTGGAACCGAAGGCTTTCAAAGAAGAAGCTCTTTAGTAAACGATTGCTTCCACCAGGTTATCTCTGCAACTTCTTCTTCTTCAAAATTATTCAAATTGTTCAAAATCTCAAAAAAAATCTAATGATGAATTTGCTGTTTTGATTCAGTAAATCGTGCAAAAGAAGCTTCAAAGAAGTTCGGAGGAGATGAAAACATCCCCAAATTACGACTGGTATGTCAATTTCACTGCAAATTGTTACTCTGATCATGTGATTCTTGTTCTTGATTATCCTCTGTTTCAGATTGCTGACGAAAACAGGGGAAGCTTCCCAAAAAAGAACAACAATGGGGTTTCGATTAGCGATAATCCCTCCTTAAAGAATGGTGTTCAAACTCCCTCTTTGGTTGTCAGACTCATGGGGTTAGAATCAATGCCGGCCGTTCAGAATAATAAGCTTCTTAAAGATTTCTCCGGTAAATCCCGAGGTGGGAGACGACAGAAACTTGCAGGCGAAAACGATGAGTTCGATAAGAAACTTAAAACTCATGATTTCAGGCCTCAAAAGCTTCAGAAAACTGCAGTGGTGGATAGGAGAAGTGTAAGTAGGCTTGGGGCAGAAGCATTACCGTTGAAGAATGTTTTATCGCGATCTAGAAAGCATCATCACCCGAAACTTGCATCCCCTGTACAGAATATCAATCATCAATCAAAGAGGAATTCTTCGCGGTTAATTGGTGCTGCAACTAGAGTGTTAGAATCCGGGTTACAGGCTAGAAACAAGTCAAAATACGCGATTAGTTATAGAGCTAGAAATCCTATGAAGGGTGGAAATCTTGAGTCATTGAGTCAGCAACCATCTTGCAAAAACTGTGGGAATTTGATTGATGTTTCTGAGTCTAATTCAAAAAGAGATGTTAATCCATCAGTTTTGAAATCATCCTATGATCAAGAAAATGTGTCAAAGCCTCAAGATTTTGCATCCTCAATGACAAATAACCGAAGGCTAGATGATGTTCGTGTTTCATTTCAGTCGAAAGTGAGCTCTTCGCCTATTACTGGTGAGACCAAGGACTTTGTTGCATTGAACAGGAGTTTAACGGGTCAAACACGGTCAAGGGTGCCAGCTAAAGTCGAGGATGTGAAGTTTGACAAGAGATTTGAGTTTGAAAACGGCCCGTCTCATTGGCAGAAAAGGAGGTTAAAGCGTAACAGGCCAAGAATGGTTAGTAATGCTCCATCTGCAGGAAAACAAATGGGGTCAGGAGCTTGTAAACCAGATTATCAGGGGCAAATTGGGAACAAAAATAGCGATAGGACTGCGTTTAGATTCAATTCTGAAATGAAGAACAGGTGTGAAATGCCTACAAGATTTGACAGAAGAAGGAACAACCAAAATGCAGCTTCTTGTAATACTTCATCAGGCAAAAAGTGTTCATTAAAACCGAGTGATGAGAAGATCTGCTTGCAGAAGCCATTACCTTTAACAGGCGACTCTTTGGGCGCACTTGTTGAAAAAAAGCTGCAAGAATTTACAAGTAGAGTTAGGTATGAGTCAAGGATAAATGGGAATCCATCACAGAGGAGACCTGCAACTGTTTTTCAAGATTTGGTATGCGCTTTAAGCACTGAGAAACGGATTACTCAAAATGATATGGAAGTTAGTCCCAAAAGGAAGCATCTTCACCACCATAGCAGATGTGGGTATGATCATAACGCCAGATTATGTTTGCAGGTATTCTTGCTTTCATTGTTTTAGTTTTACCACACTTATTGAATAATCGTAGTTTTTATGATTGATATATGTTTCAGTGAATATCTATCCTGATTGCATATGGTAGCCTGTTTAGATTTTGGAAGATCACAAAAATGACCATTTAACCTGTTTAGCCTGTTTTACCATACTTCTTAAATGATCTTGCTCATTATATAAGCAGAGAAAATTACCAAAGGCAGTAGGGTCGATTGGGCGTAAAACAAGTGATCATCTTAGCCCCGGATCCGTTCTTGAAGCCTCCTTTTCAAATGAAAGCTGTTGCTCCAGCAGTATGGAAGATAGCTCAAGTAAGACATATTTTCAAGTTCTTGCAGTGTTAACTACAATAGCCAATTTCTACCCTTTGATCAGTTATGGTGTAAAACTTTAAAGTTTCTCAAGGATTATAATCGAATGTATTCTAACTTCTTGTTTTGTTTTCTGATTCAAGCACGAGCTCAACATGCGGTCTCCACGACTTATTCATATGAGGAATCACAGTTTCAAGAACCCGAGACAAATCCTTTCTATTCTGATGTTTTGTTTATAAAAGAGAACACTCATAACGAGTTGGTAGTCAATCTTCTCGCTTATATCTCACAAGTATTATCTACCATTGGTGTTGTTCATTCCAGAATAAAGGGGCACATGCGCGCCCACATAAAGCGCGTCATCTTCTACTCCGAGCTAGTACTAAGCAATCAAACGCCACATGACCCGAATGAACTCAATCATTTCTTCATATGTGACCTTCTACTTGAGCTAGACACCATTGCAGACGTCATATGGACCACATTTGGCAACTTTCTTGGTTATCAGAACTCAGGATACCAACTGAAACGCTTTGTGTTTGATGCGGTTATTGAATATTTGGAATCAAAATACATCGGATATTCGAAATGTGGGTTTAGAGGATGGATAACTCTCCCTCGGTTTACGGGTTTTGATGGTTTAGTTCAAGAAGTTGTTGAGGAAGTGGGAAGGTGGATGGGTTCTGTGGGTGAGACATCAGATGAGCTGGTAGAGAGGGACATGAGCCATTGTGTAGGAAATTGGACAGATTTTGAGGTTGAAGTGTACGAAACGGGTGCTACAATCGGGTCGGATATTCTGCAGATGTTGGTCGATGAAATTGTTGTCGACATTTAAGGATTCATTTTCGATGGTCCGATGATTTAACGATGGCTGTTAGTCTAGTGTTTTGTACAAACTGATGGATCTGAAAAAAGATGTATTTGTTTTCTATGATAGTTCTGTAATGTTGTAATGAAACGCTAGCAAGTTTGAATGAGAAGGGGTATATTTTGAAGTAGGGATAAATTTGTTTAGCTGTGTAACTAGAAAATTTTCTATGCTGTATGTATGTTTTAACTATGTGAACAAAATATAAAAGGATAAAATTTAGGGAAAAGTTATGGGACAAACGCTTCCGATTAAAAAATTTAAGCCTAAAGAGTTAAAGAAAGGCTAACCGTCTATGGTTGTTTGTCATGACATCTTACCTTTATTTAATATTTTTTTCCCTTAGCATTTTATGGATGTCCTAACCCAAGATGGTTTAAAACTTATGGCCAAATCGCATAGCAGACTTGAACTAGCTCCACATCAGTTGATGATTATTGTGGAACTTTCCTTCCGTTCTTTATTAGCTCCACACAACTCGCCCTTTCCACAAACAGTCACAGTAAGCGTTACATATCAACTTTACACTCACTCCAATCTATTCTTCCCACAAACACATTTTACCCCCCAAAACTACATCATTTCCACAAACACCCAATTAAAAACCCATAAAAAGACACAAACCAACACACGTATTAATGAAATAGGCCCCACTTGAGCCATCCTTGGGACGCCCTTGGGGAAGGCCGACGGATAGACGGGCGGGCATGGACGACAGGCAGCGTTGCTGTTTGTACGACAGGCGGCGAAGAGCACGGACATGAGTGTTTTTGCTTGCGTTGTGGATGTTCTTATCTATGTTTCCCACATCATATAATTGCTTATTACCATATTAGAACCTGAGTCATTAGTAACACTCATTTAGCCTATAGTAGATGATTTTTCCTTGTACTTTAGAGGTCGAGATGCCAAATTTAGGTGGATTTAAAAGTCTATTAAAAATTATTTAAACAATACAATCAAAACCTGAAAATTATATTTCATAATTAATAAAAATGAAGGCTAAAACAATCAAAATCTTAAACTAAATACATGAAAGAATTCTAAAAATCATATATTTTGATCCCAAATTTCTTCATTTCATCCATACTTGCATAGCTCTTCCAGAACACCTAATCGCCGTCAAAAGCCCACTTTTTCTCTTCTCCACCGGCACCGACGACTTACAACGTCCCAATTTCGAACCAATTTCACATACTTTTGAACAACTCTTTGCCGGCAGACTAGCATTCTTCTTCAATGGAACCGGCCTTCTGTTCTCATTTCTTGAATTAGACAACAAAATTGAAGCAGATCGAGTGAACCCATTTGCCCCTTTTCCTCCATGAAAGCTCTTCTGACCCTGATATTTGACTTGCTTCTTCGATGGAGTCTGATTACTAACGGAATCTTGATTTTCCGGTGGTGATGGAGGTGGGTTGTTGGTTTGTTTCTTCCTGAGTTTTGATTCTCGGAGATTGGCGTAGGCTTCGTATTTGGATCCTCTCTGCATGATCGAACTATCTGTTAAGATTAAGAAATTGGGTTTTTTCTGACTTTTGATGTCGTCGGTTTAGATGGAGGATTAGAGATGATCGGACCGTTGGTCGGAGATATTATCTCCGGCGAGTATTGATCGATGTTTTAGCCTTTTGGGACTTTGATATGTTACGAGGGAAAATATATCATGGGGGTTAAGTGTAAGAAATGCATATTTAATACTAGCTTACTACTTGTATTACATTTAGATGAAAACAAAATCTATTTCTAATTTCTGTTATCTTAAAATATATAAAGAGGTTTACTTGTACAACCCTAATCACTTATAAACATAATCTATTTATAAACTTCTAAACCACTGTAATCTTTATTAAAATATTAGGTTAGATACTCGTATGTTACACAGGTTAAAA
Source organism: Flaveria ramosissima (assembly GCA_025215565.1). Taxonomy (NCBI): domain Eukaryota; kingdom Viridiplantae; phylum Streptophyta; class Magnoliopsida; order Asterales; family Asteraceae; genus Flaveria; species Flaveria ramosissima. Next base: position 23,125,124 of record CM046037.1, on the reverse strand, counting down.
TATAAAATTATATAATTATATAATAGATTATATATATATATATATATATATATATATATATATATATATATATATATATATATATATATATAATCTAGTATATGTTATACATATTAATATAATTATTATATATAACAAATAAATTTAAGGTATACACAATAGTATAAAAAAATTTATTATTCATAAATATACATAAACCTTTTTATATATCTTTTTAGAATATTTTAGTTTTAACAATGATTAGTTACAAATTAAACTATATTTTAACAAAATTAAGTCTTATTAAAGTATTTTTAATAAAGTGTTATTTATTTTTAGAAAGAAATATCTTGATTATTATAGTATCAAATGAAACTTATTAAGAAAATTTTTTTGAAGTCAAGATTTTTTATCAAAATTATAAATTTATTCTGGCGTTAACACATGGACAATATTAATTGAAGTCTACTTGAAGATAACGTGAACATACTAAAAACTGACCATGTGCATAATAATTGTTTTGTTGTATTAGAATAGATTAGAAATTATATACCGTAAAACAGTTTAATGTTTCATTGTTATGTTTATTATATAGATAAGTTCTAAATTGCATGTTTAAATAATTTTATTATATTTAAATCTGTCAAGTTTATTTATTATAGAAAAATAATTATGATTATATTTATAAATAGATACATAAAAACATCTGGTTCATATAATATTTTCTTTTCCAAAAAATGTTTGAAGTTCGGAAAATTTTGAATTAAGAAAATATTTAATCAAATATTATACATTAATGACATTATCATAATTCAATTATAAAAATATATATTGGTGTTTAGGTTGGAAAATATGTATGAAGAGGCACCAGAGGGTGTCATGTGTCTTTTAAAATTTTTTTCTACTATATAATATAGATATAGATTTTAATCATATCAAATATTAATAATAAACAATACCACCAAACCGATTTAAAATCAATATCGAAAGATAATTTCTTCCCACAAGGTATAATAATAACGACAAAGTGATAATAAAAATGATATTAATCTTAAAAGGCTAAGATGGATTCTACGCATTACATGTGTTATTTTATTGTTTTTAAATGAGATGACATTTTGGTTATTGTGTCAAATATATCAAGTCATTATGTTTAATTCATCAAATAATTGTGTCAAATATATTTCATAGTTTGTTATATGTTTTCATTATTGTCAATTACAGATACATAATGATGTTATTTCATCAATATGTTTTTTACAACTCATAGTGTTTAGAAAACACACAATGACGAGCGTAAAAAACACAATGAAACATTTATTATCATATTTTATGTTTTATATTATTTTGTGTAATTTAGTCACATGTATTGGATTAATTAGTTGTTATTTTATCATTGTATTTTACTTACTAGAAGCATACAACGATGTTGTTTCACCATTATATTTTTTTAAAATTAATTATTTTAGGAATTCAAAATAGTGTTCAGAAAAAGACAATAACAAACAAAAAGACATGATTAAATACACTAAATACATAGTTACGAGCAAAAATCATATTAGCTAAAAAACTTAAAATAATTGTTATACTATATGTAATTTATTTTTGTTACCGATGGGCTTGTGGTCGAATTGCATCAAGTTGTGTTGCATGATATACCTTCTTAAGAGGTCAAGTGTGTCATTTACGGTGCGTGTGAGTCTCCGTTAACAATGATTTAATTGATTTATATAAGTAAATTATGTATATTTATACAAGGCATATTTTTTTTCATGGTTTTACCAATGAGAGAAAAAGTTCTACGTGTTGCTATATATATCCCCCACTGATACATTTTTACTTCTTATACCTTTCTTTTCAAACTTTAAAATAAATACAATTTTTAACTTTTTTATTTTTTGTTTCTTTTAAATGTCTTTTATCATAAATTTTTTTATAATATTAATTTGTCCAAAATTTTAAATTTATTCGAACTCTCAAGATAACTTACAATATGTATGATTTTTAACGGTTTTTTTCTTTTAAAAAAAGTTAAGATGTTATTGTCATGATTTTAATATGGTTTCGTTTTCTTATATAAACATAGAATGTTATCATGCCACTACCATTACGGTAGGCTTATTTTCTTGAAGTTTAGACATTAACTTTTTTAAGCGGCTATTTTTTATGCAACCTTTATACCATCATCACTACACTTGTTGTAAACTTAAATTTACATAAAGGTTTTTATATTCTTATTTTCATCAATGTTTCATTGTGAACATTTTAATACATTGGTTTTTTATATGGACTTCAAGTATAGTCAATGCATTTGCTCTAACGTTGTTTTAAGTAAAGATTTTAGTTGCATGCCGTAATGAACAAAGCCTTGATGCGAGTTGAATTCATTATTTATATATGTATTGTTTGTCGAGTCATATACTAATTTAAATTAGTATTTTTTTTATTTATTTTTTGATTTTATAAACGAACATCTATTTAAATTTAAATACCAAACATGATTAAGTATAAGAACTGAAAGATTGTTTTATCAAATATATAATTATTACATATAGTATTATTTTATAACCTGACAAAAACTATTTAAAAATAATTAAAAACTTTATAGGGGTTAAATATGACAAATTTTAAAATTACTATTCAAGGAGTGGGGTGTGACAAGTAGAGAAGAGGTACAAATAACCTCACCCTTTTTGATATTGTGACCAACCATGTGAGTAGGGCTGCAAACGAACCGAACGAACACGAACAAGACCTTGTTCGTGTTCGTTCGTTAAGAAAAAAACTTGTTCATGAACTGTTCACGAACACTTACCGAACGAGATTTCTTGTTCGTGTTCGTTCATTAAGAAAATGAACATGTTCATGAATTGTTCACGAACACTTACCGAACGCAAATGAACACAAACAAAAGCAAACGAACACAAACAATTGTTCATAAACATGACGAACACAAAGAAACTCATCAACACAAATGAATACAAATTATAATAGAGTAATTTTAGAATAAAATTTATATTTTTTATTACAAACATTACACAAAATCAATTAAAAATAAATAAGTAGTTAACATAAATATCAAAAAATACTTGATATAATAGTCATAAAAATAACTAACACAAAAATTAAGAATATAAACGAACATAAATGAACACATTATCGAACGTTCACGAACAAACATTAATGAACACAAACGAACACATTATCGAACGTTCACGAACGAACATTAATGAACATAAACGAACACATTATCGAACGTTCACGAACATAAATGAACGAACGCGGCTTGTGTTCATGTTCGTTCGTTTAACTAAACGGACTGAATTTTCTTGTTCGTGTTCGTTCATTTACTAAACGAACGAACATAAACGAACTTTCCGCCGAACGGTTCACGAACTGTTCGCTTAACGTTCAGTTCGTTTGCAGCCCTACATGTGAGAGTTTATTTACATTCCCAGTTGCCATTTTAATAATTTATAGTACGTTAAAACTCAAGTTTATTTTAATTAGTTTTCAATTTACACACGCTAGATGGCCAGACTTTTATCGACGAAAGTTTGTTGTTTGTAAACTTTAATTATCAAGTGTATCGTTTCAAAATTTTGACAAGTATGCTGTCAGCTTTTAACTTATTAAATTAAAACAGCTTTCTTCAATTAAATAAATATATAATATAATAATAATAAAATAAACATGATGCATCTTTGGACGGCTATTTTCAAGGGTCACATATGGCTTTAAACCGAAGTTTGAGGAACTTCAATCTCGTACACCTTAAAAAAGACTCTTAATTATTTTACAACGTAGTTAGTTTTCCATCCTTTCTAGTTTAGCCATCATAGTTTTTTGTTTTGCTTTTAAGTCACTCTTTTTGTAATCTTTATAAATAAGTGTCTGTTCTATTTTATATGTTTAGAGGGAGAGAGATAGAGAAGGAGAGAGGAAGACCGGAGATAACATCTTCAGCGCTTCTCAGCCTTTGTGTTGACATGGTTTGGCGGTCTCTAGACCCCAACACCGACGTCTCTTTATGAACCATCACTTGTGCTACATTCGTGCGTTTAGAGAGACAGAGAGAGAAAAGTCAGAGATGTGTTTTTCAGCGCACCTCAACCTCTACACAACCATGGTTTCTTCCTTTTGCATCTAATTGCACCAAAGCTCTAATAACTCTATAACAGTGTTTGTAGGGGTTCTCTCTCGGTTAAGGTGGTTATGACAGTCATTTGTAAGTCATTTTAAGTGTTCTCGATCTAAGAGTAAGGTTGTAAACACCGTTGAAACCCGTTAGAAAAGTTCTTGAGGCTGTAGTCTCTGGGACTACCCTCCGACGATCAAATCAGAAAGATTTAACCATAGACCTAATGTATGAGAATGTGTATACAAAAAACGACGTTGAACCACATAGTAAAACTTCGACATCAGTCCATGTTACAATATAATGGTCAAGTAAAAAGGGAAGAAAAGCCAAATATAATTATTAAAAAAAAAAAGAAAAAAGAAAACAAGAAGCTGGCTTGTTACCTATGTTCTATAACATACAAATGACTTTGAACAACATAGTAAAACTACATATGAAACAATACTTACTTTCATAACTAATTGATACCAAACATTGACAAAAGGGTAAAAGTTTGAGTAACAAGTTACCTTTCTCATACGTGTATAGCAAGTTATACCCTCCAGCACAAAACTTGCTCCGCAAGTATCACCACACCAACCCCTTTCGTCTTCTAAATATGTCAACGCTCATTCGAGACTTCTCAGGCTTGTTTGGTTTCTTTGTCTTCTCGAGTCTACTGTCTAAACTATTTCTAGAAATTTCTGGAAGTTCAGGCCGCAACTCAAATGTATCTGCAGTGTCAGTGGTTCCACTTTCAGATGGTTTCTTCTGATTCTCAACATCTGCTGTCGGGTCTTTTGACCCGTTTCTGGCCCTTTTTGACTTTCCAAGTGACAAAACGAACTTTTTTAAGTGTCGTATGAATTCAGGATAGAACTCAAGGTTGCAATGTCCCCCACCGGTCAGCCACAATGGTTCGTATTTGTTCTTGCAAAGCTCCCATAGTTGTTTCCCATGGGAATGATCAACAACTTCATCTGATGTCCCCTGTATACAACATAACCCGTTACTTTAAATACACCTCGAGTCTCATTTTCATTTTCATTTTCATTTTCTTTTTCTGAAAAACCATAGTGATTGATCTTACATGAATGACAAGAACAGGGCAATTCACCAAGCTGATCTTCTCGATATTCTGAAACCAACGAAAGCAAAGAAAGGGTAAATTATCAATTCACAAGACGAGAAAGTGAAACTTAAATATATTAATATGACCTTGTAGATATCGAACCAATAGGTTCGTTTGACAGGATACAAAACCCTTAGGCCCGAGAGGATTGGACTGTGCAGAACCACACCTCTCAAGTCAGGCACACGTGATGCAAGATCAATGGTCGGCCCACTACCAACAGACTGACCGTATAGAATCAACTGATCATCTTTAACACCGTATTTCTCCTTGAGGCATTTATATACTGCATCAACATCTGCGTATGTATTACACTCTGATGCCTGTCGTAAACAAAAGGAACCATAATTTTTCTTGAACACTGACCATGAAATACGTTGGGATAAAAACATAATGCGTATATCAAGTTCGATAGCTAACCTTTCCAGTTGATTGCCCATAGCCAGAGTAGTCATATCTGCGCATAATCACAATCGCACGATCAGTTTCTTAAAATGTTACATTGACCCAAATTGATCACATTTACACAACACTCATAACTGCTTATCGCAACTTCAAACCGCGTATCAAACAATCCAAACACCGGTTAGAAACCACTAGAAGGTCCTGGAAACATCTAAGATTTTAGGGAATTCTACTCACTTTCTTGGAGAAAGCTTACATCTTGAGCTATAAACTTTTATAAACCCTAATTGAGCAAGATTAAAACTTTCTTCATCAAGAATTAACACTTGTACGGCAAGAGATTTAAGATCAAGTTACAAGCTTCTAATTGAAGTAAAAGCACAAACAAGATTTTCATATAAAGCCTAATTGAACAAGATCAGAACTACCTAAATTAAGCAAAATTAAGCAAAATCTGAGATCAAAACCCGAACAATTTGCTAAAAGATTGAAGAAAACGATACCCAACAAGATTAACACGAAGACGAAGGCTCAATTCGACAAAAAGCTCGAACATCTGACCCAAATCTGCAGCATTACCATGGGAATACAGAAGAGTAACAGAAGCTTTAGGGTGTTTAATATGCACAGTAACGATTTCATTTCCCCTTTTAGTTCGAAGCTTCAACACATCAACACCATCCCGCCGTGGCACCTCCGGAATAAAGAGTTGACCGCCGGAAGACTCGTCGGATTCCACCGTGTACGACGGCGGAGTAGGCGGGAAGAAGGCGAATTTAGCAGCGATCGACGACGTTACTCCCCCCATCGATCGTTCGATTCATGCATAAAGTCTCCAACTTTTGATAATTTGTGCTTCAGGGGTTTGAAATTGGATATTCAGATCTCCTTTTTTGGGTGGATTGCAGTGATGATAATTGAAGGTGACGACAAAGGGTTGTGGGGAGACAGTGGCGAGCTGCGATGTGTCAATGATGATTTTGGTGGTGGGGGCGGCGCGTGGGTTTGGATCACCGGCGCGTGGGATATGAATGATCGAATTTATTGTATTATTGGTTACCGTTGCTCCGAGTAGGAGAAAGAAGAAAGATACATAGGTATTTTGATACTAGATGAGTAGATTCTCATATCTTTATAAATAAATTATAAGAAACAATTTTGTTCATAGGTCGTTAGAAATATCGGTAACGTGTGTTTATGTTTAATTTAGAAAGTTTTTTTTTTGAAGTTGAAGTTAGAGACTTAAATAGGGCAAAAATATTTCTTGTTACAATAAAGAAAAAGAAAATAATAAAAGAAGTTATTTTCTTTATGTGATTAAGTTCGGCTAAATCTTTTTTGGAAGGAATGTATTTTGATATTGGGCTCTTTTTTAACTAAATTTTATTAATATGAACTTTGTCTTGTATGTACCAAAAATTCAATCTTCCAATGTCAAAGCGTAAATATTGTCATCTAAAAACACTTTCAAACTCAAAGTTATTTTACCTATATAAAAAAAGAGAAAATTATATATATATATATATATATATATATATATATATATATATATATATATATATATATATATATGTATGTATGTATATAAATATATATATATATATATGTATGTATATATATATATGTATATATATATATATATACATATATATATATGTATATATATATTTACATATATATATATACATATATATATATATATATATATATATATATATATATATATATATATATATATATATATTCTTAAAAACTTATAAAATTTATAACCTATAATAAAAGAAAATTTTCTTAAGACACGTGTCATCATTCTAGCATATCAAAAAATCATTTACCGCCCCTCTCTCATAATAAATACGAAAATTATATAAACAATTAATTTGACTTTTCTTTTTAACTAAAATATGTTAGAACAAATATATTTATATTTGTGTTTCTTGTCTCTCTCTCATATTAAATGATAATTATTGTAAATAAGTAAACTAAACTATTAAACATCTAAAATATAAATATAGTTATTTTAAATGTTTTATTAATACATATTAAATATAGAGTAATCAATTCTAATTCATTATGTGTTATAACTTTAAAATATTTATTATATTTTTATTTCACCAATAGATAATAACATCTAGAAAAATAAGATATTCATAAAACTAATAATTTTGATACATTTTATTTATTCCACCCATGTACTACATGAGTTATCCTAGTATTATATATGTCCAAGTAAAACTAAAAGGATCCCAAATTAAATATTTTTTTCTTGATGTTTATATCAAAGATCTCAATTAGTCAATTATATGACTTTTTATAATCTAAATAAGCATCCCATCGTTTTGTTTGATGGCATGATCGAAAACATTAAGAACCGACGTTGTATCCATTTCTTTACAATTGTTTTCCGATTCAGTCGCAAATCTTTCGGCAAACGATTTGTTTTTGTTATGCACTCATGCTAGATGCATTTTTGTTCCGCTCATAGGTTGGATTCCTTTTTGTTACAATGTAAATCCAACCAATATGGGTTTTTGTTCTATTTTTAAAGTTTAGTTTTTTTGCTCCAGTAATAATTAAAATGTATTGATAAATAAATTTGAAGGTTCTATAATAGTGATATTTGGTGGTTTAAAGTAATCATAATTTGAAGGTTTTACAATGAATGTATATAGGTTTTTAAAAATAAGGGCAAACTTATCATTTCTTGGATTGTTTTAATACTTTGATGTATTAATAGCTTTTTAAGGATATAATATGATAATTTAAGTTTTGAGCGGATATATATGTATATGATATTTTTTAAGTTTGTAAATGTATATATGAAATTAACCCTAAAATATAGAATTTGAAGGTTTTGGACGTGAGAGCTCAAAGCCTATATGACTCCCTCTAAGAGCATTCATATCAGGTACACAGTTGTTATTCATATAATTTAATTAAAAATTATCATTATTTAAATTATCTCTAAATTTTGTTTATCATCTAAAAACATTTCACATCTCATTATCTATTTCATTTTTTAACTAAAATGACTAGTCTTCAAATTTACTTTGGTGTGATTGGTGGACTATTAAAGAGATTGAAATGGACTTGCTTATCCATAGTTGATAAAAATTCTATCAGTTTACTTTAGTGATTTCACATTTTTGGTTTAGCATTCACAGGTAAATAACTTTGACCCTGCAAAAATGGTTGAGAGTAGTCTTCTTATATCACACACCATGTTTCCACAAGATCGGACACCTCAACATAAATAAATTAGAAAAAAAATAGAAACAACAAAAGAAAAATATATAAAATAATAAACAAATTATTATGGAACACATTAAAATAGCACATTTAGGTCCCATAAATCAATTACATGATTCTCGTAACTAATGTTAAATAAAAATGATTTAACTAGTTATTGTGTCGTGACTATAATGCATGGTCAAGTCAAGTTGTGGTCTAGTGAATCCTCAAGAAACCTTGTAGTTGGGAGGGTTTTGGTTTAAAATGAAATTGTGAAACGAGCATGTAAGTTAAATGAGAAATTTCTAAGTATAAATAAAGCTTAAAGGGAAAATAAAAGTTAAAATCGACCATAACACCGACATTCTTGCAATTTCATTTATAGTTGAACTTGTTTTATGAAGAATGATTGCAATTGTAAACAATAACTTAGTTGTGATTTCACTTCAACCTTTCTCAGTACGCGAAAGAGTTAAGTTGGGAAAGTTTGATCGATTTATTTTATATACTCGTATTTACACGTTAATTAATTATTAAATATGCTATTATTGGTACAAATTATATTATTACTGTCACTACGAAAACTTTGACATTTAATTACAACAGAATCAAATGAAACTTAGTATCATGGATTGAAAGCTAACTGAGGTCATCCTAGTAAAATATCATATCATCACCAAAAACTAGCTAATGATATAACAACCAAATGTTCAAATTGAGAACTTACATACAAAAGCTTAGAATCAAAATTATGCACCGGTCTTTGGTTTTCATAACAAAAATTAGTTAATAACATAGCATAAAGTTAAGATTAAAATCATAGGAGACGGGGTTGAAAAGGCTAATGTAGAGGTAAAATTACAAAAATTTTATGATTTTCCTTCAATTTTAGGTACGGGGATCAGAATAGATCCTAAAGACTCATTTCTATAAACACTCTTTTAAGGTGAATATGTTTAGTATTTTTCAAATCAAACAATAATTTTATAAATTTAAAAATGACATTAATATGTTAATCACATTTTAATTCATAATGGGGGACCTACCCAAGTTAACATTTAGACTAAAATTATATATATAGTTTGATAAAATTAAATCCTAAGCATGAGTGAAAATCTTATACTAGAGCTGGTTCAGACATATTACAAATAACAATTATTCTAAAAATCCATTTGAAATAGACTGCCAAATGTGTAGTTACCTGAATATTTATGATTAAACTGTTTAATTATATTCATGTCTGATTATTTTATGTTAGTTAAATGTATTCATCGACATTATTGCTGATGTCTCATTTTTTATAAAAATTTTCAGGTAATCATGAATAGATATAAGTATATAACCAAGCATAGGTGCTAGATGGATTATAGTTCCAACACGAAACTCGTACATGGACAGAATTCATCAGCGTGTCTGACTCTAACGCAACCCTTCTCACAGGTATTGTCTCGTAAGCCATGGACGCCGTCATGAGCTTCCATTGGCGGTGGTCTTGGTCCTCATCGCATATGAATATCAAAACAATCATAACTTATCTTCTTCCTTAAGTGGTCTCCATTGTATTGATAATACACTCTTGATTTAAGCTCTAAAGCACAAAACGCCCACTTAACTGCTAGGATCATGCATTTGTTTTTCTTGCATTCGTCCTTTGCTTTGGGTTTTCCACTTTTACGCGGGTTATTTATTTTTTTATGGATATTTGTTTTATGAATTGCCTCTTATTTATTCATCAAAACAATCATATCTTATATTCGTGTATTTCTTTTTCTTTCATTTTTTCTAGCTTTGATATGTGTTGGATGAACTATGATTCTTGTTATTTTTATAGAATAATAAGCTTAGTGGCTTATTTTCAAAACTTTGTAATATTTGTCAATCGGTAGAATTTTTTATTAAACATCGTTTTAATGATTTTTAAATGTAAGTACAACGGAACTTCAAATCCCTACGAATATATGAAAGTTTGTTTACCTTCAAATGTTGTCTCTACATTTGAAAACAAAATTACGAAATATTTTCGTTGTGTAATCATTATTTTCACAATGACGAATGAAATTAAAACATCTATATCAATTGGTCACACTTCTGGGGTGTCCTGAAATTAGGATGCGACATTATAGTATTTGAGCCACATGTTTTAGCGAATAAGTATCTAAGTTTTAATCAGATTAATGATGTCCACTAAGAAAAGTAGATGGATATTTTATTATTTTTACAATGCCAGACGTCAGAAAATAATAACTACCTTAATGAATTCTTCAATTATGAAGCGAAACCAAACATAATAAATGAATGTTATTCAAACATAATGGAAGAACCCATCGAGGCATATCATAATCGATCGAAACAAAATGACTTGTACGAGGAAGATTGAAGTATGGAAGTTGATGCACATGAATTGCCGTATAGTGAGGTATTACCGATGCATTTAGGAGATTCAAATTTAGACAACTAGAGGATAGATAATCTACTTATGCCAATGAGACGCGAGGCTACAAATCTGGACAAGGCATAACCTAGCATGTAACACCCCCTCAGCACACAAGGAAAGCATGAGAGTACGACGAGACTAAACATCTAGAACAACATTGTTTACAAGAGAATACTAAAATCTCAATACATTAAATATATCCGCAAATGTTTCATTAACCAAGCTTCTAGAGCTTGGTACAATTGCTAAGTGAGATTCTTTAGATTGTATAACTAGCCAAATTATCTTTGGTTTATGTTTCCTGCAAAATATACTAAAAATATCAACTAATAAAGTAGGCGAGTTCATAGGTTTATAGAAAACATAGTTTATCATGTATGATGCCAATTAAGTAAGTCCACAACCAACCCTGTACCTGGTTATCCAATCCCTATTTAATATGGAATAAATTTCCGAATAGCAACACTCGAACTGTTAAAAAGTAAACATGGTAGATAATATGCCGTAACGACACTACAGGCTTCGTCGCACCGCAGGTCTCGGTGTTTGTTTGACTATCAATAGAACGCAATATGTGTGGGTGATTCCCCAAGTAGTACTACTGATATGTTAATAATTATATATGTTTACAATACATAATTCTTTGTATTTTAAATAATTTTTGTTACAAAATTCATAATTATGACACTTATTTGTGTTTTGTTTGAACTTTTTGTAGTTGTTGGATGAAACTTAATGATTTTCATGAAGAAAACCCAAGATTTAAAGAAGTTCAAAAGGAAAAAATGCTTCTTATATGACCATATCAAAGTTGGATATGCTCATATAAGCTGTCAAAATCCAATGAGCTCATTCCTAAAGCTTAATATGGTCATATCACCTTTGATATGGCCATATTTGGAAAAAACTGGGTTTATAACCCCAACACACCTTATTTCCAACAAAACTTTCATTTCATCTCAAACCCTAGCCTCTCTCATCCCCTTAGGTGATTTTGAGTATTCTTCAAGAGTTTTTGGAAGATTTGAAAGCCGAGATTAAAGATTCCACACTTTGTAGAAGGATCTAACATCATCCATCCCATTTCTACTCATAAATTGGGTTGAATTTGTCACACCCCAACCTTGACGGCGGAAACGTCGAGATGTGAGGGTTACGATTGTTCACAGCCACATAACGCTATTTATTAATACCAAATATATTATTCATAAGTCTCATTAATTACATTACAAGCAAAGTTTCAACAAAGAATACATAATGTACAAATGCTACAAATAACTTAAATCATCCATTTTATCTCTAGGTCCAATCCTAGATGTGATAAGCTTCAAAGAGTAGAACACAAACTTGAGGTATTCCTGAAACATGTTAAAAAATAAAAGGTCAACATAAAAATGTTGGTGAGCATTCCATAGTTTTTAATACATAGATTATATAAAAGATGGCAATTCAAGTCATAAGCTAGTGAATAAAGTGATTAGGGATGTTATGAACAATGCAACAATCAAACCTCGACAAAGTTTTACAAGTCTCAAACGTTAAAAGTATATACGATCAGCTAAGTGTACTTGGATCAACCAAGCAGGCTTGTCTGGCCCATAGATCTATGACTTCGCTGGGCTAGCAATAGTTAATGATTGTACATATAACGCCATAACATGGTAACCACAAAAGTTCAACTAACCACAACTTTGCATGATGAATTGCCATAAAGATTACAAGTCTCAAATAAGTTTACATGTGCAATGATAATAAATTAACATGTTTCACCCCAAAGTGTGAAAATAAGCAAAAAGGGGTATGGAAATACTCACATGGAAAACTCACTTGACCAATACGTATATATAATTGAAGATTAAATAGAATAACAAACGTCGTTTCAACGTAGTCCTTCACAATGCACCTAAAATGTATATTTACAAGATTTCTAAGTTTAATCATAATTTTAATAGTTAAACGAGAACTATGGTTTCAATTTGGTATTTGGGGTCTTGTCAAACATGTAACACCCCGAAAAGTCGAAACGAGTCATTAAAGATAATGGTCTTAAATAATGGGTATTTAATAAAAGAAGGAAATGGGTTATGGGCCAAATTGGGTTTATGGACAAGAGCCTAAGTGATTAAGGCCCATAATCAGCCCTTAACCCACCCAAATCAGCTCCATCTCCATCATTACAACCCTAGCCACCAAAATTCATAGAGAGAGAAAGTAGAGAGAGAAAGTGGAGAAAACTCAAGATTTGAAGCTTCTAAGGTGAAGAGATTGAAGATCTGGGTGTTGGAGCATCAAGATCTAAGAAAGAAGCAACAAATCCAGGTAAGAATCGACCTCTAAACCCTTCTGTAGATCAAACCCGGATTCTAGGGTTTTAGGTTTTGAAAAGTTGGAAAGAATCGCATAAAGGTCACATTTTTTACGTATGAAAACATGTATAAAGCTTAGATTTAGCCTCATGGATGATAAACTAAGGGATTGGACGTAAAAAGTTATGATTTTGGGTTAAAAACGGTCTGGTCCGTAATTTTTATGCGATCTGCGAAACTGTGTGTTCATCCAGCGAATTTGCATATTCAATCAGCGAAACTGTGGATCTTCCTGCGAAATTATAGTTTCGCAGGTAGTTTCGCAGACATGTTTTTCCAACGAAAGTTGGGCGAAACTGGCAGCAAAGCTGGCAGCGAAGATGCCAGCGAAACTGCCAGCGAAGGTGCTAGCGAAACTAGCAGCGAAACTGCTGGTGAAACTAGCAGCGAAACTGTTGGCGAACCTAGCTGCGAAATTGCTGATCTTGCAGCGAAATTAGCAGCGAATTTAGGTAGAAATTAACCCCTTTAAGTGTTAGCTTATCTGCAGGCTGCGTAGAGTGATCCTAGCCTTGTAAGCTTAGCCTAGAAGTTATTCGTGATATCCAGGTGAGTTCTAGATCCCCTATTTATAAGTTTTTCCATGTTTTGGGGCTATTATGCATACTAAATTTACGTTCTTAAATGACCAAGATTTTAAGGTGTTTTAACAGGAAGATCGATTTTTCTATAAGTAAATGTGCTATATAAATCCTTAAATATAAAAATTTTTCGCGCTGACCTGGCAGCCCGGCCCCAGCCAGGGGCGTTGCCCCTTGGACCCCACTAGGGGCTGCTGCCCCTAGGACCCCGCTGTCAGGGGCTGCCGCCCCCGAACCCCCGCTGTCCCGCGGCGGTTCGGTTATGTTTTATGATGATTTTGCTTGGCATGATGTGTACTTAATAAGTTAAGTATTATATATATTAAAGTGGAAGATGATATTAATGAAAAGCGAAACTTAATGAATGTTACCCCCGGGCCCGTTTGATGATGGAAAGTCTTGCAAGCACTATGATAGACTTCACTTATGTGAGTCTAATGTATGATGATGGATCTGTATTCATGAGCGGGCTATGTGCCTTGCAGTGTGGATCAACTGTCGGGGGTTAGCTACCGTTTCATGTGTACCGACAGGGATTGGCATTTGTTGTCAATCAACATGGAGCTCTTGCTTTGTGCAATCTCGTTTATGATGAAAGTGAAAGATAATGAAAGAATGAAAGATAATGAACATGCTTATGATGATGCAAGTAATGTTATATTCTATGTTGTATGCATGGTCATTATATGAAAGATAAAGAGTATATTTTCTTATAATATTTAAAACTAGAACTCGCTCAGCGAAGCTGACTTTTATGCATAATAGTTGGCAGGTAAGTGTTGATGCTGAGGATGGCACACAGAGCTACTTGGGGAGCTATGGATGGCATTCAAGTTTATGAAAATCTTTATTGTAATTTAAGGACAAGTAATATGTTTTGTTTACAATTAAATGACAAATGTATGAGTACGATGGGTTTTCAAAGGTTTAAATGAATGTCTAATTATTTCCGCTGCAATGTTTTATTGTTAAACTGATTTTATGCTATGATTAACCAACTGTGAGGCTTCCCGGGAACGGGGCCTTACAAAACACTTATATTTAACAAATGAAAATCAATTATATTTTCTTGAAATAAATGCTAAGAAAACATATGTATATTTTATATAACGATATGAAGGAAAAACACTTATAAGATTTATATAGTAAGTTTAAATAAGGTTTTTATAACTAAATGAAATCGACACGATTTAAATAAATTAAAGGCAACGTTTGAAATAAATAAAACTATTATTTATAATCTAATTTTTAAATAAAAGTAAGTTAACTATAGTATTAGCTTTAGAATTTTTAATAAATATATGAAGGAAATTTTTTAACCAAATAAATACAGAAAAATTAATTAATTGATTTTAAAATAAACTAGGTTTATAAAATAATTTTCCATAATTTTTAGAAATTTTTAATGTTTATTTTGAAGGCCTAAAGGCCTAAAAAAAATTGTGTGAGGCTCCCCGGGTTCGAACCGGGGACCTCCTGCTTGATAAGGTGAGTGGGTAACCAGTGAACCAATGGCCTCAGCCGCGGTTTTACTTGCTTTCCAAATCTTAAGAACACCAGTTTCCAAAATAGCCCCAATTTCATAAGAACCCTAGTTTGATTTGAACCAAAATTGAAGATCAATTCGAGTGTTTCATCTGGATTAAACTTAGGGCTTTTTATCCCTAAGTGTAATCGAGTGTGTGGGCATATTATACTTACTTGATTACAAACAAATTGAAGTGATTTCGCTTGGTTTAGCCCTCGTCAGTTTCGCGAAGAACAAATGGTTGAGATCAATGATTAAGTGGAGTTTTCAAGGAATTGTGGTTACAGAGAGTTGAAAGGAATCAAAAGAAACATTTGCCCTCAGTTATATAGTTCCAATTCGACGTAGTTCTTACGATTTGATTTCGATTGGGATACGAATGTAAACTGATCAATTTGGTCTTTAATTCCCAATTAAACTTGAAATTAAGATCATTTACGAGTATGAACTGATTATCCAACGGTACGAACGTGATTAATTGAGTTATTATTGATTATTTATAGTTCAATGGTTCGAGATTATTGGCTTTCGGTTACCGAACTCACAAGCCCCCATAGTCGACTTAACACACAAATTAATGCACGTTTCGAGTTCGAAACGGTTACAAGAAGGATTTTCGAACGGTTTTGGATCAAGAAACGGTCGATTTTGGTGTTCAAGGGCTCGCCGGAGCCGTGGCCGGATGTTGGCCGGACATTGGCCGGAAAAACGAGGGGGGGGGAATTTGGTTTCAAGATTCTTAAGTTGTCAACCTAGGTCCCTGAAGTTTCGTTCTTTTGTTATTTCATGTGAGGACTTATGTTTTAAGTTTCTAAATGGACAATAAAGCCCCCTAGACTTCTCTTTTTAAGTTTAACTAAATTTTACAAGTTGTTATTATTGATATTATTATTATTTTTCTTAGTTATTATAAGTATTATTATTATTATTATGATTACTATTATTATTATTTTTAACAAAAAGAGCAAATGTCGAAATTACTTGCATAATTACAAGTATTAGTTTTATTATTATAAAAATCATATTTATCAAGATTAAGTTTTATAATAATAAACAAACGTTTTAAACATTAATAATATTATTTCTATTATTCATTTAATTAATTTGTTAATCACCAAATTAATTATTAAGCATAATAAGTCCACAAAGTTTCAAAATTGACATAAAAGGTCCTTTTAAAACTTAACAAAGTTTACTTTTAATTTAACGAAAATATGAGATGTCACAGAATTCCTCTAGATTACTATGAGTTCATCCATGTTATTGAGTTTGGGTGTGTTATTTGTAAGCCTCATGGGCTAAACACTTATTATGACTTGGATTAGATGAAACTTAGCATAATTTAACTACTTGTACGTTATTCTTGATATTGTTTATGTTAAAGTCATAATAAAATGTCACACCCCGACCGACGGCGGAATCATCGGGGCGGACGAATGGGAGACGATTGCTCATAGCACATGGAACTAAATAAGTTGAAATAATATTAAATGTCATTATTAATTGAACATTACAAGACAAATAAGTAATTACAAAACAATCGAGATACAACCAATAACGTAAGACTTTAAATTTAAACTAGGTCCAAGTCCTATATGAGCACAAGAAGATCTTCAAGTAGGAAACCTGAAACATGTTAAAAATAAAGGTCAACTATAAAGTTGGTGAGTTTCCAAAGTTTTCATACATAATATAACAAGGTTACAAGTAGCAATTCATGTCATAAGTTATAAGTTAGTAAGGTTATAGAACACATATCGTTACAACAAACCTCAACTTGATTACAAGTATGTAAGATTGGCTAAGTGTATTTGGTTCCCATGATGAACAAGCATACATCATCAGGAGTCGGCAATACATCGACTTTAGCACCAAATAGGCTTGTCAGGCCTAAAGATCTAAGACGTCGCCAGGCTAGCAATAGTTAATGATTGTAAACAAACTATGTATCTCATATAATCACTTACAACACACAAACAACCATGACAAAATACAAAGATGAATTGCAAGTGCTTTACAAGTCTCAAACGTTTATAAGTGTATGATATATAAGTATCATGTTTCACCCCAAAATAGTGTGAAAAACATAAAAAGGGGCAAGGAAACTCACAAGATGTATACAAGGTGATGATAAGAATTTAAACGAGGCTCCAATGATTTCTGTTACAAGTTACCTAAACGTATTAATTTCAAGATTAAGTTCAATAATAAGATTTAACAATTATACGTGAACTAGGGTTTCAATTGGAATTTGGGGGTTTAAATGATTAAGTAAAATAATGAATTGTTTTTTATTTAATAAAGATAATATAATTCAATTAAGTTTAAGTTTCATTAAAAAATGTTTCAACAATTTAAGTTATTGATTTAATAGGAATTAGGTATAATATGTGAAAAGAAGTAATTAATTTAATAATTAATTATTTAAAACTTTATAAAGAGCATTAAGTAAATACTTATTTAAATGACGTTAAAATTATTTAAAATGATTTTATAAAGTTTTGGGCTTTAAAAAATGATTTATCATAAAGGTTTTATAATACAAAACCCTAGAAAATAAGAATAAAGTAAATTATATCGTTTTACAAATTTCAAGAATTTAAATAATAGTTAACGAATAAATTTATTAACTATTTATGATTTAACATGATTAAATAAATCATTGAATAATGAATTATTTAAATATTTATTTAAATAATCTTTTATATGATTAAACATTTGAAGTATTTGTAATATGTAGGTTTGAAATGTTTTGAAAATAATCCAAGTTTGGACTATATTATATTTGTAATACATAAAAGATTTAATAATGTTTTATAGCTTTTTTATTCTTTAAAAAGTTTATTAAATTTATGAGTTATAAGTTTATAAAACTTTTTTTAGAAATTTAACTTAATATTTTCTGAAATATTTTATTTAACAAAATAATTTTTTTATTTATATTTATTAATATAATAAAAATTTTTCTGAATAAAAATGCAAGAAATCAATTAAAAAAAATATTGGCAGAGGCCCAGTTCGAACCCGCGACCTCCTGCCCAAGGGAGCATTGTTGAAACCGTTGGGCCAAAGCCCAGAATTTGTTTTAATTTACAAGTTAACTAATAAGAATCATACTTCAGAAAAATCCCCCAAATTAACATGAACCCTAACTTGATTTGATCTAAATTGAACACGAATTCAAAGTTGTTAATGGAATTAAAGTTAGGGCTTTGATTCTCCAAGTAAAACCGAGCATATAGATGTTCTTAATTACCTGGATTGGTTTTGTTTGGTTAGCAAACAAGAACATGAACGAGCGCGATCGTGGAGTCATCAAACAGAACTGATTCTTGATGGTTTGATTCGATTGACCACTTGGAAAGCTTCGTTTGATGATAACAAACAAAAGCCCTCTACTAATTGAAGTGTAAAACGTTCGGATGATGATGAACACTCTGTTGCAGGTCTCGATGAAGATGACGAGTTGAATGGGATGGTTGCATTTGTTTCAGGTGCAATTGAGTGTTGCAAATGATTAGGATTCGTTATATGATAGTTCAGGTTAGTTTAATTGG
Organism: Flaveria ramosissima; assembly: GCA_025215565.1. Lineage (NCBI taxonomy): Eukaryota > Viridiplantae > Streptophyta > Magnoliopsida > Asterales > Asteraceae > Flaveria > Flaveria ramosissima. The sequence continues at coordinate 23,105,791 of CM046037.1, read as the reverse complement.
TCAATTAAGATGTGTAAATGCTCGAATGGCTAGAGAGTTTAAGATGTTTCGGTTACACACTCGATCCGACTAATAACGGAGGTTTTAATTCGATTAAATGTGGTACACCGGTTCGATTCATGTTCCAAAATGGTTCGGTGGTGTTTTTAGGTCATGGATCGACGAAATTGGTTGAGTTTGGGACTCGCCGGAGCGTCGCCGGCGATCGGCCGAAATTTGTGGCCGGATTCGCGTGAAAGGAAAATGGGCAAGGGGTTGGGGTGTAACTTTTTAAAGTTACACTTTCGGTCCCTCATGTTTCAGACTGTGGTTATTTTACGCACCAAACCTTTTTATTAAGTTTTATAAATTACAATTTAACCCTAAGACTTATAAAACTAATTTGAATAATATATCAAATTAATTATTTGTTACTCTTCATAACTTTTGTAAAGCTTTTAATCTTTTTAATTATTTATTTTCACTTAATAATTTAAATTCATGATTACTAAGAAAGATTTATAAGTTTATTTAAAATTTCATTTTATGACTTTATAAATTTAAAATGAGACTTTTCTATTTAATTATTTATTGTACAATGATTTTATAACCTTATAAAAAAGAATTATTTATAATCCATAGATTATTACAAGTTGTCTAGATGTTTCATAAATGAATAATTCATAATATAAATTTCACATTTAATGCATTTGATCCATTAAAATTATTAAAATAATTTAATAATAGAAATTCAAAATGGGTTCGGGTTTGGGTTATAAATTGGAAAAGTGGCGGTTGTTACATAAAACCTGATTATTCTTCAATGATTATTTGTATTTGTTCTAGTTTAATAAAATGTTCAACATTTTGGGTGTTGTAAGCATGTTATGTTAGAAAACTTCATGTGCTTACAGGACTTATGCATATGATTGCATCTTTTATGTGTAATTTTATGACATTTATCTCTGAATGGTGAATGAAGGTTCGATGTTTAGTGAATTGGGCAAATGTGCATTCGTATGCTTATGTTTGAGAAAACCATAGTGTATGTCATGAATCTCTTTTGTCATTGGTTATGAATTGATTTTGGTAATCGTGGTTAGATGTTCATGAGCTGAAGGGTAGTTAAATTGTGTGATTTTTCATATAAAAAATATATACATCAACACACATCAACAAACCATACAATCCGTCGATTTATATTGAATTAATGGTTGCGTGGCATATAATTAAGTGCAAAGTGTAATAATATAACGAGCATCTAAATAATTCTGTGTCATAGAAAATTTCAGTAAAGATATATGAGCGTGTTTTTCACCGCAAAGTGATTTAAGTAAAGAGGAGTTACAAAAACTCATCTAATTTTTTGTACAGGTACAAGTATGTGCCAAGTTCCTTAGCATGCTACAATGTATGTGTGATCAACAAAAATACCCTAGTAAATTACATGAGCATTTGGTATTAGGTAATGCTAACGTGCATGTCATTGAGCTTTATTGACCTATTTAATGTGTTATGATCGATTAGGTTACCCGCCATTGAAGCCGGCGTCTGTTACGTTGCGTGACGTTCACTTCGCTTGGCATTCAATTGGTGATATTTAAGTGCAACACACCACCGGTTATAGCCGCCTTGACGATTAGAAAGAGGCTCTGCGAACAAGAGGCCCTTGAAATCGATTGTGAGTTGGGATTTTGTCTTTTTGACTATAGTGACAACACCTCAAATCTTTGATTGGTAATTTTAATACCCGGTCACCAGAGAAATACCTGTTAAAATGTCTATCTCAAAGTTCAATTTATTAGTAATATGTCTTAATTGTAATGATTTACTTATGTTATCTATTTTTTATTGTGTTTACAATTCTAGGATTGTCAAGGGGTGCAGATTGTCATTTGGCATAACTACAAGGGGCTGTGCGTTCCGGTTGTCTCAGAATATAAACGGTTGCTGTTCCTAGGGTTCCACAACCGATCATCTTCATCCGTCTCTTGGTTCTCTCTGGCGAAGTACTTTCGCTCTTTCTCTCGATCGTCTGAGTTCAGTTCTCTTGTGTTGAATCTGCACAACCTTTGTGCAGATTCCCTGTGATGTTAAGATCATTGTTATAGTCTTTTGTTCATCTGTATTTTTTTCTTATTGTTCTTATTACTCTCATACATCGTGATTGGCTTTCATCTCAAACAAGGGTGTCCTTCGAAGGAAGAACTCACGACTAGGGCATAAACCCTAGTTTGCCTGAATTTGGTAAATCTTCTTCTCGGTCTTGGTGGTTTGCTGCATCTCCATTGAAGAATCTAGGGAAAAACAAACCCTAGATGTTGTTGCGGTCTTGCTGATATCTCTACTTGCTTGCACGAAGAATCTAGGGCAAGAACCCTAGATTTTGTTGCCGATCTTCTTCTTCTGCCGTAGACTCTCAACCCTAAGTGAAGGTTGTTGAGTCTAAGGCTCATCTGGAGAACCCTAACTTGGGCCTATTTGGTGAGATCGTTCCATCTCTTTCTCTGCATTTTATATTTCTAGTTTTTAGGCTGTGATTGGCTGGGTTAGGGGTACCAGCATCTGTTGAGATATCTGTGTTATTGTTTTGTTGTGGCTGAATATCTGTGCATCACTTGTGTGATTCTTTTGTTTGTGTGCCTGCATCATAAACAGCTAATCTAATCCTTGATCTGCCGCTATAAGCGGTGTGAAAACCTGGCTCTGGTTTAGCTGTTCTTTTGTGCGTGTGCTTGTGTGTTATTCATTCATTTCTTGTCTATTAAAATGACTGAACCTGAGAAATCTGTTACTGTTACCACCCCGAGTGAGACGCTTATCAGCAAACTTGATATTAGTAACCCTCTTTATCTCCACGCTAATGATACAAATACTCTTTCCATAATAACAATTAAACTAAAAGGAACAGAAAACTATACGGTTTGGAGTAACTCTATGAAGTTAGCGTTGGAAGTTAAAAATAAATCTGGCTTTATTGATGGCAAGTGTTCTAGACCTAGTGATGAAGTAATGGGAAGGCAATGGGATAGGTGTAATTCTGTTGTTCTTTCATGGATCTTAAATTCAATTTCTGAGGAGTTGTACGTTGGCCAAGTGTTCTCTAAACTTGCTAAAGAAGTATGGGATGATCTTAAGGAAACATATAATAAAATTGATGGTTCTGTAGTCTATAACCTTTATCAAAAAATAAACTCTCTATCACAAAATGGAACCTCTGTTGCTGAGTATTATCATAAGTTGAACACCATGTGGAAACAAATTGATGCCATCGTACAACTCCCTTCATGTACTTGTCAAGCCTCTAAGGAATTCAATGATTTCAATCATTTAATAAAACTTATGCAATTCCTTATGGGACTTGATGATGTATATCAACCTATCCGATCTAACCTGTTGACTAAAGATCCTCTTCCAAGTGTCAAAGAAGCCTTTTCCATAGTTTCAAGAGAAGAATCACACCGAGGTGGTAGTGGTTCTTCTGCAAAAAATCAATCAATGGGTTTTTTCTCAAATAAACCTCAAAACATTGATCAATCTAGTAAAAGAAAAACTGGAAGAGGACCTAATCCAAATCTTAAATGTACCCACTGCAATATGCTAGGACACACTGTTGATAGGTGTTATGAATTGGTTGGCTATCCAGCCAACTATAAAAAGAAAAACACTAATCAACCAAGTAAAATGGGTTCCTCTAACAATTCTGTTGCTAACTCATCTAAAACTGGACCTTCTTCTAGTTCCTCAGGATCATTTCCTTTCACTCCTGAACAGATCTCAAGACTAATTGGTTTAGTTAGTGACAATCAAGGTTCTGACCCCCAAAATTCAGGAGGTAAAACCTTTGGTCTATCCAGTAGTATCAACTCTGAGTCTAACTTTTACACTGGTACTAGTTCTCTATGTGAGATTCTTAACTCGGGCTGGGTAATTGATTCAGGTGCTAACCAACATATGGTGAAATCTGATAAACATATGTTTGATTGTGTTAATGTTTCTAAACTCAACATGACTGTTAGTCACCCAAATGGCACCCATGCTAAAGTTACAAAAATTGGAAACATTAACATTACAAAGAACATCACTCTAAAAAATGTGTTTTATGTCCCTGACTATTGTGTCAATCTCTTATCTGTTCATAAACTTACCCAAGACAGTAATCTTGAAGTAATGTTTAACTCTAAAAACTGTTATATCCAGGATTCCAAGTCAAAGAGTGTCCTGGTGACTGGTAGTCAATGTGATGGGCTGTATTTGTTTGAGAATAGTGCTAAGGTGTGTACTAGCAAATCTGATTCTGCTGATTTGTGGCATTCTAGGCTAGGGCATCCCTCTGATACTGTTTTAAACATTCTAAAACAATCACTTAAAATTGATAATTTTAAACCAAATAACTTGTGTGAAATTTGTCATAAGGCTAAACAATCCAGAGTGCCCTTTCCCTTGAGTGATCATGTGTCTAAAAATATTGGTGATCTAATCCATTTAGATGTGTGGGGACCATATAAAGTTACAAGTAAGGAAGGATTCAAATACTTCCTTACCATTGTTGACGATTTTTCAAGAGCAGTTTGGTGTTATCTGCTTAAATCTAAAGATGAAGTTTTTCCATGCTTAGTTAAGTTTTCTGACCTCATACAGAATCAATTCAATAAATCGATAAAAATATTTCGAAGTGATAATGGATCAGAATTCATCAACAGTCAAACCTCAAAATTTTTTGACTCAAAAGGAATCCTTCACCAAACTACCTGCACTTATACCCCACAACAAAATGGTATTGTTGAACGTAAACATAGACACCTTCTTAATGTTGCTAGAGCATTGTTGTTTCAGGGGGGTGTTCCCCTGAACTTTTGGTCTGAGTGTATTCTAACTGCCACATACTTGATTAACAGGATTCCCTCGTCTGTGTTACTTGGAAAAAGGCCCTATGAGGTTATGTTTGGGTTCAAACCCTCTCTAAATCATTTGAAAAACTTTGGCTGTCTTGCTTTTAGTACTGTATTAAACAATTCAAATAAATTTTCTAGTAGATCTGATAAATGTGTTCTAATTGGCTACTCACATGTTAAAAAAGGTTACAAATTGTGGAATCTTGAAACAAAATCTGTCTTTTTCTCTAGAGATGTACACTTTTATGAACATGTTTATCCCTTCAAATCTGAGTTCAAAAATAGTGTAATCAATTCTGTTCCATCTGAAATAACAAATCTAAACTTTTTTGACACTTTTAAGCCAAATGTTTTTCATAATGATAAAGTCCCCTATGATGATAAGAGGGAATCAACTCAAGGCTCTGTTGGAAATATTCAGCAGCCTAGTGTTTCAAATGATGAATCTGGCTCGGCTGCCCCCTGCAATCAGCAGCCAGTTGGCGCTACTGGCGAGGCTGAACCCAGTAGTCAGCAGCCAGACATCTTTGAAAACACTACTGGCAGGGCTGAAGACACCACAGACTCTAATGATGAGTATAACCCATCTGAGGGGCATAATGAACCTGGTAATGAGCCCAGACGGTCTTCACGGACCACCTCTCTCCCTAGAAAGTTTTCTGAGTACATAGTTGAGGGTAAAGTTAAGTATGGTATTGAGAAAGTTGTGAATTACTCTCATCTGTCTCCTGATAATTTTTGTTTCTCTACTAACCTAAATAAGTCTGTTGAGCCTCGGTCCTATAAAGAGGCTATGTCTGATAAAAATTGGGTTGATGCTATGAATGCTGAAATGGAGGCATTACATAGAAATAACACGTGGGAAGTTGTTGATCTTCCCCCAAATAGAAAACCAATTGGGTGTAAATGGATTTATAAAATTAAATATAAATCCACAGGAGAGATTGAGAGATATAAAGCCCGTCTTGTAGCCAAAGGCTACAGCCAACAGGAAGGAATTGACTTTGATGAAACCTTTTCACCAGTTGTTAAAATGGTTACCATTAGATGCATTGTTAGTTTAGCCGTGCAAAATAACTGGTCTATGTTTCAACTTGATATTAACAACGCATTTCTGTATGGTAACATTAGTGAAGACGTTTACATGTCTTTGCCCGAAGGGTACTACTCAAAATCTGATAACAAAGTATGCAAACTAAATAAATCCCTATATGGCCTTAAACAAGCTCCTAGAAAATGGAATGAAAAGCTTACAAGTGTTCTTCTTGAAATAGGTTTTACTCAAAGTCTATGTGACCCATCCTTATATATTAAACAATGTGCAAGTGTGTTTATTGCTTTGTTAGTATATGTAGATGATATTATTATAACTGGCAATAATCATGCTGAAATATGTGCTATCAAACAAACATTAGGGTCTCATTTTATGATTAAAGACTTGGGTATTCTAAAATATTTTTTGGGCATTGAAGTTTTGTACTCTGAGAAAGGGGTTTGTTTATCTCAACGCAAATATTGCATGGATTTATTGTCTGAATTCGGTTATCTTGGATGCAAACCTGTTAGTACACCTATTGAACAAAGCTTTCTTGTGACATCTAAACTTAAACATGAAGAACCTCTTCTGTCTAATATCTCATTTTATCAAAAGTTGATCGGTAAATTGATCTATCTGTCTTTAACTAGACCTGATATCTCATATGCTGTTCAAGTATTGAGTCAATTTATGCATGCCCCATCTAACAGTCACTTGCAAATAGCATTTAGGTTACTAAGGTATCTTAAATCATCTCCTGGAAAGGGGCTGATGTTTTCAAAATCTGACCTCTTTAATGTTACTGCATACGTTGATTCTGACTGGGGGAAATGTCTATCCTCCAGGCGTTCTGTGACTGGTTTCTGTATTTTCTTGGGGTCATCTCTGGTTTCATGGAAAAGTAAAAAACAAGGGACTGTTTCTCGCTCTTCTGCTGAAGCAGAGTATCGAGCAATGTGTTCTGCCACGTGTGAAATAATGTGGATATTAAATTTACTAAAAGAGCTAAATATTTCTTACTTGCTTCCAATTAACTTACACTGTGATAATACTGCTGCTGTTTCTATAGCAGCAAACCCTGTTTTTCACGAACGCACCAAACATTTTGAACTTGATCTCCATTTTCTTCGTGAAAAAGTAACAACTGGTATTATAAAAACTGTTCAAATTGGTTCAAAGCTTCAAAAAGCTGATATTTTGACAAAGGGGTTACCAGTTGCTCAACACTCTGTGTTATGTGAGCAACTTGGCTTGATAGACATGTTTACTAATTAAATTGAGGGGGGGGGTGTTAAAATGTCTATCTCAAAGTTCAATTTATTAGTAATATGTCTTAATTGTAATGATTTACTTATGTTATCTATTTTTTATTGTGTTTACAATTCTAGGATTGTCAAGGGGTGCAGATTGTCATTTGGCATAACTACAAGGGGCTGTGCGTTCCGGTTGTCTCAGAATATAAACGGTTGCTGTTCCTAGGGTTCCACAATCGATCATCTTCATCCGTCTCTTGGTTCTCTCTGGCGAAGTACTTTCGCTCTTTCTCTCGATCGTCTGAGTTCAGTTCTCTTGTGTTGAATCTGCACAACCTTTGTGCAGATTCCCTGTGATGTTAAGATCATTGTTATAGTCTTTTGTTCATCTGTATTTGTTTCTTATTGTTCTTATTACTCTCATACATCGTGGTTGTAATCTAGACAATCTTGTGATTACTTTCGTTCCTGGTTGAATATATCTTTACCATTCTTTACAATACCCTAAATCACCCGATGCTTGGTACCCATGAATTTATGTTAAGTTTAAAGTGTGTTATTCTACTATTATAGCTCGTTTTTACCGTTGATGAAGGTTAATCTTCTTCCAAAACGAATAGCATTCAATTGTGTTGGTGACTGGGCTGTCGAAGCCACCACAAAAGAAGCTCAAGTAAGTCTTGACCTCTTCATAAGGTTATCACTTTCATCACAACCTTATCAATTCATAATGCTCTTTTCTTGATTTTTTGTTATGAATTCTTATCTTTTAATGATTTTTTGTTCTTGAACACAAGATGCAGTCTTAAGAACTTAGATCCTTGTATCATATTTCTAGCATCTCTGTGTTTATTGCTGATACGTGTATCATTTTGGTTTTAAGAAATGTGTTTCGACTCATGCTTTTTATGAAAGCAATTTGAAGTTATCTAATATTCATAACTTTTTGTGTTTCGCATCATTGGTAAATTATAATTAATTAGATTTTTTATATTATCAATGTGATTAAGTTGCTATTGTAGTGAAGGTGTTTTTTTCTTTGACTTGAAAGCTCAAACGTAAGAGGAACTTACATTAGTGGTGTGAAGTTATAAAGAATCAACTTGAATAGCCAAATTTGTATTCTTTAAAATATTATATTAGAACCTTAGAAGGACTAGCATTTTGGGACACACAGTAACATTCATTCATTGTTATTGGTTACAAAGATGCTATATTGATAACTTAGACCATCAGAAGCATGTGGCTCGAAAAATGCTAATAATTGACTCCGGACAGGTTTACACATTCAGGAAAGTCGCATTTGGGGAAGTAGAGTATTCAAGTCAAAATGTTCGAAGCAACATGCTGGGGCATTTTGCTAGGAGTTTAATCAGCTAGGGCATATTGCTAGGAGTTTAATCACTTTCTGGTATGAAAATATGATTAAATGATTTTGATTTTGTGATCTGTGTTGTCATTACTATTTATATTAAGTATACTTGTGTATAGAAAGAAATTAATAATATTTTTACTAAAAATTAGTTTAACTAATTGCATCATAAAATCTTAATTGTTTTCGGTGTAGGGTTGTATGCTTGTAGCCTAGCTGTCTCACTAGCTCGGGGATCCTTTCAAGCTCTGTCTTTAAAAATCGAGCAGGTCTGCTGACAGTCTCACACACCTATAGTTTTGTATACGCGTAAAATCTGCGTTAGCCAAAAAAGAGTTATTTCCATTGATTAAGTTACACAAAATATCATAAACAAGATTAAGATAGCTGTAGGTAATTAAAACTTTTACATTCTGACTTGTAAATAGAAGTATTGTATTCAATCCTTCACCCTTTTCTATTTTGTGCTGATTAGCTTACACTAACCCTTCATATATACACACAATCTACTTGAGTTTGGTTCATAAAATTAGTTTAGGTTTGGTTCACGTCAAGATATTGATTTGGAAAATAATGATTTTTTGGGAGAAGTAGACCCCCGGTCGTTTGGTACAAATATCCATTTAATCTTCTGTAAATGTATTTGTTAGATCTAATAACAATAGATCTAGATCAATTTGTATAGGCTTAGAACTTTAATCAATATTTGTAATGAATACTTGTAATTCATTATTATGTATGCATTAAATATATAGGTTAACCCATATATGTGTGTTGATTTATGTATGTTTGCAGATAAAACATTATAATTGGTGAATTTCTGAAATTGACCAAGTGTAAGAAAAACATCTACGGATGAACATTTTGTTCTTCCGTAGATATGTTTCTTACAAGTAAAAAATATATCTGAAGATCTTCTGCTGATAAACAACCTGCTCTGAGGATGAAAGTGAAGATTGCTTCGAAAGAACAAGATAGCTTCGAAAGAACAAGCCTCCTGCGGAAGAACAAACATCTACGGAAGACCATAGTCCTGCGGAGTCCAAACACTTGTATTTAATAATACAAAGTGTTACAAGTCAACAAGTCAACAAGACAGCTGTGCGAATCCCAAGAAATCCGGTGTTTCCTTAACAGAAACACACGTGCCTATATATATGGATACTAGGTTTCACATCAAGGGACGGCTTCGACGGCAAACATCCAAGCAACATTACAATCACCAAACATCACATCAAATCACACAAATCAAAACCCTAGCAGCCGTCACATCATCAAACACTCAAATCAATATCATTCATTCATTCATTTTTTATTCATCTGTAATCATTAACATGTTTTAATGAAATACGTTTGAATTGAATATTTGTCTGATCATTAATTGTGTTCCATTTATTGCGTTCATCCTATTCATTAATAATTATTGATTTTGAAATTAATACAAACAATTGAACCAAGTTAACATTGATTCCGCAAACGTTGACTTGACTTGAATTAACACTGATAATTCCTGATTGCGATCCTAGGATTCACAGGTGGTATCAGAGCCGGATTTGATGGATTCATATTGATTTTGATGAGATTTCATGGTTAGATTGCTAAAATTATTGAAGACCTGAATAAAGCAATTTCATCAACAATACAAGATCCGATGCACATAATACAAGAAATCGAAGAAAAAGGGCTGCGGATTTGCGGCTGCCGAAGACAAGGGCTGCGAATGCGGCTGCCGAAGGTGGCCTTAGCTGCCGAATTAGGGCTGCCGAATGAAGATGGCTGCCGAACCGAATTAGGGCTGCCCTTTGCTCGAATGGAAGGGCAAGCCGTAGGAGGACTTCCTCGGCCGAACTAGGGTTTGCAACCTAGGGTTGCAAATGGGCTCGTGAACACCATTGAATTTGTTACTTGGGCTCCATCATTAAAACAAAAAGAAAAGGTGGACACATATTTAATTGTTTGGGCCGCTAACATCAAAAAGAAAATGTGGACTCGGATTTAATTGTTTGGGCTGCCAACATCAAAAAGAAAATATGGATTAGGGTTTTAGCTTAAAGCTATGAAATCAAGCTATAACCACAAAACAAAAACAAAAATTGGTTGTTCTAAAGTTTTGAAGATCTCGCTTCCGCATCAACAACAAAATTCTGAGCTTTGACCAACTATTCAACAGAATCAACATCTAGCTTTAATTCACATCGGAAATATACAATTTAGGGGGAGTATTGTTGGGTATTCTACCCTTGAAGAAATTGAAGATTTCCAATACTATTGAAGTTGAAGACTTGAAGAACAAAAGGAACAAAAATATTAGTCTAGGGTTTATTTTGTAATTATTGTAATTACTAGACTAGTATAAATATAAGCATATATCATCAATTGTAAAGTGAATAATTCTCCATCAAGGGTGAGAATTAGTTCCATCAACAATATCATTATATCATCATCCTCCATGTATGATGATTTCAACATCAAAGCAATAAACATCAAACATTAAACACTTTTGTGTTCATCATTATTATATTTTAGCATCGAATCATCAAGTTTTGTTATTATCAATATGAATCCTAAGATCCAAGCTCAACGATCCCGTTCATATCGGGAAGACGCAGTACTATATATTGATATTGAGTACTGGGTTGTGTTCACAAAGTGGGTTATGTCTGATTAGCAAGAGATAGGTTTGATATGATAATTTGTGTGTTCATTGTCAATGCTTTCAAAGTTCATAACTAATAGCATTTATCCGTGTTATTGATGTTAATTTGGGTTTGCTCATCAATGGAAGTTTCAACATTAGGAAATCCTAGGTTAAAAGTCTTTTATTTTTCACCTATTTGAAAGGTGTTTATACACCAAATCAATCAAGAAAGTACTCTTTTTATATTGGCTATTGTTTAAATGATTAACGAAACATAGAGCTTACAAAATCCCTTCGTTTCATGTTTGGTTCGATAATAATACAAAAGATTTTGATAAACAGGCTGAGTGGCTTTTCTGAACGGTTCTCACCCTCTTTTTAAAGTCTCACCTTTCCATGTCATCTGAATTATTCATTAGCATCAATTGTGCTTAAAAATTGTTCTTATTATGGTTTAAATCACAACCATTTTTATTAGTTAAATAACCCTCAAACTCTAAAAACTTGAAGAAGCTGGAATAAGTGAAAAAAAACAAGAAAGATGAAGAATCTATAAAATGTCAAAGCAAAATAAGCTTGTTGGGATCAAAACCTTATCATTTATCCCTGGGATGTATGCTCAAACATGCAAATTGTAATATATATATATATATATATATATATATATATATATATATATATATATATATATATATATATATATATATATATATATATATATATATATATATATATATATATATATATATATATATATATACATTAATATCATCAAATTCACAGATGTTGGTCGTGGATTAGTTGTAGATGAACTAATATTTTGGTTAAGTTTGTTTTACAAACTCATGATTGTTAATAAAAATATCAACAAAATGAATAAAAGTTCACAAAGTACTTTTTAGGTAATGTCATGCAAATATATATCTTTTTTTACTATTCTATTGTTTTATGAAGGGGTTGTTTGGTAACTTTTGAATGATTAAATATTAAACCAATAAAAGGTCTGAACCATTAAGTGTTGAACCATTAAGAGGTCTAAACTATGAAGAGCTAGTATATCATTTAACAATTCAAATGCAAATGTCTGACCAATTCAGATAACAGGTCTTAACCATTCAGATTTGGTTTGGGTTTGGGGCGGCGGTAGCGCTAACCAAGCAGACAACTCACGATGACAGGAGGTTCATGTGATGGTGATGGTTGGCGGCTGGGTTCAGGTGAGGAGGTGACGGTGGTGAAAGGTGTGTTCAGGTTACGATGGTGAAAGTTGGGTTCAGGTTATGATGATGATTGGTAGATGAAGCTGGTGATGGGGTGCGGTGGTCCGACGACGGGTAGGGCTGGTTAGGGTGGTTGGGCATGGTGATATGGTGGTGGTGGTTGTGTACAATTCAAGAAAGACATGTTAATTTGATGGTGCTAGGAAGATGATGGGGGATGGTGGTGGGTTAGTCGTAGTAGTGGGCCCTCCATGTGTTTTTTAATTTAATTCTTTTGTTTATTCGCACATAATATTAAACGGTGGGCAATTTAGTCATTTTACAAAACAAATTAACGAAAAAAGATAACAACCATTCATAACGGGGATCTTTAGTGTTACGTTTTGTTAAATATGTGGACCGACCTTGTAGTTTTTTAAACATGGAGACCGAAAATGAAAACATACCTAACCACATAGAATTTTCATGTAATTAACTCAATTAGAAAATTGGCACTACATGCTTTACCAGATCATTGGTTAATTATTATATCCTACTAACAAATTTAAGTATTTCTTATATTTTTCAGTTTTTTCTATAAATTATGGTGATATAGAAGTTGACTATTGTTGGACTCCTTGACAAGCACACAATTGCATTTAATTTTCATTACTTATTTTCTTCTGGTTATTTATTATTTGTTTTTCCTCTAAATTGTCGCTTTGTCTAGATACGGATGAGGAGAAAAAGCTACTTAACATTCAATTTATGACGTTACAAAATCGTGTTTTCTTCTATTGTATTAAAAGTAGAATGCATACACTATTAAAGCCAATGGTGAAAACATTCCTGCAAGACCTGTATCAGGTATGTTTTTTTATTACCGTGTAGACAGTTTAAATTTTATGTTACTAATCATGTGATTTGGTTAGTAGATTCAACTACATGTGACACTAAGGTTACTTTTTAAAACATTGTATTTTGTATGTTTTGGATGTTTGGAACTTGAAAGTCTAATGCAGTTATTGTGTTTGGTGCATTTTGAAAACTTGTGTTGTTTGTGTTGCTAACCAGAAGGATTAAACACTAATGTTGTTGGCCACCGACAACAAAGAGTTCTGACATGCTTATTAATGCGTTATAGTATAATTTTACTCAAACTGAGTTGCTGTCACAAAACAGCTCCAATTTTATTTTATAAAGCTATAACATATAGGTTTACCTTAAGGTTTCGATATTTACTTTAAAGTTTTGAATATTATCAATGTCTCAGTTGTAACACGTGAGGAGTCGACATCCTTAGTTTTATCATTGTTTCAGTGTTAATTATTTTCACAGTTGAATGTCCCCGCTGTTCTTGTAAGTAGCAACATGAGCATGAAAAAAAAGCCCATACAATTAATCTACTATTACAAAAGGGAGACCGCAAGTTAGGCTTGGATACTTATAGAAAATAGTTTGTTACCATATAACGTAAAACAAAAGCATAAAAAGCACATGAAACATCTTAGAAGGAATTTTTTTATGTAGTTATCCGATGGATATGGTCGAAACAAATAAACATTAAAAACCCCAAATAATACTTTATACTTTCATCATTGTTCGCTGCAACAAGGCAGTTTGTTATGTTTATTGGATTCAATATCTTAAGGATTCTCAATGAACAAATCAACAGATTCACAATATTTGTGAATCAAATATGAATTAACACAACAAAGCAAAACAATGTACTCGCTAACAATGAAAACTGGACAATCAGACTACTAGGACAAGCAACAATAGGTTGCTTGTCATCACAGATTGACACAGAAGATCAGAGAAGACGATGAGCAGAAAACCCTCTTTCTTTTGAGAGAAACCCTAATATTTTGTGTGTTGCAGAGAAAGCCCCGAAGCGATGAATATATAGAGCGCCAAGAATAAAAATCAACAACATTAATCCAGCACTTCTCCTCATATGTAGAAGCAACCTTTAACAATGAAGAAATACCATCCAGCCCCTCGAACAAATAAACCTCGGAAAAAATCAAATAACAAAAATAAGAATTGAATTGAATATATAATTATTGTAAAATTTAACACCCACCCTCAATTCAATTCCTAAAACAAATCAACAAGACCCAATTTTTCACACAAATATTTGTGTTGATTAACACCTAAACTTTTTGTAAAAATATCAGCAGGTTGATCAAGAGTATTGATTTTTTTAATTTTAAAAATTCCAGCCAAAACCTTTTCTCTTAAAAAAAATAAATCGATTTCAAAATGTTTAGTTCTCTCATGAAAAACTGGGTTTGCTGTCATAAGAATGGCAGCATTACTGTCACAAAAAATATCGATTGGAATAGGACAAGTTACCTTCATGTCTTTAAGAAGTTTTCTAATCCATAAAATTTCACAACCAGTAACACACATAGCTCTATACTCAGCCTCAGCTGAGGATCTAGATACAGTATTCTGTTTCTTACTTTTCCATGAAATGAGATTGTCACCCAAATAAACACAGTATCCTGAAACACACCTTCTAGTAGACAAACATTTACCCCAGTCTGAGTCTGAATAGCCCTTTAAAAAGAAATCAGAATGTTGCTTGAACATTAACCCTTGACCAGGATTTTGTTTAAGGTATCTTAACAGTCTTAAAGCAATTTTAAAATGGGACTGACGAGGGTTATGCATATATTGACTAAGGCATTGAACAGAATAGGAAATATCAGGACGAGTTAAAGTTAAATATATAAGTTTTCCAACCAAAGTTTGATAAACAGTGACATTTTCAAGCACAGAATCATTGTTATGTTCACTTGAACCATCAGGCACAACACAATTTTGTTCCATAGGAATATTAACAGGTTTACATGCGAGCATACCAAATTCATTCAATAATTCCAAACAATACTTTCTTTGACTCAAACAAATGCCATTACTAGTATTAAGAACTTCTATGCCCAAAAAATATTTTAACTCACCCAAATCCTTAATTAAAAAACTTTGATTCAATAAATGTTTAACTCTCTCAATCTCAACAGTACAATTACCCGTCACAACAATATCATCAACATATACCAGAAGCATCACAATTTTAGACTCATAAGACTTCACAAATAAAGAAGCATCATTTTTACTTTGAGAAAAACCAATTGATTTCAATGTTGCAGTTAGTTTTTCATTCCATTGTCTTGGAGCTTGTTTAAGCCCATACAAGGACTTCACTAACTTGCAAACCTTGCCATCATCATTTTTGGAACCAAATCCTTCAGGAATAGACATATAGACATCTTCATGTAAATCACCATACAGAAATGCATTGTTAACATCCATTTAAAAACAATTTTCATCCAAATTGAACAGCAACAACAATTAATGTTCTAACAGTAGTCATTTTAACAACAGGAGCAAATGTTTCATCAAAGTCAATTCCTTCACGTTGGCTATAGCCTTTAGCAACTAACCTAGCCTTATACCTTTCAATTTCCCCATTTGACTTATACTTGATTTTATACAACCATTTACACCCTATAGCTTTTCTATCTCTAGGTAAATCAGTAATAATCCAAGTTTTATTTCTATTTAAAGCTTCAATCTAAGTTTTATTTCTATTTAAAGCTTCAATCTCATTATTCATAGCATTTGCCTAATTTATATCTTTACTAGCTTCACTATAGGATGTTAGTTCAACAGTTTTATCAAGTAAAGACATGAAACACACATTAGAATCAGACAAATTAGAAAAATTAACATATCTGTCAACACCATATTTGACTTTACCTTCAATCATAAAATCACTAAATTTTCTAGGAATGGATCCCACCCTTCCTGATTTACGAGAACTTCCTATATTTGATGAATTTGAGCCCTCAGGGATGTCAGAACAATCTGAACAGTCCTTATCCTCATCTAGAACCTCAGCGGTTAGGATGTCATCATCTACCACCACTGTTCTTCTATGATCAGCAGGAACAGCTGTAGGTCTAGGATCACTTATGACTATTGGAGGATCAGCGGAAGTGTAAGGATTCCTGAAGTCTGATGCAACCCAAAACATTCTGAGTGTCTCAGCAACATGCACTAAGTACTGAAGTGAAGAATGCTTCGGAAGTTTTACACAATGCATTAGAAAAAATACTCTAAGTGTAAAATCTTCCGAAGCCAAGACCAATATCTTCCGAAGCCAAACATGAAGTCTTCCGAAGCTTCAGAGACAAAGTCTTCCGAAGCTTCAACCTATGAAGACAGATTTCTTCCGAAGACTTTTAGTACACATGCTTTATCTGATGTACTGTTCCATAAAGCACCTTTTCCGCTGCATCTCTGTAAAGTCACCAACTTACATGAGTTGGTGAAAAGGGCCTTGCTTTTGGTAACTGTACATTGAGGTCTTGAGTCTGTAACTTTCCACTTTATGTACTTTATCCTTTTTGTAATGTATAAGGATGTGAGCTATGGCATGTCATAGTCACAAGGTCAAAAGGCAGATATGCCTTTTGATCCTACAATTGATTTTGTTAGTGTCTAGTCAATTGTATCCAGCTGGCTTTCAAAGTATAGCCGGCTGTAGGTTGTAGTATAAGTATTTCAAGTTCTTGTATCTTTCTTTATGCTTTGTAACACTTGTAAAAGAACTTGAGAAAGCAATATACTGGCTCCTTGAAACCCATACTCTCTTGTTCTGTCTCTTGCTTTACTTGTGTTCTTTGTATCACTTTGGTTAACCCAGTTTACTGTTTGATTAAAGTTTAGTTAGTCTCCTCATTGTGTTGTTGTGTTGTAATTGTGTTTAAGCCCTTAAACGGTCCTGCAATTGGTATCAGAGCATTCCAGGCTCTTGATATAAGATCTAACCATCTTAAGATCCCTCACACACACAAAAACTAAACTCTTCAAATGGCTTCCATCTCAAAGACTGATATGGAGACTGGAACCATGAACAAATCCCCACTGATCACTCTTGATGATTTTGACACCTGGTGCATGAGGATGGAAGGCTTCATCAGGTCTCTTGATTCAAGAATGTGGGAATCTGTTGAGAATGGACCTTTCATACCCAGCACCCCCTCTGCTACTGGTGCTGGTATGATTCCTAAAGATGTGGCCAACTACTCAGATGAAGATAGAAAAAGAGTAGAGATTGACAGGAAGGCCATGACTGCTCTTCAGACTGCTCTCCCAAACTCTGTATACAGAGGTTTTAAGAAGTGCAAGACAGCCAAACAGCTGTGGGATGCACTGAAGCTGATGTATGAAGGCTCCTCTAAAGCCAAGGAGAACAAGAAAGATCTTCTGAAGCAGCAGTTTGAGAATTTCACCTTCAAAGCAGGTGAAACCATGACCCAACAATACTTCAGGTATGTTGAGATTGTGGATACCCTAGTGGATGGAGGAGTTCCTCATGAGAACAGGGACATTGTAAGGAAGTTCATGTCCTCACTTCCTAGGCAATGGACACACTATTGTGTGGTGATCAAGAGGACTGAGAACCTTAAAACTCTTACTCTTACAGAGTTGTATGGGATTCTCAGTGGATACCAGATGGAGATGAACATGCAAGGTTCATCTGGCAACTCCAACAATCAAATGGGTTCAGCCCTTCATGTGGTTGAAAGGGACAGCATAGAACCCCAACATCATCTCATATGCTACCCTGACAACTCACAAAAGGGTCCCTTCATCACCTTCCCGGAGACACCAAGGGAGAACTTTACTCAAGGAAGCCCATTCCAAGAGACAAGTTCTTCTCAAGCCTTTGTGTCTGCAGATGAAAGCTGTGGGAATTATCTCTTCACTCTTGAAGACCTGGACTGTATCCATCCAGATGACCTGGAATACATGGAGATAGTTCAGCAGATGGCTCTCCTCACTCACAGAGCCAAGAAGTTCTACAAGAGGACAGGAAGAAGATTTCCAAGCAATGCTACCAGTGGAAAGTTTGGGCTGGATAAAAGCAAAGTAAAGTGTTACAACTATAACCTTATGGGTCACTTTGCTAGGGAGTGTAAGGCACCTAAAGTAAATGGGAGCCAAACACAACCCAGACCAAACTACACTGACAAAGCCCCTCAGGCTGAGAAGACAAAGCAACATGCTGCTGTTGCTGTTGAAGAGGGAGGCTTTGACTGGAGCTTTCAGGTGGAAGATACTTCTCCAAACCAAGCACTGATGGCTGATCATGATGAAGCCAAGGTATTGGAACATCTCTGCTCTCCTGAATGCATTGCTAAAGTAAATAGATACAGGTCCTACAACTTAGAGATGAGATCTGATCTTGAGTCATTAAACATATTAAAATCTGATTTTAGAAAGTCTGAAAATGATTACAAGTTAAAGATAGAGGACTTGGAGAAAACCATTTCAGTACTAAAACATGAACATACAGATTTTAGAACTCAGATCCAAGATCTCATCACTAAGTTGACTGAGTGCCAGGCTGAGCTTGTGATCAGCAAAGCCAAGGCAGAGAAGAGTGTTCTTGAAGAAGAGACCTTCAAAACATGATATCCTCATCCCTGCACAACAAAGTTTGTTATCAAAATAGACAGGGACTGGGATCAAATGAGATAGCTCCTCCACACACAATCTTGTCTGTAAGATCTCCTAGGTGTGGAACTTGTGAAGATGAGCTTCCTCTCATAGATCCTGTAAGTGAGGATGATGAAGAAGTGATAGTGAAGAATTCCTCTGAGAAGAGTGAAGAAGAGGATTCTTCCAAGGGCCACTATCCTTCTGAGGAGAAGAAATCAACTGTGATGACCAAGTCCAAGAGAAAGAACTTGATCAGGAAGAGCAAAAGAAAAGCAAAGAAGGCTCAAGAAATCAAGGCTACTTTTGATGCTAAGCAGAAACAAGTTTTTATCTCTGCAGGTTTCAAAGTAGTAAGGACTGAAGACATCAACCAAGACTCCTCAGCTAAGAGTCATGGTTCTTGTTCAAATCATCTCAGTGCAAAGAAGAAGACTGAGCTGCTGTGTACCACTGCTGCACAGCCTGGACCATCAAACTCCAAGAACAGTTCAAAGCCCAAAAGAACTGTCTCAGCATCTACCAAGATGAAGGTGGAGAAGGGATGTGACCAAAGCCAGTCTTGCTCTCAAAAGGAGACTTGTTTGAAGAAGAAAATGTTATGTGTCATGTGTGAAAGTACTTCTCACATTGCTAAGGATTGCCCATACAATCCTAAAAGTATGTCCACATGACCAATACAAAGACTTCAAAGAGTCTCAAGAAGTCTCAAGCTTCGGAAGGAAAGTCTGTTTCCTTCGGAAGCTCCAAATCAAAGAAGAAGGTAAATGGAAAATTACCTTCGGAAGCAAAGTTGGTCTCGGAAGAAAGGAGTTCTTCCGAAGCACTGAAGTCTGCTGCAGTGACTGTAGACTCTTCCGAAGGATCAGTCATCAAAACTTGTGAAGTTCCAAAAACTTCTAAGGTTTTGAAGGTCAAGTCCAAGACTCCAAAGGTGGTGTGGAAGTCTAAGAAAGACCAAATGACTGAGGTTTCTCCATCAACAACAGCTGAAGATCCCCATAGTACAACCATAGGATCTATTACTGTTGCATTACCTTCTTTACACTTAATGAGCCCAAGACAAGTAAGGCTTGGGTTTCAAATGTAACTAATCATTTTCTTTGTGCAGGAACAGCTCAAGACAAACAGGAATGTCTGGATAATTGACAGTGGCTGTTCCAGGCACATGACAGGCAATAGGTCTCTACTCATAATTTTGAGAGAATTGATGGAGGACCAGTTGCTTTTGGAGGAGATGAAGGTGGTTACATTTCTGGAAGGGGCAAGGTCACAAATGGTAAGCTCAGCATTGAGAAGGTAAACTTTGTTAAGGAGCTTGGGTACAATCTTTGAGTGTATCCCAATTTTGTGATCAGAGTCATAACATGCTCTTTACTGAGCATGAGTGCATTGTTCTCAAGCCTGGAGTGGTCATTCCTCATGAGCATATCCTGCTCAGAGCCCCCAGGAAAGGGAACATGTACAAGATGGATTTGCAAGAAACATCTCCCTCTGGAGAAGTTTCATGCTTTCTATCTAAAGCAAATAGTGATGAGTCTTTCCTATGGCATAAAAGAATGTGCCATGTAAACTTTAAGAACATGAATAAATTAATTAAACATGATCTGGTAACTGGAATGCCAAAGAAAGAGTTTACAAGTGATGATCATTGTGTTGCATGCCTGAAAGGGAAGCAACACAAGGTATCTCACAAGCCTAAGGAAAAGAACTCCATCACTACTCCCCTACACTTGTTACATATGGATCTCTTTGGCCCCACCAGTGTAATGAGTTTAGGAAGGACCTCTTACTGTCTGGTGATCACAGATGATTTTACAAGATTCACTTGGGTCTTCTTCCTTAGAACTAAGGATGAAACCCCTGAGATTCTGAAGAATTTCATCTTAAAAGTTGAGAATCAATGTGATCACAAGGTCAAAACCATAAGATGTGATCAAGGAACTGAATTCAAGAACCAAATCCTTGATACATTTTGTGATGAAAAAGGTATTACAAGACAATATAGTGCTCCCAGGACTCCTCAGCAAAACGGAGTTGCTGAGAGGAGAAACAGGACACTTATTGAAGCTGCAAGAACTATGTTGTCTGACTCTAAACTGCCTATCACCTTCTGGGCAGAGGCAGTCAATACTGCTTGCTATGTGCAAAACAGAGTTTTAGTAGTTAAGACACATGGTAAGACTCCTTATGAACTTTGGCACAAGAGGAAACCTTTCATTGGTTTTCTCAGGTCATTTGGATGTCCCTGCACCATCTTGAATACCAAAGATCAAATTGCCAAGTTTGCTGAGAAATCAGATGATGGACATTTCATTGGATACTCTTCCCAAGCTAAAGCTTATAGAGTATACAATCTCAGAACTAGAATTGTTGAGGAGTCAGCCAATGTGACTTTCAATGAGCACACTCCTTGTGTGGCTGGTTCTGGTCCGGATTGGCTGTTTGATCTTGATTTAGTTACCAACTGTTTTAACAAATCTTGTGAGCATGTTTCAGGATCTGCAGAAAATTTAAATACAGGTGATCCTGATCCAAGATTTGAGCTAGGAAGACCTTCAACTCATACATCTTCAGCTCCAGTTGGAACTACTTCAGCAAATGAGGTTTCTATCAGCACAACAATGACAAATTCAGCTGATACATCTGGCATGCCTTCAAATTCCAGCTCAGAGGCCTCTCAACCAGATAAAGACACCTCACTTGTAGAAGACAACAATGGTGATGGTGATAGTGATCAGGAATTTCTTGATGCTAATAACCATACCATAGATGACAACATCAATGATGTCACACACTCATTGGATCAAGTTAATCTTGATAAGTGTGATAATGTGGAGGGTGAATCTTCCAGACCAGATCTAAATTTCTCAAATTTGGATCTTTCTCAGCAACTTGCTGTGATCCCTCAGCTAAGGATCCACAAGTCTCACCCCACCACAAACATCATTGGAGATGTTGTCACAGGGGTAAGAACAAGAGGACAAACCCATGAAGCAAATGTTTGTCTTCACTCTTGTTTCTTATCTCAGATAGAGCCCAAGAAAGTTGATGAAGCTCTAAAGGATGGAAGTTGGGTTGAAGCTATGCAACAAGAGCTGCTTCAATTCAAAAGGCAGAAAGTTTGGAACCTTTGTCCTCTTCCTCATGGGAAGACTACCATTGGAACCAAATGGGTTTTTAGGAATAAGAAGGATGATAGAGGAATCATCATCAAGAACAAGGCAAGACTAGTTGTTCAAGGATACACACAAGAAGAAGGGATTGACTACACTGATGTCTTTGCTCCTGTAGCAAGACTAGAAGCTGTTAGGATATTCCTGGCATTTGCTGCATCCAAGAACTTCAAGGTCTACCAACTTGATGTAAAGTGTGCTTTCTTATATGGAGTGATTGATGAGGAGGTTTATGTCAAACAGCCACCTGGTTTTGTAGACCCTGATCATCCTGATTATGTCTGCAAGCTTGACAAAGCTCTTTATGGGCTGCATCAGGCACCCAGGAAGTGGTATGAGACACTATCTGAGTATCTTTGTAAACATGGATACAGGAGAGGTACTATAGATGGAACTCTCTTCATCAAAGGACAGGGAAATGACTTATTGCTGGTTCAAGTATATGTAGATGACATCATCTTTGGTTCAACTAATCCAAAGCTCTGCAAAGACTTTGAGAAGCTGATGAAAGACAGATTTGAGATGAGTTCAATGGGAGAACTCAACTTCTTTCTGGGAATTCAAGTGAAGCAGGTTGAAGATGGCATCTTCATAAGTCAGTCAAAGTATGTTCAAGACATACTCAAGAGGTTCAACATGACTGATTGTAAGATTGCTAAGACACCCATAGCCAGAAACCACTCCCTTGGTCCAGATCTTGAGGGGGAGTGTGTAGATGAACACTTATACAGGGCTATGATTGGGTCTCTTATGTATCTTACAGCTAGCAGGCCTGATATCATGTTTGCTACATGTATTTGTGCAAGATATCAAGCCAACCCTAAGATGTCTCACTTAATCACTGTGAAAAGGATTTTAAGATACCTCAAAGGTGCTTCAACACTTGGTCTATGGTATCCAAAGAATCCAAATTTCAATCTGTATGCCTATACAGATAGTGATTATGGTGGTTGCAATATGACTGCAAAGTCTACATCTGGGGGATGTCAATTCCTTGGTGGAAGGGTGGTCTCATGGCAATGCAAGAAACAATCCTGTGTGTCTGCATCAACTGCTGAGGCTGAATACATTGCTGCTGCAAGCTGCTGTGCTCAAGTGCTTTGGATTCAAAATCAGATGCTGGACTATGGATTTAACTTCAAAGAGACTCCTATCCACATAGACAACAATAGTGCTATCTCTATCACTGAGAACCCTGTGCAGCACTCAAGGACCAAACACATCAACATCAGGTATCATTTAATAAGAGATAACTATGAAAAGGGATTAATTAAACTAGTCAAAGTTCATACAGATGAACAATATGCTGATCTGTTCACAAAAGCTTTTGATGAACAGAGATTTAAGTATCTGATATCAGCTATTGGGATGATTAACTTTGAGTAGACTTTTTCTTAAAACTAATTCTAATTATTTCTTCTTAAAATATGTGTGTCCTAAGTTGTCTAGTTCATCACTTTCATAAGCTCATGTTTTCTTTGGATGTAAAATTCTTTTTGAAGACTTTCCTTAGATTCTTGAAAATTTTTGATACTTCGGAAGATAAAACTTTATCTTCGGAAGAAAACATGTCTTCAAAATAAATAACTGTCTAAGAGATTTTACCTTCGGAAGAAGTCAAATTCATCTTCCGAAGCTTAAAATTCTTATCTCAGACACTTATTTATTTTTAAGGACCTTTTCCTTCCGAAGCAAAATTAACCTTCGGAAGCTTTGTTTATTCCTATACAAAGCATCCAAGGGTTTATTTCTCTTCCGAAGCATAAATCTTCAAGACTCTCAGGAAAATCTTCCGAAGCCATTTTAGCTTCGGAAGCTTTTTCAATCAAAACTTCCGAAGACAAATAACCTTCGGAAGCTTTTCGAATTCCAAGAAAACTACTTTTTGAGCAAAAGTAAACTACCTTTTCAGAGGTGGGACCGACTTCCGGATTTCAAAGTTTATCCTCTTTCATTAACTTTGGTTCAAATCCCTTTTCACATAAATACCCAACGGTTCCCCCTCTTTCCCACTATCTTCCTCAATTCTACTATTTCTCTAACCTAATTCTCTAAACCGCCTTTGCTTTCTACCTTTCTTCACCCTTAAGCTTCTGAAATGGCCAACCTTAACCGCAGAAACAACCCAGATTTCTCCATGCAACTTCACAGGCAACATAATCAAGTTGCTCTGTTAAGCTCTGAGAAAGATGCAAGTTTCTCAGAGATTTGCCAATTCTTGACTCTGTCAAACTATTTCACCTCCCTGACCATTGATCCTACTCTATATGAGGATCACTTGCTTGAATTCTGGAAGACCTGCCAAGAGGTCATTATGGATGGGGAGAAGGCACTGTCTGCCACAGTGCAAGGGAGGACAATCTTCATCACTCCGGCCATCATTAACCAACATTTGCAGCTGGATGATGAAGAAGGTGAGGTGTCCTTCCCAAAAGAAGCTGTTAATCATTCTTTTGAGCAGATGGGCTATGAGGGAGATTTCTCTGTAAAGACCTTCAGGAAAGGGAAGGTCTCATCCCAATGGAAATTCCTGCTCCATGTGGTTATCCACAGCTTATCAAACAAGCATGGTGGATGGGACCAGATTCCTGAGGATCTCTCCTTTATAGTTCATGGAATGGTTCAGGGGGTCAAGTTCAGGTATTCACAATTTGTTTATACTAATTTACTTGCAAACTTAGACTCCTTAGAGTATTACATGTTTCCTAGATATGTTCAACACATTCTCAACTGTGAACTGGGCTCACAGTTGAGGGAAACAAGTAATATTCTTAAATTGGGACAGATGAAGCCCGGCATCTTTAAAATAATGAAGAAGCCAACTGTAGGCTTCTCAGGGGTAGAAACAGCCCTAGTCCCAAAAATGTTAGAGCTCATTGCTCAAGGTGACAACCTAGCAACACAAGCTAGTGTTGAACCCACACCTCTTTTATCCTTACCTATAAAAAACCAGAAATCACCCTCACCTACCAAAGAAAATCCAAACGAACCCCTGCTCAGGCTATTGAGTCTGTGCAGGCCCCCAAATACTCAACCTTACAGGAAGAAGTGGACACTAGAGCTCCCACTTCTCCTGAGGAGCAAACCACTCCCATTACTTCACCTATCAGGGCTGAGGTTCCTCAAGCTCACCCTGATGAGCTCACTAGCCCAACAGCCTTAAGCCTTCACTCTGAGTCTCAACACTCAAGTGAACAACCTTCAGGGGACAGCTACCATCCCCAGCCTTTGGATCTCAACCAACCAATTCCCAACCTATCCTTCTACACTGATGAAGACTTAGGATTCAGTGAGTACCATGAGTCTCTCTTCTCCTCCCCTACTCAAAGAGAGATGAGTACCTCTGACTCTCCTCAGTCTATCCCACATCAGTCACCTACTACTGAGGTGGACACTTCTGAACCTGTTCAGGATGTCCATATGGAAGAGGCTCTCACTTTTGAAAGTGATTACATCATTAAGACCTCAACCATGGCAACTCAGCCCACTGGCATCTCAACTGAGGCTGCCAGTGAGCAGAGGAAAACCAGCAGCCAAGAAACTCAAGCTGGTGGTGAGAGAGAGGACTTTGGTCCAATCATCTCATCCCCCAATGATTCTTCTGATGAAGATGAGGGGAATTTGAGACTAAAGGTGCAGAAATTGTCAAAAACATGCACCTATTTAGTCTCTAAGGTTAGTCACTTGGAATCTCAGTGACTACCTTACAAAACAGGGTCAATGATCAGCAACTTCAGATTTCATATCTGCAGGAAAAACTAGCTGGGAGACCTTTAAGGAGAGCTCAACCAGGAACACAAGAACCTGTGGAAGTGATTGACTTATCCTCCAGCTCACCTATGCAAGTGGGTGATGCTACCAAAAAGAGGGAGAAAGTTGTTACAACCACAGAACCTGGGAGTTCTTCAGAGAGAATGGACATAGAGGACTCACCATCCTCACTTGCTGTTGTGCATTCTCAGCAACTTCCTCAAGTTCACATTAATGTGGACTCTATAGACTCACTCATCAGGAGTCTCTTTGAGGAAGGTATACCAAGGGCTGTCTCATCTCCACCACAAGGAACTGGCAATTACATCATAAGGTGGAGGTATGATGATGACAGAAGAGCCCTTATACTTCACAGAGTTCAAGGCCAACAAGAAGTTTTTCAATTCCAAAGCCTGAGCTTCTATGAAAGACTGGATTTAGTCAACTTGCCACTTGTCAATCCAAGCAATTCAAGACAAGCTGACAGGCTGGCTCAAAGAATCCAGGACAGGATCCTTGCAGAGTTCACTCTAAGAAGGAGACTTAGGCAATCAGGCAATGTCATCGGTCAACTGGATGTTGAGGTGGACCCTAAGATTAGTTTCATAGGGGAAACCTTGACTGAAGGCCTAGTGGCAGAACCTGAGACCCCTGTCTCATCATCAACAACTGCTGCAGAGGTCCAAACTCCATCTGAGACACCTGCTGGTGAAGGTGTTTCTCAGCCTCTCTCTGGCCAAGCATGGAAGCTACACCAAGCAATGAAGGCCAAGCCTCAATCCACCCTGAGTCACAAAGGTCTGTTGGTGACAAAGGGAAAAGGATAATGACTCCTGAGGAAATTGAGGAGGAAAGAGAGAGAGGAAAAGGAGACTAAGGGGAGAAAGTTCTACTGGGTCATCTAGCTTCATGCAAGCTGCAATCAGGGCTGCCCCCAGACCAAATACTCAAGATGATGAGTTAAGGGCAGTCAGGATTACCTACTTACAGACCAGGAACTATGACATTGATGAAATCATCTCCCTCCCTTAGAAGAGTTAAATGAACTGGCTGACATGGAAGTGTCAAGAGAGATGAAAGAGAAAGAGGATGCAAGGCTACTTCTCCAATTCAAAGAGGAGAAGAGACAAAAAAGACTTTACAAGCATGCTCCCACTCTCTCACCAGTTCAAGAAAGTCCTGCACAGGAAGATGTGGCTCCACAAGAACCTCAGGTAGATAAAGAAGAAGATAGGATCAAGATGATCAACTACCTGAGTGCCACAGGCTTCTATCAGGCAGATGCACTTCTTCCCCTGTCCTATGACTTCATTGAGTTCGAGTACCTAAAGCAACTTGAGCTTGAGCTAGTCAAAGAAAGAAAAACAACCAAAAGGAAGCTAAGGGAAGAAGCTGCAAAGTCAAGAGCCATCATTCAAAAGAATGCAAAGAAGTCTGCTGACAGACAAAGAATGGTGAGCTTCTTGAAGCTATATGGATTCTCCGGAAGGAGACTTGGCCCCATGTCTCTATCCACTATGGATGAGCATATTAGGGTGATCAAGCAGAAGATTAAAAGTGGAGAACTCATTGACTTGCACTCTCTTCCAAGTCAAGTCCCACCTGAAGTGGAGGTCAAGTTTGAACAACCAGAGACACCTCAACCAGAACCTCCAGCTGAGCCTCAGCAAGCTTCATCTTCTGATCCTAGGCAGGGTCAAACTCCCTCTCCTTCTGAACCTGTGAGGGAGGAACACCCAACTGAGAAAGACACTGATGATCAACATGGTGCTGCAGACCAGTCTTCTCAGTTAAAGACATCCAAGAGGAAGAAGAGGATGGCTTCTAAACCAAAGACTAAAAAGAAGAAGCCAAAGTCATCTACCTCTGCACCTCAGGCTGAATCAGATCAACCTGAGGAAGTGCATGATGAGGCAGCCCAATCAACTCCTATTCAAGTGGCTCCTCTAACTACTGAGACACCCATCTTGTCCTGGACTTACTCTACCAATCCAGAAAGATGGAACGTTATCAGAGATCAAGGTGTTGAGAATGTCTACTCATGGCAAGACATAATCAACTTACCTCTGCATGATCTCTTTGAGATGAGAAGATACTATGAGAGTCTTGATGATCCTGACCATCTAATGAAGAAAGGAATGGTCCTGATTGTACTGAAGACTACCAACATTTGAAGATCTTCTAAGTGTTTTGGTAGCATCAGCCTAGGGGGAGTTTGTAAGGATTCCTGAAGTCTGATGCAACCCAAAACATCTAAGTGTCTCAGCAACATGCACTAAGTACTGAAGTGAAGAATGCTTCGGAAGTTTTACACAATGCATTAGAAAAATACTCTAAGTGTAAAATCTTCCGAAGCCAAGACCAATATCTTCCGAAGCCAAACATGAAGTCTTCCGAAGCTTCAGAGACAAAGTCTTCCGAAGCTTCAACCTATGAAGACAGATTTCTTCCGAAGACTTTTAGTACACATGCTTTATCTGATGTACTGTTCCATAAGCACCTTTTCCGCTGCATCTCTGTAAAGTCACCAACTTACATGAGTTGGTGAAAAGGGCCTTGCTTTTGGTAACTGTACATTGAGGTCTTGAGTCTGTAACTTTCCACTTTATGTACTTTATCCTTTTTGTAATGTATAAGGATGTGAGCTATGGCATGTCATAGTCACAAGGTCAAAAGGCAGATATGCCTTTTGATCCTACAATTGATTTTGTTAGTGTCTAGTCAATTGTATCCAGCTGGCTTTCAAAGTATAGCCGGCTGTAGGTTGTAGTATAAGTATTTCAAGTTTTGTATCTTTCTTTATGCTTTGTAACACTTGTAAAAGAACTTGAGAAAGCAATATACTGCCTCCTTGAAACCCATACTCTCTTGTTCTGTCTCTTGCTTTACTTGTGTTCTTTGTATCACTTTGGTTAACCCAGTTTACTGTTTGATTAAAGTTTAGTTAGTCTCCTCATTGTGTTGTTGTGTTGTAATTGTGTTTAAGCCCTTAAACGGTCCTGCAGGAAGCATCTGTTCTTATATCATGGTCATAAGTAAGGACCCACAATCAGTTCCAACTGAAGGAGTAGCATCTGACTCGATATTCTTATCAATAGAAGAACCAGTGGGCAGATTATTAACCCCACCCTGGCTGACATTTCTATTGGATTCCTTCCCATCATCATCGGGTAAAACAGTTTTCTTTTGAATTTTCTCAGATCCATTAGTGTCAAACAAATGCTCAAAAAAGGTTATGTAAGTTAAATCATCAAATTCTGAATTAAATTGATTTTCTTTTAGAGGAAAATAATTTTCAAAGAATTTAACATCTCGAGAGTAAAAAATAGTATTATTATCTAGAGACAAAAGTTTATACCCCTTTTTTTTCAAAAGAATAACCAATAAATACACACTTAGAAGATCTACTATCAAATTTGTTATTAGGGTTTAGGTTTGAAGCAAAAGTCAAACAACCAAAGGATCTGAGATGACTAAGGGAAGGTTTTTTATTAAGCAACAACTCATAAGGTGATTTTCCATTTAAGACAGAGGAAGGAGTCCTGTTAATCAGGTAAGTAGCAGTTAAAATACATTCAGACCACAATTTAAGAGACACACCACTTTGAAACAGTAAGGACCTGGCAACATTTAATAAATGTCTGTGTTTTCGTTCAACAATACCATTTTGTTGAGGTGTATAGACACAAGAGGTTTGATGTAAAATGCCATTAGATTTGAGAAACAGTTCAAATTGATTATTCACAAACTCAGATCCATTATCAGTTCTAAAACATTTGACATCAACACAGAACTGATTTTTAAGGAGTTTTACAAAGCATTGAATATTATAAAAAACTTCATCTTTGGTTTTTAGCAAATAGACCCAGACAGCTCTAGAATAGTCATCCACAATTGTTAAAAAATATTTATATCCTTCTACTCTACTGGGACCTGCAGGACCGGTTAAGGGATTAACAATTACAACACAACAACACAAAGAGGAGATTAACCAAACTTGATCAAACAGTAAACTGGATTAACCACAATAATGATACAAAGAACACAAGTAATGATAAAGAGACAGAACAAGAGATTTGTGTTTCAAGGATGCAGTATATTGCTTTCTCAAGTTCTATTACAAGTGTTACAAAGCATAAAGAAAGATACTAGAACATGGAATACTTATACTACAACCTACAACCGGCTATACTTTGAAAGCCAGCTGGATACAAATGACTAGACACAAACAAAATCAATTGTAGAATCAAAAGGCATATCTGCCTTTTGACCTTGTGACTATGGCATGCCATAGCTCACATCCTTATCTATTACAAAAAGGATAAAGTACATAAAGTAGAAAGTTACAGACTCAAGACCTCAATGTATAGTTACCAAAAGCATGGACCTTTTCACCAACTCATGTAAGTTGGTGACTTTACAAGATGCAGCGGAAAGGTGTCCAGCTTTATGGAACAGTACATCAGATAAAGCATGTTACTAAAAGTCTTCGAAAGAAATCTGTCTTCATAGGATGAAGCTTTGGAAGATTTTATCTCTGAGGCTTAGGAAGACTTCATATTTGGCTTCGGAAGATATTGGTCTTGGCTTCAGAAGATATTGGTCTTGGCTTCGGAAGATTTTACACTTAGAATATTTCTAGTGCATGGTGTAAAACTTCCGAAGCAATTCTACTTAGTTCTTTAGTGCATTGCTTGCAGAGAGACATTGGATGTTTTGGTTTGCATCAGACTTAAAATAATCCTTACAAACTCCCCCTAGGCTGATGCTACCAAAACATTTAGAAGATCTTCAGATGTTAGTAGTCTTCAGCACAATCATGACCATACCCTTCTTCATTAGATGGTCAGGATCATTCAGACTTTCATAGTATCTTCTCATCTCAAAGAGATCATGCAGAGGTAAGTTGATTATGTCTTGCCATGTATAGACATTCTCAACACCTTGATCTCTGATTACATGCCATCTTTCTGGATTGGTAGAGAAGGTCCAGGATAGGATGGGTGTCTCAGCTGCAAGAGGAGCCACTTGTATTGGAGTTGATTGGGCTGCCTCTTCATGCACTTCCTCATGTTGATCTGACTTAGCCTGAGGTGTAGAGGTAGATGATTTAGGCTTCTTCTTCTTAGACTTTGGTTTAGAAGCCATCCTCTTCTTCCTCTTAGATGACTTTAACTGAGAAGACTGGTCTGCAACACCTTTTGATCATCCTTGTCTTTCTCAGTTGGGTGTTCCTCCCTCACAGGTTCAGAAGGAGAGGGAGTTTGACCCTGCTATGGATCAGAAGATGAAGCTTGCTGAGGCTCAGCAGGAGGTCCGGGTTGTGTTGTCTCAGGTTGTTCAACCTTAACCTCCACTTCAGGTGGGACTTGACTTGGAAGAGAGTGTAAGTCAATCAGCTCTCCACTCTTGATCTTCTGCTTGATTACCCTTATATGCTCATCCATTGTGGATAGAGACATAGGGCCAAGTCTCCTTCCGGAGAATCCATATAGCTTCAAGAAGCTCATCATCCTTTGTCTGTCAGCAGACTTCTTCATACTCTTTTGGATGATGGCTCTTGACTTTGCAGCTTCTTCCCTTAGCTTCTTCTTAGTTGTCTTTCTCTCCTTGACTAACTCAAGCTCAAGTTGTTTTAAGTACTCAAACTCAACAAAGTCATAGGACAAGGGAAGAAGTGCATCTGCCTGATAGAAGCCTGTGGCACTCAGGTAGTTGATCATTTTGATCCTATCTTCTTCTTTGTCTACCTGAAGTTCTTGTTGAACCACATCTTCTTGTACAGGGCTTTCTTGAACTGGGAAGAGAGTAGGAGCATGCTTGTAGAGTCTTTTAGTCTCTTCTTCTCTTTGAATTGAAGAAGTAACCTTGCATCCTCTTTTTCTTTCATCTCTCTTGACACTTCCATGTCAGCCAGTTCATTTAGTTGTTCTAAGGGGAGAGAAATGATTTCATCAATGTCATAGTTCCTGGTCTGTAGGTAAGTAATCCTGACTGCCCTCAACTCATCATCTTGAGTATTTGGTCTGGGGGCAGCCCTGATTGCAGCTTGCATAAAACCTGAAGACCCAGAGGAACTTTCTCCCCTTAGCTTCCTCTTCCTCTCTCTCTCTTCCTCCTCAATTTTCTCAGGAGTCAAAATCCTTTTCCCTTTGTCACCCACAGACCTTTGTGACTCAGGGTGGATAGAGGTTTGGCCTTCATTGCTTGGTGTAGCATCCATGCTCTGGCCAGAGAGAGGCTGAGAAACACCTTCACCAGCAGGTGTCTCAGAGGGAATGTGAATCTCTGTAGCAGTTGATGATGATGAGACAGGGGTCTCAGGTTCTGCCACTGGGCCTTCAGTCAAGGTTTCCCTTATGAAACTAATCTTAGGGTCCACCTCAACATCCAGTTCACCGATGGCATTATCGGATTGCCTAAGTCTCCTTCTTAAGCTAAACTCTGCAGTGATCCTGTCTTGGATTCTTTGAGCCAATCTGTCAGCTTGTCTTGAGTTGCTTGGATTGACAAGTGGCATATTGACTAGATCCAAACCTTCATAGAAGTTCAAATTTTAAAAGTCAAATACTTCTTGTTGCCCTTGAACTCTGTGAAGAATAAGGGCTCTTCTATCAGCATCATACCTCCACCTTATGATGTAGTTTGAAGTTCCTTGAGGTGGGGATGACACAGCCCTTGGTATACCTTCCTCAAAGAGACTCCTGATGATAGAGTCTATAGAGTCCACATTAATGTGAACTTGAGGAAGTTGCTGAGAATGCACAATTGCAAGTGAGGATGGTGAGTCCTCTATGTCCATTCTCTGTGAAGAACTCCCAGGTTCTGTGGCTGCAATAACTTTCTCTCCCTTTTTGTAGCATCACCCACTTGCATAGGTGAGCTGGAGGATAAATCAATCACATCCACAGGTTCTTGTGTTCCTGGTTGAGCTCTTCTTAAAGGTCTCCCAGCTAGTTTTTCCTTAAGATATGAAATCTGAAGTTGCTGATCATTGACCCTGTTGTGTAAGGTAGTCACCTGAGATTCAAGGTGACTGACCTTTGAGACTAGGTAAGTGCATGTTTTAGACAATTTGTGCACCATTAGTCTCAGATTCCCCTCTTCTTCATCAGAAGAATCATTGGGGGATGAGATGATTGGACCAAAGTCCTCTCTCTCACCACCAGCTTGAGGTTCTTGGCTGCTGGTTTTCCTCTGCTCACTAGCAATCTCAGTTGAGATGTCAGTGGGCTGAGTTGCCATGGTTGAGGTCTTAATGATGTAATCACTTGCAGAAGTGAGAGCCTCTTCCATATGGACATCCTGAACAGGTTCAGAAGTGTCCACCTCAGTTATAGGTGACTGATGTGGGCTAGACTGAGGAGACTCAGGAGTACTCATCTCTCTTTGAGTAGGGGAAGAGAAGAGAGACTCATGGTACTCACTGAATCCTAAGTCTTCATCAGTATAGAAGGATAGGTTGGGAATAGGTTGATTTAGATCTAAAGGCTGGGGATGGTAACTGTCCCCTGAAGGTTGTTCACTTGAGTGTTGAGACTCAGAGTGAAGGCTTAAGGCTGTTGGGCTTGTGAGCTCATCAGGGTGAGCATGAGAACCTCAGCCCTGATAGTTGAAGAGATGGGAGTGGTTTGCTCCTCAGGGGAAGTGGGAGCTCTAGTGTCCACTTCCTCCTGTAAAGGTGAGTATATGGGGACCTGCACAGACTCAATAGCTTGAGCAGGGGTTCGTTTGGATTTTCTTTGGTAGGTGAGGGTTACTTGAGGCCTTTTTAGTGGTAAAGAGGTAGAAGGTGTGGGTTCAACACTAGCTTGTGTTGCTAGGTTGTCACCTTGAGCAATGAGCTCTAACATTTTGGGGACAAGGGCTGTTTCTACCCCTGAGAAGCCTACAGTTGGCTTCTTCATGATTTTAAAGATGCCGGGCTTCATCTGTCCCAATTTAAGAATATTATCTGTTTCCCTCAACTGTGAGCCCAGTTCACAGTTGAGAATGTGTTGAACATATCTAGGAAACATGTAATACTCTAAGGAGTCCAAGTTTGCAAGTAAATTGGTATAAACAAATTGAGAGTACCTGAACTTGACCCCTTGAACCATTCCATACATTATGAAGGAGAGATCCTCAGGAATCTGGTCCCACCCTCCATGCTTGTTTGACAAGCTGTGGATAACCACATGGAGTGGGTATTTCCACTGGGATGAGACCTTCCCTTTCCTGAAGGTCTTTACAGAGAAATCTCCCTCATAGCCCATCTGCTCAAAGGAATGATTGACAGCTTCCTTTGGGAAGGACAACTCACCTTCTTCATCATCCAGCTGCAAATGAGTGTTGATGATGGCCGGAGTGATGAAGATTGTCCTCCCTTGCACTGTGGCAGACAGTGCCTTCTCCCCATCCATGATGACCTCTTGGCAGGTCTTCCAAAATTCAAGCAGATGATCCTCATACAGAGTAGGATCAATGGTTAGGGAGGTGAAGAAATTTGATAGAGTTAAGAATTGGCAAATCTCTGAGAAACTTTCATCTTTCTCAGAGCTTAACAGAGCAACCTGGTTGTGTTGCCTGTGAAGTTGCATGGAGAAATCTGGGTTGTTTCTGCGGTTAAGGTTGGCCATTTGAGAAGCTTAAGGTTGAAGAAAGGTAAAAAGCAAAGGCGGTTTTGGGAATTAGGTTTGAGGAATAGTAGAATTGAAGAAGATAGTGAGAAAGAGGGGGAACCGTTGGGTATTTATGTGAAAAGGGATTTGAACCAAAGTTAATGAAAGAGGATAAACTTTGAAATCCGAAAGTCGGTCCCACCTCTGAAAAAGGTAGTTTACTTTTGCTCAAAAAGTAGTTTTCTTGGAATTCGAAAAGCTTCCGAAGGTAAATTATCTTCGGAAGTTTTAATGAAAAAGCTTCCAAAGCTAAAATGGCTTCGGAAGATTTTCTGAGAGTCTTGAAAATTTTGCTTCGGAAGAGAAATAAACACTTGAATGCTTTGTATATGAAACAACAAAGCTTCCGAGAGTTAATTTTGCTTCGAAAAAAAAGTCCTTAAAAACAAATAAGTGTCTGAGACAGGTATTTAAGCTTCAGAAGATAGATTTAGACTTCTTCCGAAGGTAAAATTTCTTAGACAGTTATTTATTTTGAAGACATGATTTTCTTCCGAAGGTAAAAATATATATTTCGAAGGATCAGAAAATTTTCAAGAATCTAAGGAAAGTCTTCAAAAAGGTTTTGATATCCAAAGAAAACATGAGCTTATGAAAGTGATGAACTAGACAACTTAGGACACACATATTTTAAGAAATAATTAGAATTAGTTTTAAGAAAAGATCTACTCAAAGTTAATCATCCCAATAGCTGATATTAGATATTTAAATCTCTGTTCATCAAAAGCTTTTGTAAACAGATCAGCATATTGTTCATCTTATGAACTTTGACTAGTTTAATAATCCCTTTTCATAGTTATCTCTTATTAAATGATACCTGATATTGATGTGTTTGGTCCTTGAGTGCTGCACAGGGTTCTCAGTGATAGAGATAGCACTATTGTTGTCTATGTGGATAGGAGTCTCCTTGAAGTTAAATCCATAGTCTAGCATCTGATTTTGAATCCAAAGCACTTGAGCACAACAACTTGCAGCAGCAATGTATTCAGCCTCAGCAGTTGATGCAGACACACAGGATTGTTTCTTGCATTGCCATGAGACAACCCTTCCACCAAGGAATTGACATCCCCCAGATGTAGACTTTGCAGTCATGTTGCAACCACCATAATCACTATCTGTATAAGCATACAGATTGAAGTCAGGATTCTTTGGATACCATAAACCAAGTGTTGAAGCACCTTTGAGGTATCTTAAAATCCTTTTGACAGTGATGAGGTGAGACATCTTAGGGTTGGCTTGATATCTTGCACAAATACATGTAGCAAACATGATATCAGGCCTGCTAGCTGTAAGATACATGAGAGACCCAATCATAGCCCTGTATAAATGTTCATCTACACACTCCCCCTCAAGATCAGGTCCAAGGGAGTGGTTTCTGGCTATGGGTGTCTTAGCAATCTTACAATCAGTCATGTTGAACCTCTTGAGTATGTCCTGAACATACTTTGACTGACTTATGAAGATGCCATCTTCAACTTGCTTCACTTGAATTCCCAGAAAGAAATTGAGTTCTCCCATTGCACTCATTTCAAATCTGTCTTTCATCAGCTTCTCAAAGTCTTTGCAGAGCTTTGGATTAGTTGAACCAAAGATGATGTCATCTACATATACTTGAACTAGCAATAAGTCATTTCCCTGTCCTTTGATGAAGAGAGTTCCATCTATAGTACCTCTCCTGTATCCATGTTTACAAAGATACTCAGACAATGTCTCATACCACTTCCTGGGTGCCTGATGCAGCCCATAAAGAGCTTTGTCAAGCTTGCAGACATAATCAGGATGATCAGGATCTACAAAACCAGGTGGTTGTTTGACATACACCTCTTCATCAATCACTCCATACAGAAAAGCACACTTTACATCAAGTTGAAAGACCTTGAAGTTCTTGGATGCAGCAAATGCCAGGAATATCCTAACAACTTCTAATCTTGCTACAGGAGCAAAACATCAGTGTAGTCAATCCCTTCTTCTTGTGTGTATCCTTGAACAACTAGTCTTGCCTTGTTCTTGAGATAATGCCTCTATCATCCTTCTTATTCCTAAACACCCATTTGGTTCCAATGGTAGTCTTCCCATGAGGAAAAGGACAAAGGTTCAAAACTTTTTGCCTTTTGAATTGAAGCAACTCTTGTTGCATAGCTTCAACCCAACTTCCATCCTTTAGAGCCTCATCAACTTTCTTTGGCTCTATCTGGGATAAGAAACAAGAGTGAAGACAAACATTTGCTTCATGGGTTTGTCCTCTTGTTCTTACCCCTGTGACAACATCTCCAATGATGTTTGTGGTGGGGTGAGACTTGTGGATCCTTAGCTGAGGGATCACAACAAGTTGTTGAGAAAGATCAAAATTTGAGAAATTTAGATCGCATGGATGATTCACCCTCCACAGCACCACACTTATCAAGATTAACTTGATCCAATGAGTGTGTGACATCATTG
This sequence comes from Flaveria ramosissima, assembly GCA_025215565.1. Taxonomy (NCBI): domain Eukaryota; kingdom Viridiplantae; phylum Streptophyta; class Magnoliopsida; order Asterales; family Asteraceae; genus Flaveria; species Flaveria ramosissima. Next base: position 23,068,878 of record CM046037.1, on the reverse strand, counting down.
ATGTTGTCATCTATGGTGTGGTTATTTTCATCAAGGAATTCCTGATCACTTTCACCATCACCATTGTTGTCTTCCACAATTGAGGTACCCTTATCTGGTTATGGAGCCTCTGAGCTGGAATTTGAAGGCACCCTAGATGTATCAGCTGAATTTGTCATTGTAGTGCTGATAGAAACTATTTGCTGAAGTAGTTCCAATTGGAGCTGAAGATGTATGAGTTGAAGGTCTTCCTAGCTCAAATCTTGGATCAGGATCACCTGTATTTAAATTTTCTGCAGACCTGAAACATTCTCATAAGATTTGTTAAAACATTTGGTAACTAAATCAAGATCAAATAGCCAATCAGGACCAGAACAAGCCACACAGGGTGTGTGTTCATTGAAAGTCACATTGGCTGACTCCTCAACAATTCTAGTTCTGAGATTGTATACTCTATAAGCCTTAGCTTGGAAAGAGTATCCAATGAAGTGTCCATCATCTGATTTCTCAACAAACTTGGCAATTTGATCCTTGGTATTCAAGATGGTGCAAGGACATCCAAATGACCTGAGAAAACCAATGAAAGGTTTTCTCTTGTGCCAAAGTTCATAAGGAGTCTTACCATGTGTCTTAACTACTAAAACTCTGTTTTGCACATAGCAAGCAGTGTTTACTGCCTCTGCCCAGAAGGTGATGGGCAGTTTAGAGTCAGACAACATAGTTCTTGCAGCTTTCAATTAATGTCCTGTTTCTCTTCTCAGCAACACCATTTTGCTGAGGAGTCCTGGGAGCACTGTATTGTCTTGTAATACCTTTTTCATCACAAAATGTATCAAGGATTTGATTCTTGAATTCAGTCCCTTGATCACATCTTATGTTTTTGACCTTGTGATCACTTTGATTCTCAATTTTTAAGATGAAATTCTTCAGAATCTCAGGGGTTTCATCCTTAGTTCTAAGAAAGAAAACCCAAGTGAATCTTGTAAAATCATCTGTGATCACCAAACAATAAGAGGTCCTACCTAGACTCATTACACTGGTGGGGCCAAAGAGATCCATATGTAATAAGTGTAGGGGAGTAGTGATGGAGTTCTTTTCCTTAGGCTTGTGAGATACCTTATGTTGCTTCCCTTTAGGCATGCAACACAATGATCATCACTTGTAAACTCTTTCTTTGGCATTCCAGTTACCAAATCATGTTTAATTAGTTTATTCATGTTCTTAAAGTTTACATGGCACATTCTTTTATGCCATAGGAAAGACTCATCACTATTTGCTTTAGATAGGAAGCATGAAACTTCTCCAGAGGGAGATGTTTCTTGCAAATCCATCTTGTATGTTCCCTTTCCTGAGGGCTCTAAGCAGGATGTGCTCATGAGGAATGACCACTCCAGGCTTGAGAACAATGCACTCATGCTAAGTAAAGAGCATGTTATGACTCTGATCATAAAATTGAGATACACTCAGAAGATTATACCCAAGCTCCTTGACAAATTTTACCTTTTAATGCTGAGCTTACCATTTGTGACCCTGCCCCTTCCAGAAATGTAACCACCTTCATCTCCTCCAAAAGCAACTGGTCCTCCATCAATTCTCTCAAAGTTATGGAGTAGTGACCTATTGCCTATCATGTGCCTGGAACAACCACTATCAATGATCCAGACATTCTTGTTTGTCTTGAGCTGTTCCTACACAAAGAAAATGATTAGTTACATTTGGAAACCCAAGCCTTACTTGTCTTGGGCTCACTAAGTATAATAGAAGGTAATGCAACAGTAATAGATCCTATGGTTGTGCTAGAGGGATCTTGAGCTGTTGTTGATGGAGAAACTTCAGTCACTTGGTCTTTCTTAGATTTCCACACCACCTTTGGAGTCTTGTACTTGACCTTCAAAACCTCGGAAGCTTTTGGGACTTCAGAAGTTTTGATGACTGAACCTTCGGAAGATTCTACAGTCACTGCAGCAGACTTCAGTGCTTCAGAAGAATTCTTTCTTCTGAGACCAACTTTTCTTCCGAAGGTAATTTTCCATTTACCTTCTTCTTTGATTTGGAGCTTCTGAAGGAAACAGATTTTCCTTTCGAAGCTTGAATCTTCTTGAAACTCTTTGAAGTCTTTGTCTTGGTCATATGGACAGTACTTTTAGGATTGTATGGACAATCCTTAGCAATGTGAGAGGTACTTTCACACATGACACATAAAATTTTCTTCTTCACAAGAGTCTCCTTATGAGAGCAAGACTGTTTTTGGTCACATCCCTTCTCCTCCTTCATCTTTGTAGATACTGAGACAGTTCTTTTGGGCTTTAAACTATTCTTGGAGTTTGATGGTCCAGGCTGTGCAGCAGTGGTACATAGTAGATCAGTCTTCTTCTTGGTACTGAGATGATTTGAACAAACCAGAACTCTTAGCTGAAGAGTTTTGGTTGATGTCTTCAGTCTTTACTACTTCAAACCCTGCAGAGATAAAAACTTGTTTCTGCTTAGAGTCAAAAGTAGCCTTCATCTCTTGAGCCTTCTTTGCTTTTCTTTTGCTCTTCCTGATCAAGTTCTTTCTCTTTGACTTGGTCATCACAGTAGTCTTCTTCTCCTCAGATGGATAATAGCCCTTAGTAGAATCCTCCTCTTCACTCTTCTCAGAAGAATTCTTCACTATCTCTTCTTCATCCTCTTTACTTATAGGATCTATGAGAGGAAGCTCATCTTCACAAGTTCCACACCTAGGAGATCTTACAGACAAGATTGTGTGTGGAGGAGCTATCTCATTTGATCCCAGTCCCTGTCTATTTTGATAACACACCTTGTTGTGCAGGGATGAGGATATCATGTTCTTGAAGGTCTCTTCTTCAAGAACACTCTTTTCTGCCCTAGCTTTGCTGATCACAAGCTCAGCCTGGCACTCAGTCAGCTTGGTTATGAGATCTTGGATTTGAGTCCTAAAATCTGTATGTTCATGTTTTAGAACTGAAATGGTTTTCAATAAGTCCTCTATCTTCAGTTTATAATCATTTTCAGACTTTCTAAAATCAGATTTTAAAATGTTTAAGGACTCAAGATCAGATCTCATTTCCAAGTTATAGGACCTATATCTGTTAACTTTAGCAATGCATTCAGGAGTACAGAGATGTTCCAATACCTTGGCTTCATCATGATCTGCCATTAGTGCTTGGTTTGGAGAAACATCTTCCACATGAAAGCTCCAGTCAAAGCCTCCTTCTTCAACAGCAACAGCAGCTTGTTGCTTTGGCTTCTCATTCTGAGGGGCTTTGTCAGTGTAGTTTGGTCTGGTTTGTGCTTGGCCACCATTTGTTTTAGGTGCCTTACACTCTCTAGCAAAGTGGCCCATCAAGTTACAGTTGTAACACTTGATTTTGCTTTTATCCAAGCCAAACTTTCCACTGGTTGCATTGCTTGGAAACCTCCTTCCAGTTCTCTTGTAGAACTTCTTGGCTCTATGAGTGAGAAGAGCCATCTGCTAAACTATTTCCATATATTCCAGGTCATCTGGATGGATACAATCCAGGTCTTCAAGAGTGAAAAGAGAGTTACTACAACTTTCATCAGAAGACACAAAAGCTTGAGAAGAGCTTGTCTCTTGGAATGGGCTTCCTTGAGTGTAGTTCTCCCTGGGTGTCTCTGGGAAGGTGATGAAAGGACCCTTTGGTGAGTTGTCAGGGTAGCATATGAGATGATGTTAGGGTTCTATGCTATCCATTTCAACCACATGCAGGGCTGAACCCAATTGATTGTTGGAGTTGCCAGATGAACCTTGCATTATCTCCATCTGGTAGCCACTGAGAATCCCATATAACTCTGTCAGAGTAAGAGTTTTGAGATTTTCAGTCCTCTTGATCACCACACAGTAGTGTGTCCATTGCCTAGGAAGTGAGGACATGAACTTCCTTACAATGTCTCTGTTTTCAAGAGGAACTCCTCCATCCACAGGGTATCCACTATCTCAACATACCTAAAGTATTGCTGAGTTATGGTTTCACCTATTTTGAAGGTGAAGTTTTTCAAACTGCTGCTTCAGGAGATCCTTCTTGTTCTCCTTGGCTTCAGAGGAGCCTTCATACATCAGTTTTAGTGCATCCCACAGTTTTTCAAACTGCTGCTTCCAGGTCATCTGGATGGATACAATCCAGGTCTTCAAGAGTGAAAAGAGAGTTACTACAACTTTCATCAGAAGACACAAAAGCTTGAGAAGAGCTTGTCTCTTGGAATGGGCTTCCTTGAGTGTAGTTCTCCCTGGGTGTCTCTGGGAAGGTGATGAAAGGACCCTTTGGTGAGTTGTCAGGGTAGCATATGAGATGATGTTGGGGTTCTATGCTATCCATTTCAACCACATGCAGGGCTGAACCCAATTGATTGTTGGAGTTGCCAGATGAACCTTGCATGTTTATCTCCATCTGGTAGCCACTGAGAATCCCATATAACTCTGTCAGAGTAAGATTTTTGAGATTTTCAGTCCTCTTGATCACCACACAGTAGTGTGTCCATTGCCAAGGAAGTGAGGACATGAACTTCCTTACAATGTCTCTGTTTTCAAGAGGAACTCCTCCATCCACAGGGTATCCACTATCTCAACATACCTAAAGTATTGCTGAGTTATGGTTTCACCTATTTTGAAGGTGAAGTTTTTCAAACTGCTGCTTCAGGAGATCCTTCTTGTTCTTCTTGGCTTCAGAGGAGCCTTCATACATCAGTTTTAGTGCATCCCACAGCTGTTTAGCTGTTTTGCACTTCTTGAAACCTCTATACACAGAGTTTGGAAGGACAGTTTGAAGAGCAGTCATGGCTTTTCTATCAATCTCTACTCTCTTCCTATCTTCATCAGAGTAGTTAGCCACATCTTTGGGGATCATACCAGCACCAGTAGCAGAAGGAGTGCTGTGTATGAAAGGTCCATTTTCAACAGATTCCCACATTCATGAGTCTAGAGACCTGATGAAACCTTCCATTCTCATACACCAGGTATCAAAGTCATCAAGAGTGATCAGTGGGGACTTGTTCATGGTTCCAGTTTCCATATCAGTCTTTGAAATGGATGCCATTTTGAAAGTTTAGTATTTGTGTGTGTGAGGGATCTTAAGATGGTGAGATCTTATATCAAGAGCCTGAAAAGCTGTGATACCAATTGCAGGACCGGTTAAGGGATTAACAATTACAACACAACAACACAAAGAGGAGATTAACCAAACTTGATCAAACAGTAAACTGGATTAACCACAATAATGATACAAAGAACACAAGTAATGATAAAGAGACAGAACAAGAGATTTGGGTTTCAAGGATGCAGTATATTGCTTTCTCAAGTTCTATTACAAGTGTTACAAAGCATAAAGAAAGATACTAGAACATGGAATACTTATACTACAACCTACAGCCGGCTATACTTTGAAAGCCAGCTGGATGCAATTGACTAGACACAAAAAAAATCAATTGTAGAATCAAAAGGCATATCTGCCTTTTGACCTTGTGACTATGACATGCCATAGCTCACATCCTTATCTATTACAAAAAGGATAAAGTACATAAAGTAGAAAGTTATAGACTCAAGACCTCAATATACAGTTACCAAAAGCATGGACCTTTTCACCAACTCATGTAAGTTGGTGACTTTACAGAGATGCAGCGAAAAGATGTCCAGCTTTATGGAACAGTACATCAGATAAAGCATGTTACTAAAAGTCTTCAGAAGAAATCTGTCTTCATAGGATGAAGCTTCGGAAGACTTTGTCTCTGAGGCTTCGGAAGACTTCATATTTGGCTTCGGAAGATATTGGTCTTGGCTTCGGAAGATATTGGTCTTGGCTTTGGAAGATTTTACACTTCGTATATTTCTAGTGCATGGTGTAAAACTTCCGAAGCAATTCTACTTCAGTTCTTTAGTGCATTGCTTGCAGAGAGACATTGGATGTTTTGGTTTGCATCAGACTTAAAGGAATCCTTACAGACCCTAAAAGTCAAGGTGAATTAATTCACCTAGGTTATGAGGCACATGATCACTATTAAAAAAAGAATTTCTAGTTTGTTTAGCGCGATGACATACTTCACAAGGAAAGTTAGCTTCGACACCTTTTATATTGAGATCAAGATTAAGATGTTTTAAAACTTGATATGATGGATGACCCATTCTAGCATGCCATAATTTTATAGCAGATTGATCAGGCCCAATACTGTTTCTACACACAAAGCTACAAGAATCACTGCCAAAGTAATACAGGCCGTTCACCTGTTTACCAGTCAGCAGAGTCCTCGTTCGGGCAAAGTCCTGAATCCAACATTTATATTCATCAAACCAACATCCAAGTTTGTTGTCTCTAGCAAGTTTATAGAAAGACAAAAGATTAACACTATACTCAAGGACCACCAACACATCAACAAGAATAACACTGTTTGACAATTTTAATTTTCCAATAGACTTTATGATAGCTTTAGTTCTATTTGGGTGACCAACTGTCATATTACAATTAGACACATCAACAAGATCAAATATAGACTCATCAGATAAGACCATGTGTTGATTAGCCCCAGAGTCAATTATCCACCCTTTACAGTTATCAGACCCAGACTTAGAGACCCCACAAACTAAGGAATGCAGTTACTATTTTGCATAGTACCTGCCATATTTGATATTCCTTGATCAACACCAACAGGTTCACTTAGAAGGTTCATAAGCTTGGCATACTGATCAACGGATAACTGATAGGAGCCACCTGAACTCACAGATGGGTCAGAGACAACATTATTAACTCTAGGTTTATTACCAGCCCCTATTCTCTTATAGTTTGCAGGATACCCAATGATTTCAAAACATTTTTCAATTGTATGACCATTCTTATTACAATTTGAGCATTTTAATGAGGAACCTTTGGTAGGATTTCGTTTAACACTATTAGTTTTAGCAACAAAAGCAGCTGGCTGAGACAGATTTGATGAACCTATTTCCCTATGAGACTCTTCACTAGAAATTAGAGCAAAAGCATTTTTTACAGAAGGTAAAGGTTCTTTTGAAAGAATAGAAGATCTCAGAGGTAAATACTTTTCATCAAGACCCATCAGGAACTGCATCAACCTTAAATTTTGATTATATTTAGTAACTTTATCAGCTGCCGCACAAGTGCAAGCAGGTAAGTCAGTTAAAACATCTAGCTGTCTCCACATGGAAGACAATTTATGATAGTATTCAGAAATAGTATTACCATTTTGTTTTAAACAATTAATTTGTTGATGCAGTTTGAAAATCACAGAGCCATCTACCTTTGAGTAAGTTTCTTTTAAGTCAGACCAAACTTTAGATGCTTGTTTAGAAAATATTTGACCCACAAACAATTCCTCAGACACAGAGTTGAGTATCCATGACAAAACTACAGAGTTACACCTGTCCCATTGTTTACTCAAAACATTATCAGTAGTAGACTTAACACACGAACCATCAACAAAACCAAACTTATTCTTAACATGCAAAGCAAGTTCCATAACATTGGCCCAAACATTATAATTTTCAGTTCCTTTAAGTTTTATTGACACAATGGTAAGAAGACTGGTATCGCTAGCATGCAGATATAGAGGATCACCAAAGTCAAGACTACTAATCAATGTGGGACCAGTATTCACAACAGCCATAATGAGCACAAGAACAACAGATAATAAAGAAAGCACACAGGCAAGCAATCTGCAGACGAACTCCTTCAGGGACCAGATACCCGGTCAATATAATGACTGGCCAGGTGTTAAAGGAGAGCAGATACAGCCGGAAACAAGAGACACTCACAGGCACACAAGAATCAAATCAGACAAATGAAACAGATGGAATGCAACACAGAGATATGCACACATAGATCAAGGATAACACCCACAGCAGGTATTATCAACATTGGTCCATCTAGCCCAGCCCAAGAATGCCTATAAATGAAAAAGATAAACAAAAATAGACAGGGTAAAGAAGACCTTACAGTGGAAGCACCTTAACCAAGGGATTTCAGAGAGAAAATAGAAGAAATACCAGAGATCCCGCAGCGAATATACAGCTTGCTTATGACAGATCAGAAAAATACCAAGAGAGCAAGGTCTGGAGAGAAGCAATCGATCTCCACGTTCACCGCACCACTGATACAACCAGAGAACCCCAGGATGATTACCAATCGGTGGTAAAACACGAATCCAGCCCAGAATCACAAGTCGATAGATGAAACCCTAGATTACCTCCTAACTGAAGAGGAGATCGACCAGATTTCAGAAATCAAGAGCACACCCAGTGCTCTGATACCATGTTATGTTTATTGGATTCAATATCTCAAGGATTCTCAATCAACAAATCAACAGGTTCACAATGTTTGTGAATCAAATATGAATGAACACAACAAAGCAAAACAATGAACTCGCTAACAATGAAAACTGGACAATCAGACTACTAGGACACAATGTTTGTGAATCAAATATGAATGAACACAACAAAGCAAAACAATGAACTCGCTAACAATGAAAACTGGACAATCAGACTACTAGGACAAGCAACAATAGGTTGCTTGTCATCACAGATTGACACAGAAGATCAGAGAAGACGATGAACCGAAAACCCTCTTTCTTTTGAGAGAAACCCTAATATTTTGTTGTGTTGCAGAGAAAGCCCCGAAGCGATGAATATATAGGGCGCCAAGAATGAAAATCAACAGCATTAGTCCAGCGCCTCTCCTCATATGCAGAAGCAACCTTTAACAATGAAGAAATACCATCCAGTCCCTCGAACAAATAAACCTCGGAAAAAAACAAATAACAAAAATAAGAATTGAATTGAATATATAATTATTGCTAAATTTAACATGGAAACGATAGAGTAAAATCCTTGACCATCGGTAAACAGGTAAATTGTTTAGGTAATTATTCATCTAATACTGAAGGTAATAGAAAAGAAATACAATCACATGTCAAAATAACAACTCAAATTTAACTTAATGAATTATAAGACTTATACCTTCATTATTCAACTTGCATTCTCCGGTTATCCATTCCAACCATGCGTAGCCTTGGTAATAGAAGAGATCAAGAGACCAAATGAGTTAATGCATCCTTTTTTAAATCTACATACCAATTGCTACTATTCATTAATATAGTGGACATCTAAATAATTCATACATATAAATACTAATTGGGTCATTACAGTTGCTGTTTTCCGAGCCCAATAACCAAAAAGAAATAGCATCACAACTATTTCATTGCGTACCAAAAGGCTTTTTCTGTTTTGTCTTCCTTCTTTTTGTTCCATTTTTTTATTGTTGCTTAAAACTTCTTTATTCAGAAAAAATAATTGGTTTATTGCAAGCTTAATTCACTTCCATTTATGAGAACTTAAAATTTTTTCTCAAGTATTTCTTCATATACTAAAATCCTCTATTATTGTAAATAAAGAGTGTAGACAAACTAATTTTAATGCAATAAAACTCACGCAAACCAATAAGTTCATAATTCTCAAGTTTAGCCTCGTTTCAAACTTTTGGGTAGGGTTCTGTAATTCGAATGCTGATAGGGCGACTCAATAAGAGGATCTTCTTTAACGATGATTAACTGCACATAATGTTTACACGGAAAAAAATTAAAAATCAAACATAAGCCTAAATATTTTAGAAGAACTAAACAAAAGATATGTAGGCTTTGAAATTTCTACCGTTAACCAAAAGTTTTTATTATTTACATATTTCCTCTAATATCATGAAATTCAAAACAATTAGGGTTAACTTAAAGGAATCGAATTTGTTAGCATGTAGTTCATTAAAAATGAAGCTACAATTTTACTTGTTAAAAACAAAATGCAGCCAAGGAAAGTTTGTATAGGATAAACATATAGAGTCAATGTATGTTTACTTATTCTCTTACCTCCATCATTTGCTAAGATCATTTCAAGGCCACAAATTTAGACACCCATACAACAATTTGAAAGACATTAGAGAGCAAATGAATACCAAACAACATATCATTCCTTGTAGTTTTAAAATGATTTCGTATTTGACTTTTGCGACCAACGTCATAAAAATGTATATTTAAAATAACATCAACAACATTGCAACAACATCAAGTTAGCAATACCTTTATTGTCGGTGGACACAACTACTGTTAAGTTACTTGAAGAAATTTCTAAATCCACTTAGCCCTAAGCAAATAATTAATCTTCAAAATGCACCAAGATCTATCAAAACCTGCAACATAAACTCACGAAAAGTAGGTTTTCAACTTCCATGAAAATGCCTCTAATTGATAGACCTGATTTCTTGCAAACTCCAATGGCTTTATTTTTTAAGAATAAACAACAATGAGCAAAAAACAATACCTTGAATTTTGGCGATAAAGCTTTCATAGCTTATCATAAATCGAGAATTTTGAACAGTTTCTTCGGCGCTCTGCTATCCATATCCAAGTTTCTACGGCGCGCTGCTATCCATATCCAATTTCCTTTTTGTTGCACCTGTTGTTGTTGGTTAATAGTCTCACCTTCTGGTGCAAGAATTCGAGCTTCTTCATTGTAGAATCTGCAATACAAAGCAATGTTTGTACACATACTGTTCTTTAATCATTATGTGGTATTGTAGTTGCTAGATATAATAAATAAACCTTTGGTTATTTTATAGTGTTATTAGCATAGGGTTGTATGCGTAAATATTTAACCTAATTCCCAGTACTCTATAACTATTTATACCGGTGATATGCAAAACTAAACCCTTAAGGAGGGATTCCACAATAGTATAACATGGTATCAAGCCAACCCTAATTCTCAATAGACGTCACCCTCCTACCATCTTTCTCTCGATTTCTTTTCTTTCGATGCCGATCACACCACCTGTTTTCTTCCATTCGTTTGTAGTTTGCAAGACCCAAGGCACCTTTATCTTTGTAGGTTTGCTGCACAAGTTAATACTTGGTGAGATCCATTATCTTCATGTTTCATACATAGAACAAATTAATTGTTAAAATAAATATTTTGTCTTTTGTGTTGCTATTCTGTCTTTTGTGTTTGCACGATTGCTTGCTCCCGTTCATATATCCTTCATCAATACGTCAATCATCTCAAGCTATCAACGGTGCTCATTAGTTTGCGGATCCTTTTACTGGCGATAAAGCTTCTTCCTTGTCTCGTGTTATTATTTATTTTGATTTCTTTCTTTATATGTTTGCTATTATGTCTACCACTAGTGCGCACACCAATACCACCACACCATCTGCCACTTCCCTTGTTTATTCCATCACCAATGTTCACCAATAGTTTGGCAATAAACTCAACGTAGATGGTATGCGTTATAAACTTTGGCGTACTATTTTCAATGATTTATGTATTGGTGCTAAAGTTGCGGGTCATCCAAACGGTAAAAGTTTACCCAAGATAATAATGATGATGATTGGTTCGCCATGGATACTAATATTAAAAGTTGGTTTTACAATACTTGTGAGCCTGACCTCTTGTAGATCGTCACATCTGATAATTGCATTGCTAAAAAATTATGGGATAATATCTCACAATTTTTCCTAATAACAAGATGTCTCGTATGCTCCAACTTCAGGATACCTTTTGCAATACAAAGAAAGGTACCATGTCAATTACCATTTTTTGTCACCACCTCAAGAACCTTGCTGATTTCTTAAATGATGTTGATTCCCCTATCACTGAACAAGAGCTAGTTATGCAAATCCTTAGACAACTTCACAAACCCGAATACACTAGCATTGTTGATGTAATCACCGATAAGACCCCATTCCCCTCTTTTTAGAAGCCAAAAACATGCTTCTTCTTCATGAAGCTCGTTCTGAAACCACTGACTCATCCTTTGACACCCTCCAAAATTCCACCACCGCCCTTTACTCACACCATCCATTGGGTTGGGCTATTATTGAAGAAATAAGCAAATGTTTTATGTTTTTAAAACTGCAACCACTTGCCTTTCTGAAGTTTATTATCCAACGAGTCCATTAGTACTTCACTAAATTTATTAAATGACTTCAAATTTAAATGAGTTTTCGTTTATGGGTAAACCTTATTCGGATATGATACCCCCAATAAAAGAAAAACTTAAACAATATTTTAAAGAAATGTCTCGAGTTATTACATGTGTCGCTGCCTTAAATCCTTGCTTAAATACTTCGGCGGTTGAAACTATACTTGCTAAAATTACATTTAATTTGGATGTAGAAGAAGAGAACCCATTATATGGTTAAAGTTTAAAAGCTAATTTTAACGGACATTTATAATAAATGTTTGATGTTTATTTAGTAAAAATGGTGAAACATCAAACATCCATGAGTCAATGAGGCATGCGGCACATGCTGAAAATTCAAATGATCCAATGTTTGCTTTATATAATACTTTAAATAGATGAATGTAATAAACGTTAATGTGATAACACTCTGAGTAGTGAACTTGGGGGGTGGAACGAACTTTTTATTCATCAATTTCCCATCCTATCCACCGTGGCTCGATATTTGCTAACCGTCCAAGCTTCCACGGTAGCTTCGAAATCTGTTTTTTCTGTTAATGGTAGGATTATATATATAAAACGAACTCGACTCACTCCTCAAGCGGTTGAAATGTCAATTTGCTTGAAGATTTATATAGATGCCGCGGAAAGAGTACAAGACAAATGCTCACTTGAACAAGAATTGGAATATGAAGCTGAATTATACGAGGAGGAATTAGAGGGTGGATTGGCATCCGGAATGACCGATGATTAAGTGGCATATGATGATTAACTTCATAATAGCTCGGGTTCGGGTGGCGAAGAATAAAGTATCCAAATACGTAGCACATGAATGGAGAACGAGTAGGCTAAATGTTTAGTTATTAAAACAATTATTTAGAGTTTTATGTCGTTTGAATTGTTCTATGTTTTATATTTTATATATTTCACTTTGATTTTAAATTGTGTATTTAATTTTTTATAAAAATTAGACTCTCATTTGTAATGTTTCTAACTTTCTATGCTTTAATGTTTACAAATAAAAATATATAAATGCATCTTGTGATTTTAAAAACAACTAATTATGTATTTAATTTATCATCTCTCATAATTTTTATGATTTCCACACTTTAACGATAATTAAAAATATTAATAATAAACCCGAACCGGTTTCCAAACCGTCCAAATCGATTTCTATAGGTTTGGGATTTCGAAACCTATAACCGGTTTGGAAACCTGAATTTGTTTGAGACCAAACCGGTTTTGACCAAGTTTGACCAAACCAGTTTAGGTTTGAAACCGAAACTGGTTTTCAGAAAAACCTGGTTTGTACACCTCTAGCTGCAACCTTTAGCCCAAATTGACGAGCTAACCCACATCTATTATCCTCATCACGAAACACAAAACATTTCAAAGTTAACCAAAAATTATTTAGTAATTTGTGTATAATTTATGTTTGATATTGAATCGAAAAGCATATATTTCAACAAGCGAGTTACTTTTCTTGCCTCTGTCAAAAAGAAAACACCAAATATTTCTTGCCTCCTTTTTGTCCTTTGTTTTTTCTGCCTCGCATCATCTTGTTTTCAATTAATTAAGAGATGCATGTCTCATGATTCCATGGTTAATATAAGTAGCAATTCAAATTTAGAAAAGTGTATAAGAAAGCTTTGATTCAAATAAAAGAATTCAACCTCTTTACTAGTTATTAGAGCACTTAATAGCGACTCTTTTTGTTTGCTTCTTGTTATTCCTTTTAGATTTAAAAAACTTCAACTAGTTTTCATAAACAATTGAGTTTTCTTGTTGCTTTTTCGTTCAAATAAATATGTTTTGTAAAGTGTGATCAACTTCAAACTTTGAATAAAACATGTCCCAATAATGTGTAGCCCCTTCTTTGCTTTTTCATAAAATAAACAGGAAAATGTACCGATCCCACAATAAAGATTAAAGACCCACATATCCATCATGAAAGTTTGGGCTAGGTCAAATATTAACTTAGTGTGTGTTCTATTTTTAAAATAGGTCAGAGAGTATGTATTTAAAACGAAAAGGACGAGGAAAAAGAAACTTGATTGTTTAAAAAAGTATTTAATCTATAAGATTGGAATGGTTGTGCAACCGATACTTAAAAACTATTTTAAAAATAAAAAATAAAAAGAGAGGGCGGAATGTAAGAGAGGGATTGAGGGAATGACAGAAAGAAGTTATTGTGATTAGTAGGGAATACTATTGAACAAAAAGTATCACCGATCACCAATTTTATTAGTAATCCGTCGACGGAAGTCGTGGAAATAGCTTTTTTTGACGAAACACAAACTGAAAATACCGATAGAAACTTTAGCAACAGTTTAGCAACACGTAATCAATGTCACACTCTGATAATATTACAAACGGCTTTCTGGAAATTTACTGAATCCCCATAGGATGTTTTTCAAAAAGAATTTTAATTTACTTTAACTTAATCAATCTCTAGAAAATTTAGTAACAAATTATAACTCTGTAAATTTTGAACAATAATAAAATCTACAAATTCAAATTTACATTACAAAACAACTTTTAAAAATATATATGTGATGTGCTTATCTGGATTGGGCTCAAGGTAACATGATTCCGTTTCTTATATGAAATTTAATCCTACTGTTTAACAAAATGAGTATTAACTTATTTATAGAAACTTCAAAGCATTTGGATTGTAAATCGAACATATTTATTAGTTACTTGTTTTAGAGAATTATAGTTATACATATACAATGTCAACTCATCTATCTAATTATCTTAATTTATACACATGATCGAGGAGGGTTTTTTTTCAAAATGGTGTACATGGAAAATTTATTTACCAAAAATGTGTAGTTTAAAAAATATTTACCAATACAGTGTATTTTTTAAAATTTTATTTCTCACTCCTATTTTTAGTGGATACTTTATAAAAAGATTATTTTAAAGTTTTTCTATCCTCTTAAAAGATGATTTATTTACATTGTTACATGTTGTTTATATAGAAACCAGTTTTAGTTTTCCAGAAATTTTTTTTATTTCTTTCTTCATGTTCTAAAAAAAATCAGCTTTAATGTTGAAATTTCTTTCTATGTTTCCAAAATTCTTAGTTATATTGTTTAATGTTGGCATTTAAAATTGAAATTTTTTATCTCTCGAAATGCTATTATTTTATTTTTTAAAAAACGTTTGATTATAAATCTTTCATTTTTTACTCAACCTTCAAACAGCTTTCATCTTGCGGAACCAATTCTTTTTATTTTAGTACTAAATTTTTTATAAAAATTAGTTTTTCTCTATTTCAATGATTTACCAAGATGACAATAAAGAAATTCCATTATTGTCGTGCAATTTCTTATATACTCAATAAGTGATAATATACACCATTATGATATTATTATATACGTTCAAAACCTTAAACTAAACCGTCAAGTTATAAACCAGTTAAACCAACCAAACTTCTTTAGTATGTTCTAGCTAACACACATAAGGTAAACCATTTAAAAGCATTTTCTTGTAAAAAGCATTTATTTTGATATCATGATAAGATTTATGTTTAACTTTTTAAAATCAGAAAAATTTTGTTTAACATTTTCTAAAAAATTAAGAAACATTCGAATTTAAGAAAGATAAAGAAATCAAAAGCATTTTCGTTTTAATATCACGATAACATTTTGGAAAATCATTATTGTAGAACGTTTAAAAAGAGACTAGCAAATATTTTTCAAAAACTAAAAAAACATGTATCTGGAAAAAATTTTTAAAATTTTAAATAAATCATCTTTGAAAAGATTAAACAACATTTAAAAAGCTTTTGTGAAATATCCAATGAAAATAGGAGTGACAAAACACAAAAAATACAAAAAACACTATTTTGGTAAATATTTTTCTAACTACACCATTTTGGTAAATATTTTTTTTTATTTACATCTTTTTGGGAAAAAACTCCATGATCGAGTTGTAACCCAGATCAGGAAACATTACAATTAATGTAAGTATGTTAGAGTTTGTTCACAGGTCAGTCGTGACCTCACCTCACCTCTCCTAGCATGTCGAGGTTATCTCTGGTTCACTTGGAGTGGGTATGTTCTTCCATTTCTTCGATAAGCACTTCCTTAGCGTGACGAATGAATTTTAAGTATTAATGGGGATCCACAACTCGCACTGGTTAGGATGTCAGGCCAATGGCGACTGAATGTTGCCTTGAATAAAGTATGATTATGATGAGCTAAGGAGTATAGAACCTAATTTGTACCCGATCCGGTTTAAAACCAGTTTCAAACCGGTCCCAAAACGGTTCACAACCCGGTAGCCCAAACCGGTTTTAAAAATGTAGCCGTTGGGTAACGGCTATATAGCCGTTTTTTTGCCCCTTTTGATCGTTTTTTGATGGTTTTTTATCTTATACCCCTATTAGGTTAGTATATATGTATTGGATGTTTTGGTTGAATCACAACAACTTAAAACACTCACTACTCTCAAAAATCGCAAAAACGCTCAATACTTTCGTTTTCTTAGAAAAAACTCTCTCAATGGCTTCATCAAGTGCTCAATCATCCGTTTGTTGTGATGTATCTTCAAGCAACGTGGTGGTAGCAATCCTTCCTACGAATAGGAACCCTGAAATATGATACAATTATGATTTATGTCAAATGGCTAGCGGTTCGAACATGGCTCGTTGCAAAGTTTTGTCATAAGTTCTTCAAAAAAGATGTAAACACAACATTGAAAAATCACATTTCAAATAAATATTGTAAGGCGTCGAAAGGTGAACCGTCTCAAGGTCAAGCTTCGATGACAAACGAAGGAAATGTTTGGGCGTGTAACGTTGATGCAGTTCGGGAGCAAATGACGGATTTTGTAATTCAAGAAAGCTTGTCATTCAAACATTTTGACAACGAACGTTTGACTCGACTCATTCAACGAACTCTCCAACCACGTTACACCAATGTAAGTCGTGCTACTCTTTGAAGAGATTGTTTAAAAATATGAAAAAAAAACTAAAATTGAATTAATATCTTATTTTGAAAATTTACAAACCGGTGTTAACTTAACTAGTGATGTTTGGTCGACTCCTCACGGTTCACCGGACTTGTACATTTGTGTCACCGCCCAATGGGTTGAACCCGATTCGTGGCAAATGATGAAACGGAAGGTTGTGTTTGAATTGTTTGATTATCTTCACACTAGCCAAAACATTTTTTATATTATTGATAAAGTTATTAAAATGTATAAATCAGAAAACAAAATATTTCTATATCTTTTGATAATGCGTCAAGTAACACGCTTGCGATAGATCATTTGAAATTAAAATATAAACCAATGTGTGAGGGTGTGTTTTTTCATAGTCGATGTGTTGCGTACATCATAAACTTAGTCATTGACAATTTAAAAATGACTGAAACTGTGAAAGATGGCTTTAAAAGAATGTTACATGACATTTTTAGCAATAACCAAAGATATAGTAGATATCGCAAGTTTTGTAAAGACGCAAATTCCAAATGTTTAGGATCGAATTGGGACGTACCAACACGATTGAATTCCACTTGTAATATGTTTGAAAATGTTATTGAACAAAAGAAAGTTTAATAGCCTTTCATAATAGTTTGATAATGATAGGATCGGATCAATTAGATTTGAATTTTGCAGCGGAATATAGCACAATAAGATCGAATTCAAGCAAGAAAGTAATGAATATGCAAACACTCAATCACAATTATAGAGAGAAAATATTTCTGTTAAAGGAATGTTTTCATTCACGCGTAATGCTTCGGTTCGAATACAGCTAGGTCAACATCCCTTATATAGAGGAATGTGATGTCTGCTGATGTCACTTGATAGTGACATCTAACAGAATTATACATAACAACTAAAATAATGCAAACTACTGAAATGTTCTCAACAACTGATCAATATCAGAGAATGCTAAGTACAAATACATAAAACTACTGACTTAAAGCTATTGAAACAATAAACTACTGAAAGGTAAAATTACAAGTACTGAAAAGGAAAAACCATCACAACTACTGAAGTTAACAACTTCAGCTGTTGTGACAACTACTGATCACTCTGGTCTTCAGTCTTTGTCTTCAGTACTTCACTTTCAGACTTTATCTTCAGTTCTTTACTTTCAGACTTTGTCTTCAGACCTTTGTAATCAGCTGATGTCTTCAGCTGTTGTGATCATCTTCAGCAGTTGTAATGTCTGTGGGACTTAGAGGTTTTTCTGATCAGGCTCATTGGTTCTTTTGGTCCAACAAACTCCCCCTGAACCAATGCAGCCAAAACCTCTAACTTTATTGATGATCCCACTTATTCTTTGGCAGAAATACTCTCTTGATCAGCTTCAGAGGTAAACAAATAAGCATAGGCCGGGAAAAGGTTTCTAATCTTTTGATTGGCTAAGAATGGAAGGGAACTCTGTCTTGGGGAAACTGGACACAGAGTCTTGTCCCAATCATGAAACCTATTTCCCATTGATGAGTCTGTAAGACTCCCTTGCATAGGCCTCGAGGTGAACAACTTGTTCCTCCTTGGTGAGTTCTTCAGCTTCTCCCTCAAAGAAGAATTCAGGCCCATAGTATTCAGACAAATACCTTATTGTCTTCCCATTCTTCAACTCAACAGTTGTTATCTCTCTGTAAGCAAATTCATCTGGATGAGAGCCTTCAAGCAGCAAATGGAGTTCACTCTTTTGAAGATCTTCAAGTCTTTTGTATAACAACCCCTTCTTGATCATTTTGTTCTCAAGAATAGACATAGGGGTTGATTTTGAGGTGTGTGCTCTCTTGAATTCTTCAATAATTTCCCAGGGTGAGACTAGCATGGCCAACATAATTGCAGCATTCAAAGTCTTTCTTACTTGGCTATGATATCTACTTGGTAAGTTTTTCTTGTGTATTATGGAACTTACCCTGAGGTCTGGCCAAATCCTCACTCTTTCTCTTTGATGTTGAAAGGTATGTCTAAGAGTGTACAGCCTCTGAGCTTGTTTCTTCATTGCTTGAATGGATGAGGACTGAGGGAAGTCCTTGTCAACCATTTTAAGAAATTGCTCATCATGCTGCTTCTGCTGTTCTTCTTCTTCAATCTTGACTTTAACCATTTGCCTTTGAGTTTCAGGAGTTATTGTTTGTGATTGACTCCTAGGCTTAAGTTTCTTCCTTTCAAGAATAGCAGATATTGGCAGATTATCCTCTTCATCCTTTTCTTCTTCTTCTTCCATCCTCAGCAGCCTTCTTTTTCTTTTAGGTGCATCACTGGTGGTAGATTGAATGGGTTTCTTAGGTAAAGGGGTTGGCTTAGAGGGTTGTGAGGTTGATTGTTTTGAGGAGTGTGAGGGTAATTGTTTTAGAGGTTGAGAGGTTGGTTGTTTTGAGGGTTTTGAGATTGGTTGTTTTGGTAAAGGAGATTTTAAGGGCTGCTCTATCATTTTGTTGGTGAGGGTGGCTTTGGATAGCTTAGCCATGTCAGATCTCTTCCTAGCACCAGCTTCATCCAGAGCTTCAATGATTAAGCCTTTGTTGAAGCTTTCAGATGAGCATATTTTGGTGGTTATCTCCAAAATGCTATCTCTGGACCATGACTTGATCTCAATGATAGGCCTTCCCAAGTGTTTGGATAGGAATCTGATCATAGCCTCCAATCTCTCCCTTTCTTCTTCATTGCAGCTTGCCTATCGATTCTCAATCTCCTGAATCTCAAGTCTTCTGATCTCTGAATCAAGTTTGGCTGTATCAAATCCTTGCCTGAAGAGCTGATCAATAATCCTGTCCATGGATCTGCTATGTTGCTCATCAGCTTCTTTGATCATCTCATCCAATCTCTTCTCATCCTCAGTTTGTTCACCAACACTCTTCTTTCTTTTGTAGGTAATGATCTCTTTGCCTTTATTTTCCTCCTTAGCTTCTTCCTCTTCAACTCTTTTCCTTTTATCATCTTTCACTGACTTAGACTCCCCCTTTTTGGTTGCATTGAGTTCAGGGGTTTGAATTTCAGAAAGTTTGTGTGACACAGCATCATCCACAAGGGCTTTTAGATCTGAGGAAATCCTCTCATCAATGGTTTAATGGACAATAGATGTGATGATGGGAGTGATGAGAGGTAAGGAAGATTTGAAAACATCAGCCATTTGCTCAGAGGGGTTCTCTCCCTGAGAAATGGTGCCTGAAACAGAGGTTGGTGGCTTAGTTGATTTGAGTGGCTTAGTGTTTGGTAAAGCTTCAACAGAAGCTGCCATCTGTGGGTTAATTGGGGCAGATGGACTTGATTCCTGAGACATGTTGGTAAGCAGTTCTTTTAATCTGCAAACCTCAGTCTCAAGAATGGTGTTTTGGGCTAAGACTTCAAAGAAAAAGCCCAGGTCATCATCAGTATAAGCTGAATCAGCTGACCTCCTGAGTGAATCAGGATGAACATGTGCTGAGTGTAAATCAGTAATCACATGTGCCCCTTTGTCTTGGAACTGGGGACTTCCTGCCTCAGGAGCAAGTCCTTCATTGGCAGTTGCCTCTGGTAAGGTCTTAGAGATGATACCTGCTTCATCCTGTTCATGTGTTGAAACAGGGGAAGAGGTAGCCTCACCAGATGTTCTAGTCTCCACATCTACACTAGGAGATTGAACTTTAGAATCCCTATGCTGTGGGTTGTCAACTACATTAGGATCCTCTCCCTCAGCTGTTGAGGTTTTCCCAGTGTTAGCAGGTTTCTGGGGAGGGGTAGAGAAATGTAGTTGAGTCAGCACTTGTGCAATGACTGCAGTTGGGCTTGTAGGGGTGGTATCAGTGGGAGATGGAGGTGAAAAAGTTTGCACCTGGGGAGAGTGGTGCTCTTCAATGGCAACCTTCTCAAGTGAGATAGATTCCAGTAATGTGGTTTCCCCAATATTGGTTGCATCAGGATCCTGTTGAGAGGATACCTGAGCGGTTTCAGCTGGTGGAGTCATTGAAACTACAAGGGGATTAAGGCTTGTAGTTTCATCCTGCGTTTGTGCTGCAGGGGCATCATCAAGAGACTCAACTCCCTGAGTAGCCTTTTTGGTTTTCTTTGGTTTTGGTTTGGAGGGGACTTTAGATTTGGAGGTGGAGGCTGTGGGTTCCCTCTGCTTGGTTTTGAGCAGTTTGGCAGCCTCTTTGAGTTGTGGGTTTAAGTTGTGCCTGGAGTATACCTCTGGAAAAACCACCAGAGCAGGGACTCCAAGGCCAACAAGGCCATCAGATTTTAATTGATTTAAAATTATAGCCATAAGAAACCTTGGATATAATATCCATCTATTTGCCACAGGTTTCATTGCCAAATCTTTCAATTCCAAAAAGATAATTTCAGAAAAATTTAGATTTTGATGTACAAGGATAGAGTATAATACCTGTTGCCATCTGGAGGACATTTGATCCCAAGAGGATGTTTTGGGAGCAAGACAAACATTGATCATGTGGAATATGAGTCGCTCGGCATCATGGAAGTGCTTCTTCAGGATGGTAGTAGCACTTAGGTCACCTTCATAACCATGATTAGCAAAAGATAGATCAATGGTGCCTTTGGGGTATTTGGTGGGATAAGTGGCATCATTCAGGTCTAGGGTTTGACGAATGATCTCAGGAGTGATGACCACCCGTTTCTGGTTGACAAACGACTGGAGAGTGATGGTGTCATCATTCTCAGCAGTATGAACAGTGACGTTTGTCCAGAATCGGCACAAGGTATCGGGGTAGATGGTAGGATTCAAGAGAAAGGCTGTGCGGTATTGTGAATCAACCATCAAGTCAATAGCAGCATCAAACTTGTTCCAGAAGGGTGATTTGGTAAGGTGAGCAACACAGTTGTGTCGAGGTTTGATTTGCATGGTCTCCATTAATGGAAGATGAACGTTTGGAAAGTGGGTTATAAAAAGTTTGAAGTTAGGGTTAGGTATATATAGGTTATGAAACGGCTGAGAGAAAACAACTGAAAGTGTTGGTGTTAGTCATTAGGTGTTAGAAAACAACTGAAGACATGGTTTTAACTTTCAGATGTTGTAAACAACTGAAGACTTGGTGTTGGTCATCAGTAGTTGTCGTCAATTCACAAAGTTCAGCTGTTTCAATGACCGTAACACTTACTCATCAGATCATTTGATTTTCAGATGTTTCATTGGTCATCAGTACTTATTTATTATAAAAGACATCAGTAGTTTGAACTACATCAGTACTTTCTAACAAATGAAGTACTTCAGTACTTTTAAGTAATTTTAGTCTTCAGTAGTTATAAAACTACTGAAGATAAGATGACTTATCAGCACTTATTTTTGACAAAAGTATACTAATGCTCATCAGTATTTATTGACTAAGAGCATCAGTAGTTGTCAAATTATTCTAGTTGCAGCATACCAAGCCTGAGTACAAGATTCTGAAAAGTTGCACTATCCAAAGGCTTAGTAAATATATCTGCAAGCTCATCAGCACTAGGCACAAACTTTGGATCAATCAGACCTTTTTCATAGCAATCCCTGATGAAATGATGTCTGATCTCAATATGTTTGGTCCTAGAATGCTGGACAGGATTCTTAACAATACAAAGAGCTGAAGCACTATCCATTAATAATGGAGTCTTAGTCTCTGTAATGTCATAATCCAATAACTGATTTTGAAGCCAGAGTACCTGAGATGTACAGCTTGCAGCTGCAATATACTCTGCTTCAGCTGTGGATGTAACAACTGAAGTTTGTTTCTTACTCTGCCAAGAAACCAAACAGTTGCCTAGAAATTGGCATCCACCAGAAGTTGATTTTCTGGTTAACTTACACCCTGCATAGTCACTATCAAAGAAAGCAACCAATTTACAAGAGTGCCCAGTGGAATACCAAAGTCCTAGAGATTGAGTTCCTTGCAAATATCTAAATATCCTCTTGACTGCAATCATATGTGAATCCTTGGGAGCAGCCTGAAATCTAGCACAGACACAAGTTGCAAATATAATATCTGGTCTAGAAGCTGTTAGGTACATCAAGGAACCAATCATACATCTGTAAAGAGTTTCATCAACTGCTTTACCTTTTTGATCAGCATCCAGTTGTGTGTTGCTGCACATGGGAGTAGAACAGGGTTTACAGTTTTGTAAATCAAACTTGATTAACAAATCTTTTGTGTATTTTGACTGATGAATGAAAGTGCCATCAGTCAGTTGTTTGATTTGCAAACCCAGAAAGAACTGTAATTCTCCCATTGCACTCATTTCAAACTTTTGTTGCATCAATTTTGTAAATGCATCACACAACTGTGGATCAGATGATGCAAAAATAATGTCATCAACATAAATTTGAACAAGGAGCTTATGCATGCCTACTTTCTTTATAAACAAAGTTTTATCTATGGAGCCTCTAGTGAAATTATTTTGAAGAAGAAAGTTAGATAATGTTTCATACCAGGCTCTGGATGCTTGTTTCAACCCATAAAGAGCCTTATCAAGCTTATACACCCAATCAGGGTGTTTATGATCTTCAAAACCTGGTGGTTGACACACATAAACTTCTTCTTTTATTTTACCATATAAAAATGCACTTTTGACATCCATTTGAAAAACTTTAAGGTTATGAAAAACAGCATAAGCTAAAAACAATCTAATTGCCTCCAGTCTGGCTACAGGGGCAAAGGTTTCATCATAATCAATACCTTCTTCTTGAGAAAACCCCTGTACAACCAGTCTGGCCTTGTTCTTGACAATTTGGCCTTTTTCATCAGTTTTATTCCTAAACACCATTTAGTGCCTATTGCACACTTACCTTGGGGTAGAGGAACCAGTTCCCACACTTGCTGTTTTTGAAATTGAAGAAGCTCAAGCTGCATGGCGTCAACCCATCCATTGTCCCTTAAGGCCACATGATAATTCTTTGGCTCTTGCTGACTGATGAAGAGAGCATAGAGACAGAAATTGGACAATTGACTTCTTGTTGAAACACCAGCATTAATGTCACCAATGATCTGGGACATGGGATGATTCTTCAATTCTTTATATGCAATAATATCTGTGCAAGTGTTTGTAGGAGATTCAGCAGCAACAGATGTTGATTCAGACTCTTGAAACCTAGACTGAGATGGCAGTTCAAATGAAGTAGAGGATTCAGAGATTTCATCAGCATTTGTTGTAAATGGAGCTGCTGAGGCTACAGGAACATCAAGTGTGGTAGAAACAGGCAGATGATCACTACAACTTGCATTTGTATCATAAGATGGAGAGGATAGAACTTCAGAAACAAAAACAGGTGGAGGCTGATATGGAATATATTGCAGTATGTCCAAGTCAAACATCTCAACAGGGTTTTGAGGAATCTTGTCTTTTGGAGATTCATTAAACTTGACATGCAATGTTTCTTCAACAATCTTTGTTCTGCAATTGAAAACTCTGTATGCCTTGCAAGTAGATGAATACCCAATAAAACACCCTGCATCCATCTTAGATTCAAACTTCTGAAGTATATTCTTTGTGTTAAGAATATAACATGGACACCCAAATGCTCTAAAGAATGAAATCAAAGGGGCCAAATGATGTAAGAGCTCATAAGGAGTCTTCATCAACCTCTGATTCACTAATACTCTATTCTGAACATAGCAAGCTGTGTTGACAGCTTCAGCCCAAAAGGTTAGTGGCAAACCTGAGTCAGCCAACATTGTCCTTGCGGCTTCAATAAGGGTCCTGTTCTTTCTCTCTACCACTCCATTTTGCTCTGGTGTTCTTTGAATACTATATTGTCTTTTGATTCCCTTAGACAAATAGAATTCATCAAGAGTGTTGTCACACCCCAACCTTGACGGCGGAAACGTCGAGGAGTGAGAGTTAAGATCGTTCACAGCCACATAACGCTATTAATAATCCAAATATAATTTAAACATAAGTTTCAATTGTAACATTACAAACATAACTCTCAAAGAAGTTAAAAGCATAACATAGAATGTAACAAATCATTCTTATTTCATTTATTTATCTAGGTCCATTCCTAGATGTGCAAGCTTCAAAGAGTAGATCACATACTTGAGGTATACCTGAAACATGTTAAAAAATAAAAGGTCAACATAAAAATATTGGTGAGCATTCCATAGTTTTCAATACATAAGTATATAAAAGATGGCAATTCAAGTCATAAGTTAGTGAATAAAGTGATTAGGGATGTTATTAACAATGCAACAATCAAACCTCGACAAAGTTTTACAAGTCTCAAACGTTTAAAAGTATATACGATCAGCTAAGTGTACTTGGATCAACCAAAGCAGGCTTGTCTTACCCATAGATCTATGACTTCGCTGGGCTAGCAATAGTTAATGATTGTACATATAACGCCATAACATAGTAACCATAAAAGTTCAACTAACCATAACTTTACAAGATGAATTTCCATAGGTTTACAAGTTTCAAATAAGTTTACAAGTGCAATAGTATAAGTTAACATGTTTCACCCCAAAGTGTGAAAATAAGAAAAAGGGGTATGGAAATACTCACAAGATGTATATAAGATGATAATAAGAATAAATCGAGGCTCCAATGACTTCTCTTACAAGTTGCCTAAACGTATATGTTCCAAGATTAAGTTCGGTAATATGATTAATAATGAGACGTGAACTAGGGTTTCAATTGGAATTTGAGGGTTTAGATAGTTAAATAAAATAATGAATCGTTTATGTTTTGGTTCAATAATGCTGGAAACGATCAATTAAATATAAGAATTATAGCGAATGATTCAATAATCAAATTTTATTGAATTATCATGATGTGTGAAAAGAAATAATTAATTTATTAAATTATTTAAAAATTTGATAAAGGTACTTAATTAAATATTTATTTAGATTAATTTAAATCGTTTTATATAGTTTGAACTTCTAAACGATTAATTGTACACAACTTTTAGTATAAGTGCAATATATATATGTTTCACGGGTTTCAAGAGTTTAAGTAATAGTTTAAGGAATAAATCTTTAAACTAATTATCATATAATATAGTTAAAAGAAAAGATAAATACTAATTATTTAAATGATTATTTAGATAACTATTTAAATAATTATTCATTTAACATATTGATTTATAAAATAAAATCATAATTAACCTATAATTAAAGGTAATGAAATAGCTAGATACAACTTAGTGATCCTAACTATTTAAAGTTTATTTTGTTATAAAAACAATCTAATTATAACATTTGTTATTAATATTTTATATATATAAAAAAAATTTGTTAAGGTGTTAAAGAAATAATTTACAGAAAAATAATTAGATAACTATTAAAATAATCAAAGTTTATAAACTGGTTTTTATAATTTTTTTGAAAATTTATATAATTTTTTTAAAGGCTGAAAAGCCCTAAAAAAATAAGTGAGGTTGCCCGGGTTCGAACCCGGGACCTCTGGGTTAACAGGTGTGTGTCTTGCCAGTGAACCAATGGCCTCAGTCGCGTTACAATTTGGAATTTATTTCTTAAAAGCAATACTTCAAGAAAACCCCCAAAACCTAAGAACCCTAGTTTCATTTGAATCCAAATTGAACACAAATCCACTGTTGTTAATGTCGATTATCATGGGGCTTTTGATCCCCATGTATAGACGAGTGTATAGGTGTGTTATTTACCTGTTAAAGGTTCGATTGTTGGTACCACGACTCGAAGGTTAGTCGCGGCCAATCGTGGGTTCAATGGATGATCAAATGAAGACTACAATCAAATTAACTTCGTGGGGAGCTTCGAATGGTGATGCTAAGTAAAACCCCTCAACCAATTTTGTGTAACTGAGCTTCGAAGGTGGTTAAAGATTAAGTTGCAGGTCGCAAGAGAAGGTGGTACTCGATCATGGTGTTGGTGTGTGTTTCAGGTGAAATTGAAAGTTGTAGGCGTTTAAGGATAGATAGACGATCGTGTAGGTTCATCAAATTTGATTATTATTAGTGTTTAGTGTTCGAACGGCTATGAGTTTAAGGAGTTTCGGTTACCGTTCGATTTGGGTTCCATAACCGTCGTTTAAACACATTAAACATCCTATTTATGTTCGAAATACGTTCACAAAGCGAATGGAAACGGTTTTTAGGTGAAAATCTAGGAAATTCCGGCGGTTTACCCCTCGCCGGAGCCGACCGGAGGGTGGCCGGAGGTGCCGCCGGAAATACGGGCAAAAGGGGGGGTGGTTTCAAAAACTTACAACTTTGGTCCCTGACTTTTGAATTGTTTGTTATTTTATGTAATAACTTGTAAATTAAGTTTTGGAATTTACAAAGTAAACCCTAAACTTATATAAACTAATTTGAATAATAAAACAAATTAATTTGTTATTAATCATTAAAACTTTATAAACTTGTATACTAATAAAAATTTATGAGTTTACTAAAAGCCATTTTATAACCTAATAAATTTGTAAGTAAACTTTTCCATTTAATTATTTATTATAAAATGATTATTAAACTTTATAACCTTATGAAAAAGAATCCATAATTTTTTTATAAGTTGTCTAAATGTTTCATAAATAAATAATTTTAATATAGATTGCACATTTAATGCCTTTGATCCATTAATATCATTAAAATAATTTAATAATAGAAGTTCAAAATGGGTTCGGTTTAATAACTTGAAAAATGACGGATGTTACAGTCTCCCCTACTTTAAGAAATTTCGTCTCGAAATTAAGAATGAAACTTAAACGAATAGGAGACTTATAATGAAAGATAAGTGTACAATGAACAGTGTTTGACGTTTGATTACAAGTGGAACGCTTCACTTTATGTAATCTTACAAGATCCTTAACATAATAAACGCGAGACGTTTTGAGATGAAACGTTGAAAAACAATGACGAGCTACCGTGGTACCTTAGATTCATAAGTCACAACTTCTAGAATATAATTTCGTAGTAATTTGATGTCTAGAAATCAATAAGGACCAACAATGATAAGAAAGGTTAACCGTCAAGATTTAAGAATCCCAAACGTCACTAATGAAATGATCTTAACGCATATCTTGTGAATATGTATCTCTCCTTTGACCAATCATCGGTCTAAGAATAATACGACATGCGAAGATTTTGGGATGAGTTCACAACGTTGGTTAGAAACATTGCTAATAGCAGAAAATAAATTGATCATCCAAATTAATGATCGATGTTTAACGACATACCACGGTATATGACTATTTGAGATAGATACAAATCAATTTCTCGACCCGTTATCCCACATAAGTCAATATGAAATCAGCCAATCGGTCTATAATGCACCAATTGTCATCATGACATCTAAAATAAGAGGCATTCAGTGATGAAAAGTTAAACAGGAGATTCACAGGAACACGGATGTTAGGTTTTGTCATATGTGAAAGTAAGACACTTGGACACATGCCAAGTTATGTCTTTTCATTTATGCCACACATATGACTACAAATTACGAAATTTTATGAACCCTTATATCCACATTGCAATGAGGATAATAACGAGTCTTGTTGTTCAAAACCAAGATAAAATTTCAATGATTTTCAAGGTTAAGGGTTCAAAAGCGATCCAAGAAATGACGCAAACATTAAGAAAAGTATTTGTAAACATGTTTTGCAAGATAGCAAGTTTCCAAGTATAGATTGCATACGTAATTCATCAAACCCATAAGTACAGTCGAGAACATTCGTATGACTAGAAAGACATAACCACAAGTTGATAATGTCTTTATTTAGTAGAAAGATTGTTTAAGAAGGCTACCATCACACAATCATGCGTTGATGATAACTCAAAATGAAAGTTGATAAGTAAGAAATAAATGGTTCGGTGTAGCTAGATCGAGTCAAAACATGAAGATAAAGGGAAAGAAATCGATTCAAGAATTCAAATGCTCCAATCTTGGAATCAAAATCAACCTAGAGTGATTGGGTCTCCTTTCAAGTTCAGAAATCATGTTTTGGCTTGATAGGTCCAAACACTAACATTGGTTCACCCTTCAAGTTACTACATGTTTCTTGTCACTTGATTAAAACCTTGGTAAGTTGGAGATCAAGAAATGAGAATAGTCATCAAGGTGTGGTTTTCACTCCTAACTTGGTGGTGTATTCCCAAGGTATAACCACTAACTTACCAATCAAAAAGTTCGATCCCAACTCCTTGTTGAGGATCCACATAAATAAGACGAGGTAACTCACCATTAAGGTAAGGGAAATCACTCCTATCTTAACGGTGAAGTTTTACAAAAAAACAATATATAGCAAAATGAAATTTTTCATCAAAATCCAGATTTCACTCCTACTTTGATGAGGTCGTTTCATTTGAGAAAATACATTCTATGAAATTATCATCAAGGTATGGAATTCACGCCTATCTTGATGATTGAATTTCATAATAGCAATAAAACAATCGAAAATTGACATTTGTCACCAAAGTACGGGTTTCAATCCTATTTTGGTGAGATCATGTCATTTGTGATATGCCATTCCAAAGAAAATGATTGAAGTCATTCCTCGAGATAAGGAAATCACCCCGATCCAGAGGATGAAATTTTATAAATCACAATTAGAAACCATTTATCGAAACGAATAGAGAATCATCAAAGTAAGGGAATCACCCCTGTTTTGATGAGTTAGAATCATTTAGGTGATACGAGTGTTCTTAGTCATAGGTTGGCTTGCAAACACTTGCATCTCTCACGGTGCAGACGGTACGGAGTTTGACTTAACGACGAAAAGAAAATAATATCAATTAGAAATTCGGAAAATTTCAAGTTACATCAGTGTAACAAAAGGAAAAATCATGCTTATAAGCTTAAGATCAAAGTTCAAGATAACAGAAGTTGTTGTGGTGTTCAAATCTTGAATGGTTTCAATCGGGAAGACGAAATCAAGGGCAGAAAATTATTCAACACCACAATGAGATGTGAACATTCGATTCACAATCGAAGGAAATACATGGACTTCTCAGGATTTGAGGTCAACCATAGCCTTATTGAAGACACGCGTACTTATAAGTGATCACTCATCTCAAGGGTTTCGAGTCAAGTAAATGGATTCAATGATCGAGTCAAATCACCATTTACACTTTGCCTAGACAAAGTATCCCGAGATATAAGAATTCCACCTATAGCATTGCATGTTCTTAGTTATGAGACACATCCTTAAGAAGACTTGAGAACCATAAGTAACGGTTTAAAGTTTTTGAGGACCATTCGGTTTAGATTCCCAATATCTTTGGGTATATTAAGATCCATGTTCACGTTGGTCAAGATATAGAAATAGTTACATGAAACGCTCAACGTATAACGGTGTTTAAACGTAAGAGTTGAAAAGTAGGTTAGGTTCAATATTAACAGGAGCATTATGTATGATAAGAATGAAGAGATACCAGTTCAAGGAATCAAAGATTTTTAAGATACGAAGAGGATGGTTCCATTTGGTAACGCATTACCATTCGGAATCGTTGACACGTCAAGGTAAATTGACCCATTTGCCATAGAGACTTGTGCAAGTTGACCATAGTTTATCACTCATCCCAGAAATCCCCAGGTAAGCATAACTGGTCTCACAATGAGATTTATACGATATGCTTGCCTTAGCCCGAAGGCCTTTTGCCAGGAAATCTAGAATACAGGTGTCTATGTGTCACACAAATTTCTTTGGTTTATGTAATCAAAACCTTGATGAGATTTTCTTAGACATAGAGTCTAAGGAATTGAACCCACGACGATAAGTGTAGATTCCACATGTCGTTGAGAATAAGTTTAGGAAGTTCATTTGTCGGGGAGGGTCAAAGAGTCAAAGTTAAGTTTAGGGAGACAAGTAACTAAGTTTAAGCATACATAAGGCAATCCTATGCTAAGGCATCAAGTTGCACAAAAGGCATAGCATTATGTAGCATGCAAACAACATGTAAGCACAAAGGTATAAGGATCTTTCTATGAGGTTCATGCAACTATAGTCTAGGTCACCATTTCTAATAACCTAAATCCCTATAGTTATGGGCTCTGATACCAATCTGTCACACCCCAACCTTGACGGCGGAAACATCAAGGAGTGAGAGTTAAGATCGTTCACAGCCACATAACGCTATTAATAATCCAAATATAATTTAAACATAAGTTTCAATTGTAACATTACAAACATAAGTCTCAAAGAAGTTAAAAGCATAACATAGAATGTAACAAATCATTCTTATTTCATTTATTTATCTAGGTCCATTCCTAGATGTGCAAGCTTCAAAGAGTAGATCACATACTTGAGATATACCTGAAACATGTTAAAAAATAAAAGGTCAACATAAAAATGTTGGTGAGCATTCTATAGTTTTCAATACATAAGTATATAAAAGATGGCAATTCAAGTCATAAGTTAGTGAATAAAGTGATTAGGGATGTTATTAACAATGCAACAATCAAACCTCGACAAAGTTTTACAAGTCTCAAACGTTTAAAAGTATATACGATCAGCTAAGTGTACTTGGATCAACCAAAGCAGGCTTGTCTTACCCATAGATCTATGACTTCGCTGGGCTAGCAATAGTTAATGATTGTACATATAACGCCATAACATGGTAACCACAAAAGTTCAACTAACCATAACTTTACAAGATGAATTGCCATAGGTTTACAAGTCTCAAATAAGTTTACAAGTGCAATAGTATAAGTTAACATGTTTCACCCCAAAGTGTGAAAATAAGAAAAAGGGGTATGGAAATACTCACAAGATGTATATAAGATGATAATAAGAATAAATCAAGGCTCCAATGACTTCTCTTACAAGTTGCCTAAACGTATATGTTCCAAGATTAAGTTCGGTAATATGATTAATAATGAGACGTGAACTAGGGTTTCAATTGGAATTTGGGGGTTTAGATAGTTAAATAAAATAATGAATCGTTTATGTTTTGGTTCAATAATGCTGGAAACGATCAATTAAATATAAGAATTATAGCGAATGATTCAATAATCAAATTTTATTGAATTATCATGATGTGTGAAAAGAAATAATTAATTTATTAATTATTTAAAAATTTGATAAAGGTACTTAATTAAATATTTATTTAGATTAATTTAAATCGTTTTATATAGTTTGAACTTCTAAACGATTTATTGTACACAACTTTTAGTATAAGTGCAATATATATATGTTTCACGGGTTTCAAGAGTTTAAGTAATAGTTTAAGGAATAAATCTTTAAACTAATTATCATATAATATAGTTAAAAGAAAAGATAAATACTAATTATTTAAATGATTATTTAGATAACTATTTAAATAATTATTCATTTAACATATTGATTTATAAAATAAAACCATAATTAACCTATATTTAAAGGTAATGAAATAGCTAGATACAACTTAGTGATCCTAACTATTTAAAGTTTATTTTTTTATAAAAACAATCTAATTATAACATTTGTTATTAATATTTTATATATATAAAAAAAATTTGTTAAGGTGTTAAAGAAATAATTTACAGAAAACTAATTAGATAACTATTAAAATAATCAAAGTTTATAAACTGGTTTTTATAATTTTTTTGAAAATTTATATAATTTTTTTAAAGGCTGAAAAGCCCTAAAAAAATAAGTGAGGTTGCCCGGGTTCGAACCCGGGACCTCTGGGTTAACAGGTGTGTGTCTTGCCAGTGAACCAATGGCCTCAGCCGCGTTACAATTTGGAATTTATTTCTTAAAAGCAATACTTCAAGAAAACCCCCAAAACCTAAGAACCCTAGTTTCATTTGAATCCAAATTGAACACAAATCCACTGTTGTTAATGTCGATTATCATGGGGCTTTTGATCCCCATGTATAGACGAGTGTATAGGTGTGTTATTTACCTGTTAAAGGTTCGATTGTTGGTACCACGACTCGAAGGTTAGTCGCGGCCAATCGTGGGTTCAATGGATGATCAAATGAAGACTACAATCAAATTAACTTCGTGGGGAGCTTCGAATGGTGATGCTAAGTAAAACCCCTCAACCAATTTTGTGTAACTGAGCTTCGAAGGTGGTTAAAGATTAAGTTGCAGGTCGCAAGAGAAGGTGGTACTCGATCATGGTGTTGGTGTGTGTTTCAGGTGAAATTGAAAGTTGTAGGCGTTTAAGGATAGATAGACGATCGTGTAGGTTCATCAAATTTGATTATTATTAGTGTTTAGTGTTCGAACGGCTATGAGTTTAAGGAGTTTCGGTTACCGTTCGATTTGGGTTCCATAACCGTCGTTTAAACACATTAAACATCCTATTTATGTTCGCAATACGTTCACAAAGCGAATGGAAACGGTTTTTAGGTGAAAATCTAGGAAATTCCGGCGGTTTACCCCTCGCCGGAGCCGACCGGAGGGTGGCCGGAGGTGCCGCCGGAAATACGGGAAAAAGGGGGGGGGTTTCAAAAACTTACAACTTTGGTCCCTGACTTTTGAATTGTTTGTTATTTTATGTAATAACTTGTAAATTAAGTTTTGGAATTTACAAAGTAAACCCTAAACTTATATAAACTAATTTGAATAATAAAACAAATTAATTTGTTATTAATCATTAAAACTTTATAAACTTGTATACTAATAAAAATTTATGAGTTTATTAAAAGCCATTTTATAACCTAATAAATTTGTAAGTAAACTTTTCCATTTAATTATTTATTATAAAATGATTATTAAACTTTATAACCTTTTGAAAAAGAATCCATAATTTTTTTATAAGTTGTCTAAATGTTTCATAAATAAATAATTTTAATATAGATTGCACATTTAATGCCTTTGATCCATTAATATCATTAAAATAATTTCATAATAGAAGTTCAAAATGGGTTCGGTTTAATAACTTGAAAAATGACGGATGTTACAAGTGTGATTCCTAAACTCTGTCCCATTATCACTTCTCACACATTTGACTGGAAGTGAATGTTGCTTTTCCACATGTAACACAAAATAGATGATACTTTTAGCAGCCTCATCCTTGGAATGCAAGAAGAAAGTCCATACATATCTGGAATAATCATCCACAATTACCAGACAGTACTTTTTCTTTGCCATGCTCATTACTCTCACAGGACCAAAGAGATCCATATGCAGTAATTGCAAGCAGGCAGTGGACTTAGGTTCTTTTATAGGAGGGAATGAAGCTTTGTGTTGCTTTCCTTTTAAGCAGGCTGGACAGTGATCATCACACTTGAACTCCTTCAATGGAAAACCTCTCACTAAACCATGATGAATGAGCTGATTCATGTTTTTAAGATTCACATGACCAAGCTTTTTATGCCATAGTTCAGATTCTTGAGAAGAGGCTTTGGAGAACAGACATGGATGGCCTTTTAGATCAATTTTCTTTGATAGATCTAAAGCATATACTCTTCCAATCCTGTTGGCCTTCAGGATAGTATATTCATCCAATATCTTGTCCATCTTGTGCAAAACTTTGGAAGACAGAATCCTACAGTTTTGACTTGTGAAAAGTGCAACATGCCCTTTATCACACATTTGACTGACACTCAAAAGATTGTATTTGAGGTTCTCCACATGGTTAACATCATCAAATCTTATCTCCCCATTTGAGACAAAACCCTTCCCAATGATGTAACCCTTGGCATCATTTCCAAAAGAAACAAATCTCTTCTTCCTTTGGGATTAGTCATGAAGAAGAGAGCTGCTCCCTGTCATATGCATGGATCCTCCACTGTCCACATACCAGATGCTTCTTTGGCATGTTGAAGAACCCTGCATTTATCCCAAACATTAGTTAGCCTTTGAGACCCAAACCTTTTTGGTTTTGGGTCTGTTTTCATCAACAGATGTTAAACTTACAGATTGTGCATGATTAACAGCCTTTGAAGATGTAGATGGTGCTGAAAAGGATTCCTTGGATTTTGGCTTAGGTGTCCTTTTCAGTGGTTTAATCACAAAAACATCTAATTGGTTAACTCTCCCCAATAGATGTTGAACCATCATCACAAGTTGTGTC
This sequence comes from Flaveria ramosissima, assembly GCA_025215565.1. Taxonomy (NCBI): domain Eukaryota; kingdom Viridiplantae; phylum Streptophyta; class Magnoliopsida; order Asterales; family Asteraceae; genus Flaveria; species Flaveria ramosissima. The sequence continues at coordinate 23,034,072 of CM046037.1, read as the reverse complement.
TGATTAGTTGACAGAGTTTTCAACTCAGTTGACACATCAGTACTTGTAGATGATTTGTTCTTGTGATTCACTACATCCTTCTTTTGAAAAGACACAGACTTAGTCTGAGTTTTTAATATTCCCTGAGGAATAATTTCAGCTGTTGTTTGACAAACCCCTTCCTTCTTTGTGACTTTTTGAGAAAGCTTAGGTTTATCAGAATGAGATGATTGTGGTATAAACTTGGTTTGAAATTCATTTTTCATTTTATGCATTTCCTTCTTAATGATTTTCTCTTTATTGAATTTTAAACCCTTGTTATACCAGCATTCATCAGTAAGATGATTGAACAAACCATATATTTCACATGGCTTTCTTTTTATCTTTTCTTGATCAACTGCTGAAGTTGATGAAACTACTGAAGCTTTGTTCTTCAGTACTTTCTTCCTTTCAGTACTTTTGGAAAGGACTGAAGGATTTTCAACAACTGAAGATTTCTTCTTCAGAGGTTTTCTATCAGTACTTTTTAGAATCCTGATAGATTCTTCAGCAGGATTTAAGGAATGCTTGTTTTCCTCTGATTTGAAATGCTCTTCAGGTGTTGTGTTTTGCCCTTCAGTACTTTGAGTACCTTGTGGAACAACACCTGAATTTCTCAGCCTCTTCTTGATCAAGTGTTTCGAAGCAGTGGGACCATCAGTAATTTGATTAACTGAGGTACTCACACTATCTTCATCCTCAGATTTTGAATTATCATTTGAGGATGAAACACCTGATGATGTGGCTTGGGAATGACAGTCAATCTCAGATTTTACTTCTAACTTGGGAGTAAAATCTGTGGGAGGTATGGTATGATTATACCCAATCCCAAACTTCACATTGGAAGCAGTTTGCTTACTGAGAAGCATTTCAAATCCCTTGCATGATGTTACCCAGCGTTCACACTCAACTTGGGTAGCTGCAAGTGTTTCTTTGAGATTCTTGTGATTTTCTAGAATGACCTCTACCTTTGCTTTTTCATCAGTAATTTGACACTTAAGTTTATAAATCTCCTCATCCTTCTCTTTTAAAACAGACTCAAACTCAGCTTTTCTTTTCGAAATTACTTTTTCTAGGTCAAGGTTTTGATTAATTAAAGCTACATTTGCTTCCCTAATAGAAACAAAAGCAGCTATGCATGATTCAGAATATAACTTAGCCTTAGCCTCAGAGGATACTTGTGGTACCTGTAATGATGAAGGATTTTCATCTGTAGACTCTAGAGCCATTAGAGCAAGGTTTCCAAAAGGGGTTTCACCACCATGTTGACCAGTACCAGCAAATTGTTCAGAATAACCAGAGACATCATCTGGTAAGCTGCTCCAGTCAACAACCTCAGGGGTGAAAAAGCTCTGATGAGATTGAGATTGAGATTGCTGCTTTGTTTGAGATGGCTGAGGATCAGGTAGAGCATGTGGTTGTTGAGCCATGGGTACAGAAACTTGACCAGACTGAGGCATGTAAAAACATGGATAAGGATATGGCATTGGGCTTTGAGGGACAAAGTAAGCAGGAGATGATTGATGTTGTGAATGATGATCAGAACTGGTAGAATGTTGCCCTTTAAATTGTGAGCTATTGCTTGGAAAAGTCACAAAGGGTGCAGATGAGTTAGATCCAGATGATCTACACTCTCTAGCAAAATGTCCAAGTCTATGGCACTTGTGACATCTCAACTTACTCTTGTCAAAACCAACCTTGGTTTTGCCAGAGAGACCAGGGAATTTTCTACCTGTTCTTTTATAAAACTTTTAAGATCTGATATTAATCAATACCATTTGGCTCAGAATATCCATCTCTTCCAGATCATCATCAGCAATTCCTTTCAAATCATCCATCATAAAACACAAATTATCAACATTAAAACCTGAGTTTCCCTCAACTCCAACAAAAGCATGATTTCCACTGTTTGAAGAGAAATCAATATGCTTATCATATGAACTTTCAGATGAAGCATATTCAGACTCATGACCAACCAGAGTAGTGTTACCTGGTACAAAGTCATCAGTGAGCTTTCCAGATGAAGATAGTTTCCTTTTCTGTTCTATCTCTCTTTCAAATGTTAAGAGTTTCCCATGAAGTTGGGTGAGAGATAGAGTATCCAGATTTGCACTAGAGCGTAGGACAATGGTGTAAGTGTCCCATCTCTCAGGCAGGGATCTGAGGAATCTGTTATTCATCTGGCTGTTTGTGTATTCATGTTGAACCATTTTAAGCTCAGAGATCAAACATGAAAACCACTCAAACTGTTGAGTCAATGTCTCACCCTTCCTATGAGAGAATGTCTCATATTGCTGGGCAAGGATTTCTTTGTTGTTTGCTAAGACCTCATCAGTTCCTCCAAATTGTTCCTTCAGAGCAACCCAGAGATCATAAGCAGTTTCATGATGCATAAGCCCAGAATAGATTTCATTAGGCAGTGCCATGGCCAGAATTCCATGGGCTTTAGCATCAATCTCAAACAGTTTTAAATCCTCATCAGAATAATGTTCCTTCATTTAAGGAACCATCTCATTGGTTTCAGGATTACTCACCATAGGCTTGTATGGTCCATGAACCACAGACTTCCAACAACCTGAACTATTAACAGACAGGTGATGGAGCATTCGGCGTTGCCATATGTTATACTCACTCCTAACAAGCATTGGAGGCTTAGTTGAGGAGCCAGTATTGTGAGGATCATTGATTGAAGTAGTCATTTTTACTAATTCAATCGAATTCAATGAGATTAAAATCAGTCTAGTTTGAAAACTCAACAACACAATTAGAAAACACAATTAGAATCTCAATTAATTAACCGGAAGCAACAGAAAATCAATCTCTATAATCAATTCTTGCAAAAATGCTAATTCGATCAACCTTCGCTATCAAAAGAGCAGTTTCAATGATCAATTGTTAGATTGATCAATGATTAACCAGCTCTGATACCATTTGATAGGATCGGATCAATTAGATTTGAATTTTGCAGCGGAATATAGCACAATAAGATCGAATTCAAGCAAGAAAGTAATGAATATGCAAACACTCAATCACAATTATAGAGAGAGAATATTTCTGTTAAAGGAATGTTTTCATTCACGCGTAATGCTTCGGTTCGAATACAGCTAGGTCAACATCCCTTATATAGAGGAATGTGACGTCTGCTGATGTCACTTGATAGTGACATCTAACAGAATTATACAAAACAACTGAAATAATGCAAACTACTGAAATATTCTCAACAATTGATCACATCTCAGAGAATGCTAAGTACAAATACATAAAACTACTGACTTAAAGCTACTGAAACAATAAACTACTGAAAGGTAAAATTACAAGTACTGAAAAGGAAAAACCATCACAACTACTGAAGTTAACAACTTCAGCTATTGTGACAACTACTGATCACTCTGGTCTTCAGTCTTTGTCTTCATTACTTCACTTTCAGACTTTGTCTTCAGTTCTTTACTTTCAGACTTTGTCTTCAGACCTTTGTAATCAGCTGATATCTTCAGCTGTTGTGATCTTCTTCAGCAGTTGTAATGTCTGTGGGACTTAGAGGTTTTTCTGATCAGGCTCATTGGTTCTTTTGGTCCAACAGATAAGTCGTGAAAAAGCAAATACTTACCATCCAGCGGGTTGGGCCGTTATTGAAGAAATAAGCAAAATGTTTCAAAATTTTCCAAATGCAACTACTTCTCTTTTCGAAGTTTATTATTCAACGATTCCGTTAGTGTTTTACCAAATTTATTTAATGACTTAAAAATTAAATGAGATGTCGTTTAGGGGTAGACCTTATTCGGATATGGTACCCCCAATGAAAGAAAAACTTAAAAAGTATTTTAAAGAAATGCCTCCGGTTATTACATGTGCCGCTGCTTTAAACCATTGTTTAAATTTGTTGGGTTTGAAACTTTACTTGATAAAATTACTTATAATTTGAATTTAGAAGTTGATAACACATTATATGGTAAAACTTTAAAAACTAATTTTAACAAACAATTAGACAAATTGTATGATGTTTATTTATTAAAATATGGGAAACATCACAAATCCAGGAGTCATTAAGGCATGTGGCAAATGCCGGCAATTCAAATGATCCAATGTTTGTTTTATTTAATAATTTAAGAGATGAATGTAATAAATGTCAACGTGGTAACACTCCGAGAAGTGAACTCGAGAGGTATGATGGAACAAACTTTTTATCCATCATGATTCCACAAGTTTTTAAATTTTTTGACTTGTTTGCTTGATGGAAATGTAAGGAAGATCAATTTCCCATCCTATCCACCATGTCCGGAGATTTACTAACCGTCCAAGCTTTCACGGTAGTTTCAAAATCTGTTTTTTCTATTAGTGGCAGGGTTATATCGATAAGACGAACTCGACTCACATCCCAAGCAGTTGAAATGTCAATTTGTTTGTAAAATTATTTGGATGCCGCGGAAAGAGTACAAGACAAATGCTCACTTGAAGAATAATTGGAACACGAAGCAGAATTATACGAGGACGAGATAGAGAGCGGACTGACACCCGGAATGACCGATGATGAAACGGCATATGATAAGTACCTTCGTAACAGTTCCGGTTCTGGTGGCGAAGAATAAACATACAAATATGTAACGAACGAATGAAGAAACGACTAGTCGACTAGGCTGAATGTTTAGTTTTTAAAAAAACTATTACTTAAACTTCTATGTTGTTTATATTGTTTAAATGTTTTATATATTATATATATTTCACTTCCATTATATATTTCACTTTGAGACGTTAAGCAATATTGATTAACAAGTAACGTATGAATAATGAATGTATGATTAAATCAATATAAATATGATTTAATTAATATAAATAATATGATTATATATTTTAACAAATAGTTTAAATTTTCTTTATTGAATAGAAATATAATTATATATTTTAACAAAAATTAATATAAATTTGATTATACATCTTTATACCCTAAAAATATTATTGAATTAATAAAAACGAACCGGTTTGGGCCCGAGCCGGTTTTCAAACCGGTCCAAACCGGTTTAATAGGTTGGGGTTTTGATGTTTGGAACCGGTTTATAACCCGAACCGGCTTGAGGCCAAACCGATTTTTCAAACCGGTTTCGGTTTGAACCCGAAACCGGTTTTTAAATCAACCCGGTTTGTACACCACTATCTGACTTCATATGTATGTTGCTCGGGAATGCTCAATCTGAACGTTTACATTATATGGGTGCTTTTATTTTAGAGTTACAAGGTCGTTTTTGGAGGTTATCCCATCAATCATGTTAATTGTAAAGTGAAACACACGCCATCAATTGAGATGTTTGGTCTTGGTGGCAAAAGTTATATGAGTAACGTTTATAATATCATTACATCATGATAGAATAACTACTTTCTTTCCCAAATAATAGCCTTTCTTTAAAATTCAATATGATAGACAATGGTATGAGTACGGGTGCAAACTAAAATATCACATTTATACATATTTGGTAAGGTATTAAATACACATTGTATCTTTTATTTCTACTTTAATAAAAAAATAACTAAAAGAGACACATGGTATCATTATATTCACTTTCACCAAAATTTTCCGGCTTTCTCTATTATTAAATAATTACATTAATTACTAACAATCATATTTAGTTCTTTTTAGATTACAAATAAATTTTTCAATAAATTAAGAAAGTTATCTTTTTATTAATGCTAATTCTAAGGAAACAACGTTTTATAAAATAAGAAGGTTTTCTAAAATATCAAGTTTTTTTAATAATACAAAATTAAAAAAATAAAACGGTTTGTTTTGAAACAAAATATTTATTTAAAAAAGATAAAAGAAGTTTAAAAAGTTGATATAATTGTTTTATTATTTATATTACTCATTTATACGTAATTTCAATTACGCGGGTTATTAAAGCTAGTATAATATAAACGATGAAAATTTACATGCTTAATGTAATATATTCCTTGTCTTCAAAAGCGACATGGGTGTTCAACGTATCCAAAATCTATTTTTTTAAGCGAATAAACACTCTCTAGTCTAATATATGTACTTTTAAAATCATACATTTTATAAAATTTAAACTTATAATCCTTTTAGTTAAAGAGTACACTAATTTACCAAACAGAATGTTCTATTAGGAACATCTCGAAATCTAGTCATACACCAAAGCAGATCAAAATTTGTTTCAAAAGATTTTATCTTGTTTGTAGAGTATCCTTTTAAGCACTATATAAAAGTTCTTGTATTTAAGCAACTTTAAAACGATTGTTATATCATAGAAAATGAGCATAACTCTTGTTTGGATTAAACAACCATTATAGCGATCGTATCACGCTTTTTCTAAAATTTTATGCATCATTAATTGTATATGCAATCTTTTTGTGAAAAAGAAACTGAGAAGATAATTGATGAGTGTAAATAATGAAACCTTTTCAGGCCAAAAGGATGCACTCTCTTGGGTCCCCTTTTCGCATGCTCGTTTCATCTACATATGTTCCCTTGCCACTTGATTTGAATTTAAATTTTGGTAGCTTCATGCATCATTTTTAACTTAAAATATGTTTGTATTTCACGATGAATAAATCTAATTTTCTAACTGAATTTAGGTAAATATTGGGTTACTGCTAACGACATATTTGGGTTTATAAATAGACATAAGAAAACACTCTTGATAAGTGTAGAACATATCATTACATCATTGACTATTTGATTTGTAACAATGAGTTGATGTTCTGATAACCAACGTTTCAACCATTACATAGGTGGCAGAGACGAGTTTAGAATAGGTATTGATAATCATAATGTTTTATCTTATCGTAAAATTGTGTCTCATACCCCTCGAGTATTTGCTTAATTACTCATAAGGCATAGGCTATCCAGTATACATGTTAGTTTGTTAAAAATTACTTGTTTTAATTTATTACTATTTTTATTTTGTACATAATCTTTTTCCAAAAGGAATTTAAAATATAAAAACTAAAAACGAAAGGGTCAATGTATTATTTGATAGCTCTATTAGTCGAGTACAAAAGAAAATATTCACAATCATAGTTGGGTAAACGAGTATATATGTTTCTAGTAATCGGCTCGATTATTCATATTCATTCCATACCTGCAAAACTTTTAATACTAATTTCATACTCGTATACCTTTTCCGTTAGTGATCTTGTTCTAAGTTTGGATTCACTAGCTAGTTGAATTCACGTTCATTTGCCGTCTCTATTTTCCAACATGGATTGGGGTGGTGATTGGACACAAGGACGGTTCCTTCTAATGCTATGCATTGTGAGATATAGCTCATCATCTTGTTATCATGTAATATTAGATATGTGGCGCTTACTGCATACTGGATAGAGCCCCTGATCAAATAGTCTGATCATGTTGTGGATTAGATGATCCGATGATCCGGGGTTCTAACGAGTCACTTAATTTATTTAAATTTTTTAATGTAAAACAATAATAATATCAAATTATACATTATAATCAAATAAAATTCATTAAAAACATAATAAAATAAAAATACACAAAATAAATAAAAAAGTAATCTAACTAATCTTCATCTTATTCAATTCCTTCCGAATATGGATCTTCTCTTTTTCCATTAGTATGAAGAAGAAAAGATATCTTAATCGATAATAAGTAAGGGTATTAACTAGGTAAATCAGAGTCTTAAAACTAAAGTGACCTAGAGCACATGAGAAAAGTTTATAAGATCAAGTTTGGCTTCTCGTAGGTGTGTTCAAAACCGGATATCCGAAGTTTTTATAAAAATATCCAAAAATATATGAAATTTCTAATTAATATTTATTATTTAATAATGCTTTGACAAATATTTAAGATAATTCGGATACCCAAATATCTGAAAATCCTCAAAAACACTATCCGAATTAGAAATCTCCGATATTTCGGAATTAGATATTTTGAACACCCCTAGCTTCTCAGTTATCAAATAATTATATATAATTTTTATTAATTATATAAATATGTGTAGTTATATATAAATTTTATCTTTATAATATTAAAGCAATAATATATGATTTAGTTGCTATTGTGATAAAACTTTATATATTATAATATTTAGTAGATGTTTATATATTATATTATATTAACAAATATTATCGTCACAAAAACAATAAACTTATTTTGTCTCACGAGCCTAGCCATACTTAGTATAAGAAGCTCATGCTTGAGCTCGTATGTTAGATGTGTTCCAATTTATGGGTGAGCTTTTAAGCTGAAATCGATTCGAGGTTTTACGGAGTTGATTATAAGTAGCTCATGGGTAACCAGGCTTATGCTATTCGTTAACCATTAAAAAAGTAGCTCGCAGACAAATCTGATGGTTTACACCATTAATTTCAAAGATTTTGATGTAGCTCATGGAACACCCAACGATTTCTATGTAATAACCGACATGTTATATTTAACTAATATAAATGAGCAAATCCTCACTCGAATTGTGTTATGCAATAGGGACCAGGTTTAAATACAGTTTTTTGAAGCTAGAGTGGTGAAACTCTTCTTCAGGTTAAAATTTCGAGCCACGCCTATGATAGGTTGATGTAAAATAGGTGAAGTATGATATATAGGGTAACCGTTAAAATAAAAGAACCATGTTAACCAACATTTGATTAAATATTGAGAATTATTAGAACAAAAAGTTTGAAGTATATTAAAATTGAGGTAAAGCGTGTGTAAATGCATGTTTCAGAGAAGACTACCCGTAGCGGGATAGTAGCTAGTGTGTAAGGACGTGCTAGGACAAGGCGTGTGAAAGGGGAGGGAAATTGTTAAGATGGAGAAGACTGCTCGTAAGAAACCGCAATTGCTAAGATGGTCTAATTAATTTAAATCCACTCTTAGGTAATTTATGTTCAAATCCACTCTTAGTATTAGCCATGATCAAAAGAATGCCAAATAGGTGATTTTGAGTAATTAGTTTCAAACTAGTCATGTTGATGATGTTGCTCATAAGATCGCTTACTTGTATTTTGTAGTGTTTGGTGAACAACCCAACCCAAAAAAAGTAATGCATGTGTGATGGACCTTCAAGATTCCACAAAGTACATTTGTAACTTACCATTTCGATTACCAAATACCTATTTGCTTATAAACAATAAAAATATTTTCAACCCATATTCAACCCTTGATTTTCATTCTCATAAGACACACACCCATTTATATCCATAGAGCAAATCTGTGTTACATAATCGTTAATCACTAAACGATTCCAATCAAATAACTACTTGCAACTGTCTCAAGTGCATATGAAACACATGATCGTTGATCAAACCTTATATTTGTATTAATTAATTAATGCTTAACAAATAAATTTGATACCAAATCAAAGATTAAACATATATCATCAACATCATCATCATCATCAACTATCTCTATACTTCCCAAAACTAACACAATAATAATAATAATCTACTCGGGAATCGTCACAAGCACTGGCCTCCATGCTCGTCGCAACAACCGCTGCCGTAAACTTCCGGTCAACGGCCTTAGCCCCCTCGAACCACCGCGCCGGACCACCAAACCACCACCAACACTCCACCGCTTCGTTCCACCACCACCGTCGCCACCGTCGTCATCCACCAATCCACCCGCCGGAGGTGACGCCACCAGCAAATCCTTCAACTTCCGCCTCACGCCACCGTCGTTCCGATTCTCCGACGAATCAATATCACCGCCTCTCCGATCTGTAAACTCATCACGGTGAGGTAATCTCCGGCCGCCGCCGCCGCCGCGACTCAGCAGCATCCGCAGCGTTTTCCGTCGCCGGAGGTGAATCACCGGACTTGTTGACGGACTTCGTGTCGGACTAGCGGCGACGGCGCATTGTGTCGCTAATAGCTTGAATTTCTGAAGTGTCGCCATTGATTCCGATCGAATTAAGGTCAATTGATCAAAATTCTTTCAACAAATCCTCTGATTGATTTCTAATTGCAACGAAATTGCGATCAAACAGCAATTGAGAATAATAATTTAGGTTTTGTAGGAGTTTACATTACGATTTGGTGAATACAATGTGAGAGATGAGAGTGGTTGAGCGATAAACGAAAGAGGGGTTAAATAATTGAAAAATGTGAGGGGGTGACGGTGACGGTGACGGACGGCAAGGTTAAAGTGACGGGGGTGATATTGGTAGGATAATATTATTTTGACACGTGGCAGTGAGGAGAGGGGTGTGACTTGTGAGTGAGACTCGGTGGTGGGGCCCAGCATTTAACTGTAGTGTGCAGTCCAACTCGGGTGGGGGTATGGAATGTAGTATCTTGTACATTGTGCTGTTTTGTTTGTACTTTTGTTTTTTGTTGTGTAAAGTACCGACGGTGTCATTTTATACTTGTCTTTGCAGAAGTAAGAATAATATTTTTGTTTGCTAATAGAATTATTACGACTTATGAGCCAATATTCTAATAACTAATATTATAAAACTATTTTAATTTTTCAGAAACATAAAAATAACAAATAACAAAATACAAATATTTTGTTATATTCTATCAGAATTTCTATTGTGTACTAGAAAACAGACTATTAAACAAACCAAAATCATTTTAATAAACAATAATAGATTATTGTATAGATTGCATTACATAAAATGTTTATTTAAAATAAAAATTATTTGTTTACCCATGCATATGGTTTAGTGGTAGGTGTTTTTCCTTTAGAAAAATGGTCTAGGTATAAATCATTACAAATGTAAGTTTAAATGTAATTAGATTTAATTAGATTTTGTAAGGGTTTTAAAATAGAAACACCCAACCAGATAAATAAACACTCTCTATACGTCGCGTATGGATCCATACGTCCATATAACCCTATACGACCCCCCTATACGACACATATAGCAAATTTCGACATTGACTACGATAAAAATTCAGGGGGCTGTCAGAGGAGTTATACGCCCCGTATAGGGCTATACGACCCCCCTATACGACGCGTATAGAAATTTTAGGATGTTAATTTATAATTTTGAGGTGTCTATATATCCACACCCTTTATGAAATAATTGTTGACAAAAAATTGTTTATGTGAAACTATTTTTGGACGTGAACTTACATTATATAATATACGCATTTATAATTTTATAAAATATTCAAACTACAAGCTCTTTGGTTTTGGATACAAATAAGTGAAGCTTGGAGTATCCTCAAAGTTAAACGGTAGTGGAGCGTGAAAAGTGGCCACGTTTATTGTGATATAAAAGAAGAAAATAAACGAGGATAAATACGTGGTTAGACTTGGAGGGTAAGTAGACTCGACGGCCAAACTCAAATCACATCATCTAGAGATGCAACTTTTTTATAAAATTAAAATTAAAATTAAAAGTTTGTGACTAATATTTCATATCAGTTTGAAAATGAATAACGTCAATTGTGAGGTATCGATTAGATGAAACTTTAACCAATTTTAATGTTTGGTCGTCAAAAAAAACCCGTAGTTATTCTTAACAATCAAGTTGTTTATTAGATGGTCTAGGGATCAATGATTGCTCACCATTAAAGTGCTTTAACTTCTTTCTAAAAATTCTAATATTCTATACTCAGGGCATTTCATAAAAATGTTGTTTTCTTGCTTATAATTCTAACATGTGGAAAATTTTCAAACCCATTATTCTCTAATAAGCAAACTTAATATCCCCTTTATCTAATAATTAGTCACATCTTAAATTACAAGAAACATCCATCATAGAGGTACCAAAGTTAGAATTAGTGCTAGTAAATAGCTGTGATAATTACACATTTCTTGTAATTTTCTAAATCTTGCAAAGTTTAATACCCTCTTGCTCCCATTCTAATCTTAAGGGAATCTATGCAGTCGTAATGATAAACAAAATCCATATATCGTTATAACCATAACTATAATCATTTTCAGTAACTCTCGATTGAATAGTCTAGGATGGATGAGATGTAGGAAGACTTTATCTCTATCACAAAAGATAAAGATATCACTTCTAGACAAATTTCATATGATATCTTAAGAAAAACAGAATATTGCTCAAACTATAGAGGACACAAAAATAATGACAAGGCAAGATAAAATCATTTGCATATATCTAAAAACCAAGTTTTTATATTTAACATATATTCAAACAAAGGAAGACAAAAATAAAAATTATATATATGAGGACAGTAGAAAAACAATTTGAATCAAAGATGTGAAACAACTACAACAACGCTATAGAAATGAAATATATTTATTTTTATCTTATAGATTATGTCAATTAATTCAAGAGAAATGATATAATTAAACCGGTCATCCAATTCAAGAGAAACAATAAGATTAAACGATAAATATCAGAGTTTGACCGGAAAAAGGTAAAAACCAAAACCATGATAAAAGAACTTGCGTGCATATCACATGAAGTATAAGCTAAAGAACGCTTAAACAAATTGGGTTTTTTTTGAGAATTACTACTTTGGATTGAACTTTGAGCCGAATGATAGAGTGACTTGCCTAAAATGAAGAAGCAAAGAATTGCAAATGCAATTAAGTCCAAAATTCCCATTTGGCAACTTGGATGTGAAAAGGGAACGTCAAAGACGATGAGAAAGATGGTTTAATTTTAATCTCATTATCTCTTTCACTCGGGTTTCAATATACAAATATAAACGAAACCTCCATTGCAAAATGAATCATCTTGCTCGCGATTTTGGGAACTGTTGCATGACCTCGACCTTTGCTCTTCGTCAATGCCTCCACTGACCCCAACCTAATCCCGAAGCCTACGATTTTTGAGAATTGTCTATGATGGTAATGTAGAAGAGAAAAAATGTACTCAGGTATCCCATGTGTAGGTGTTAAAAAAGGACACCCTTCCTTATATCATAAAGGACATCAACAAATTAAGAAGATGAAAGATCCATAAATGTTTATTAATCTCTTTTTTTTTTTATTTTTGAACAACAATTTCTATTACCAGGAAATTCACCAAAGCTGTATATCATAGGATTTGAACTCACAACCATTTGATTGGAGACATACATTTTACTACCAAGTTATCACTTGGGACTACTAATCTCTTTATACATCTGCATTTTAATTAGGCTTTTTGCTATTGAAGATTGTGGTCGTGGATTTTAGTTTTTATTAATTCTAAATAAAAAAAATATTTATCTTAAACATACAAATCTGTTGCTTCAACACAAATTCAATACGTATTTAGCTGTCACAAAAAACATAAAGAAAAAGAACGTTTTAATATAAGCTCGCAAAAACTAAAACACACACACACATGACACATAGATATATTAGTATATTACCAAACTCGCAATGAACCCAAAACAAGCCACTTTATTCAATTTCTCATATTGATTTCTTACTTGTATTATCATTAGCTCACATGGTATCATCTCGTAATAAACTAGTTGATCTTTATTTTGTGGAACAAAACATGAAAATATGTTCTAACACTTAGGAAGAGCAACACCACACTGCCTAGCAACTCGTTGAGCATCCTGAGGAGTGACATACTGTCGAAGCGTCGGGTTGCGTAGGTAAGTACAGAAGCAAGCCTTCTGTTCCTTCACCTTAGCGCAACAATCGCTTGATGGTGGTTGCGGGGACGTGACTGCACCCGCACACACCACAAGTTCCATGTAGTTGCAGTTTGCCGCCACTGCACCGGGGATGACTTGGCCCATGAGTACCATCATCAATGCAGAAAGTACAACCACGCAATATATCTTGCCCGATATCTTCATTTCGGAATGATATTTTGAAGGACTTGAAGTTTTGTGGTAGAGCAAAGGAGCTGAGTGAGGCTATAATTTATAAGTGAAAGTAAGTAGGTGAGAATTAATAGTTTAGTGACTTAAAATGTCAGTTTTCTTAAATTGTGAAAAAGATTGGTACCGTCGCATTAAATATTAATATCGTTCGGTAGTTGTTTACTTAAGTTTTCGTTTTCAAGAACTTATGACCATGAAGCCAATTAAATTTCCACATTAAATTTGCCTTGCGTTGGTTGACGTTAAACTGATGATGCAATAACTTTGATGGGATCATTAATATATATTTTATCCTTAAATTGGCATGTATATGAGTGCCGAGGTGGTTGATGAGGCATAAAAGCTCATGAATGCAAATATGAGTTGAAGATGATCCGAATGGAATGATCTCATTCTATCTCCTCCAACCGGGCGTTGTTTGGGAAGATAGAGGGAGGAGAGAAGCTTATGAGGATGACTGACACAATTACGGTTTCTTGATTATCGTCTATTCACATAAAGTCTAGGTCAAGTAACTTGAGGTAAGAAAGATGATGTTGCAACCTTTTAAGATAGTCGTTTTATGTTTAAATGAGGTGACATCATATAATTGGATGGTAGATAAAATAGTAGAGGGTAAGAAAGATGATGTCCCTTTTATTTTAAACAGATAAAGAGAAAATAACGCACATAAGAAGAGGGGGGTAGGGAGCAAGAAGTGGAGAGGGCATGGCCATCCATAAGCCGACAAGCGTCAAAGATGAGGTGGTCGCAAAGAAAAAATATCATGAACATTATAGGAACGCCAACTACTTCATATAAGGGGTAGTGGTGAACCCTACTGTCCATTTCTAACAACAAAGTCGGTCATGCGATGAATAAAGTCTAGACATAAGTTTAGAGGGATTTTAGAACGACAAACACAAACACTAATCTAATTCTATTCCAAAATGTATATTATTGTTTATAAACGACATGAATCCTCAGTTTGAAGAAGAACACAACTATGTACATAGTATATACAATTAAACTAAAAACCATTTGCCCCATTTGGACACTAACTTCAAAGCAAATATGTTGTTTTGTTTGAAGATTACCACCTTATGGTAGTAATCTATTAGGCTTCCTCTTGTTATTAGAGCTTGTTTTTAGAGCTAATTCCCATCCCAATGACTAAAGGACTGTGAAACCGAAATTCCCGACCGACTAAGAGTGCGATGATCCATAATATGCTTGGGTTGGAGAACCATGGCAGCCGTTGAGTCAACTTAATGTAAAGGGTGATTTGCTGTTCAGGTATGCCAACACACTTGCGAAGAAGTGAAACATGAAAGACATTATGAATCTTGGCATCATTAGGTAAATCCAGTTTATAAGTGACTTGTCTAATGTGGTCTAAGTTTCACAAACAACACATTCGCCTAGCTGGAATTGCACATGGTGGCGGTGTCGGTCGGTAGCAAGTTTCATCTGAGTTTGAGCGCGAAGTAAGTTTCCTTTGAATAGGTGAAGTATCGAATCACGATCGAGCATTTGAGCTTCAAGCAGGGCATTTCTAGTCAAATCACGAACATAACATAAGATAGTGGGAGGCTTTCTACCATATAAAATCTTGAAGGGGGTCATGTGTGCAGAGGCCTGAAAAGAAATATTATACCAGTATTCAGCCCATGGCAAAAAACGTAGCCATTCATTTGGAAATCAGTCACAAAGCAACGTAAATACATGTCGAGACACTTATTAAGGGCTTCAATCTACCCATCAGACTGTGGGTGGTATGCAGAGCTGAAAGACAAGTAATGCCCTGTTGATGATGAAGTTTTTTCCAAAAGTCAACCATGAATCGAGGGTCTCAGTCCATAACGATGTTTGCTGGAATACCATGTAAATGAATGAATTCGGAAACAAAGCTTGTAGCAACCATGGAGTTGGTGAAAGAAGTTGGTAGCCCGATGAAATGCCCATACTTTAAAAGCCGATCGACGATAACCATAATGACTGTTTTCCTTTGGGAATTTGGTAAACCTGTGATGAAATCCATGGCGATCTCCTCAAAGACCAATTTAGGAATAGGAAGAGGTTGATGTAACCAATTTGGTGGGAACACAGAAATCTTCATTTGTTTTATGCACTTGGGCTAAATCCATAGCTTCAAATTGGACCCTAGTTTTATGAACCAACACCGATTGTTTAAGGTATTGGCGGAACTTGAAATAAAACAACAAATGAGAAACTGAGGTGGAAAGACCATACTCCGATTAGTAATGGCCTTGAAGCGGCTCCGGTAACATCTCACCAAATCTAGAGAAAACGAATCTCAATTAGTTTGTTTAAACCGCCGGTGCTTCAATCAAACCAATCGGCAGCAGCGTCATCTAGATAAAAAGAAGCTCAGGGAATAAATAAAAACATAATTTAGGCCCGTTGGTGTAATTGGGCTTGGGCCTAGATCTATCATAACAGATTCACATTGTAAACATGTATTTATGTAATATGTGTACTGATTTATTTAAATCATGCTTGGGTTGGAATGTTGGATAGTAAATAAATTTCTTAAGCGGGGGCAAATTTATAATTAAGACGAAAATCATAATTTAAAAGTCAACCCTTCATTACATTTATAAAACACTTAACTTGTTTTACGTAGAAACATTTTTATTTCTTTATATGAATTGGTTATAAAGGTCTTAACCGTAACATGGGTTAAGTTTATTTATTTATTTTGTTGGTTGGGGGGGGTGGGGGGGGGGGGGGGGATTACACATGTAGTGTGTTAGGTTAGGTGATACATGTCAATCCTAAAATGTTGTCAGGTATATTTAACATAAAGTTTCTCGATTAAGAATATAATTTGTAGTATTAACATGCCACTCGACATGATAGTAGTTGTAATGACAATGGCCCTTAGAAATTTAAATGTAAGAACAACTAAGAGATCATCTGAAAGTTAAATGTGGTGACAAGACGACCGCACACCAATGGAAGAAACATGTGATAACCATTGTGACAAGTACTGATCTGAACAATGCGAAACGAAGGGCAGGAAGTGATGGTAGTAATGACAACAACGTCTTCATAATAAACTACTCTATTCGACCCAAAACAAAAATACACTTTTTCAATTTAGTTTGTTAAAAAGAATTTTATTTTACAAACTATTTACCAAGTTTTCATTTAACCTTTTATCACTAACTACATAAGTTAAAATATAGTAGCGAGCATGGGTAACATTACTATTTATTATGATTCTTTTTAACAATCTAGAATTTTTCTAATATATATTCGTTTGGGTTTACCACTAGCATAACCCCATACCCTCATTTACTTATTAGTGATACATTAATTAGACCTTGTAAAGTTATGAGTGTTTATCTATTATTCCTATGTAAATAAACTATTATATAGATTTAAAGACTACCCATCAAGGCTAGAAAGAATGTCATGTTGTGTAAAACGAGTTATTTGACACAAGAAGTCTAAAATGATATTGAAAGCAAACATGTGATGTTTAATTAAATACATTACTTTTTAGACGCTAACGAGGACATGTTTATTTAGATTACATGACATGTTTAACATGAATAACGTAACTAGTTCAAAAGCATGAATGATGTGACGAAACATGTTTAAGACAATTATTGACATGATACACTAATCATTATTAAGAAATATTAACACATGATTAATATGATAAAATCAAAGTTACCCGAATTACACTCATGGCTGATTACAATACAATTAATTGTTTACAAAACCATAAAATTATTTCTTTATGATAAGCAAGCTAAAAACATGTTGTGTTGACTGTTAATCTATTTAGCACGATAAGTTAACGTTGTTGTAAACGAGTTAAGCATGCTGAACACATTTGGAAGCGTTCTGCGTTATTAATGTGCTAGCCGGTTTACAACTACAACTTTTTTAGCCATACAGTAGCCATTTATTTTGTATCATGTTGTATAAGTGTATAACCCTTTCACCCAATAGATTTTTTTATAACGCCTAACAAATATTATAAGCCCGATCACCTGAATAAATCCATTGGCGAAAGCCCACCCACACACCGTGAACAAAGACAACGCTACTGAGCCGGGATGCCCATCATTATAGGAGAAACCTACCACCATAGAGTAACTATGATAGAACCTCTAACCTACTTGAATCATATTACATCAATTGAGACTAAACCCTTGATTTTCACATTAAAAACCATATGGTATTACCTCTACAATCAGTTGATCTAAAGGGCTGTTTGTTTTGTCTGACCGGGCTTCGGACCACTGACTGGCTGACTCTGCTGTTACCCACCACGCAACTGACCCGGTCCCAACTTCTGACCGATACATTTTAGGGGCTTTATTGACAAAAGCTTTCTCCCCTACCATTGATCTGCACAATACCATTCCTCCCCTCCCCCCTCTCCTCTTCACCCGTCACCCTCCCTCCGTCGCGCTCCTCCCTCGGTCATCGTACCCCCGCCCTCCTCCCTCCATCACGCTCCCTCTGCCACCCTCCTCCGATCAGCAGCCTTCCTTACTGTTCAAGGTATATTATGATTTTAACTTTTGTTCTTGTTTTGAAGTTGTAATATTGTTCTTGTTTTGAAATTTTGCTATCTTGAACGTGATTGATTTTAGTAATAGTTCTTAAAATCATATTTTATTTTAGTTGTATGATTTTAGTCTAGAAATTTTATTCTAGTTCTTGAAGTTGTTATTGTCCTTAATTGAAAATCAGATTTGATATTAGTTATATGCGTTCTTGAAATCAGATTTGATATTATTTATATGCATATTTGAAATCAGATTTGATATTGCTTATATGGGTTCTTGAAATCAGATTTGATATTGGTTACATGTTTTCAAGAAATCAAATTTGATATTTCTTATATGGGTTCTTGAAATCAGATATAATATTGCTTATATGAGTTCTTGAAATCAGTTTTGATATTAGTTCTTGATTTTATACTTGTATCTAGGCATGACTAGAAAAAAAAAAGCTAGAGTTATTTGGAAGTTGGAATGTGTCGACAAAACTTTTCTCGAAGCATGTATACATAAAATAACAACCAACGGTCGGGTGGGTAGTAGTCTAAAAGGATGCTCAAGGAAAGTTGTTGCGGAAAAACTAAAAAATAATCATAATTTCAATGTTGACCATAAATAAATTAAAAATCGATATGACTATCTGAAATCAAAGTACGGGGCTTGGGTGAAACTAAAAAACAAAACGGGAAATATTTATGATCCTGTATCCAACACTTTTAATATGAGTGATGAATAATCGGAAGCGAAGGCAAAGGTATTTTTAATATGAAAACCTTTTTAATAAGACTATTTTCTCTTAATAGCTTGATTATATCTATAAAAATTTCAAACAATTGAACAAGTTTGTGGAAAAGCTGAGAAATATACCCCTTCCTTACCCTGATATTTGTACCAAATTGTTTGAGGGGGTGACTGCGGCCGGCATTCACAGTTGGGGGCCATCTTTTACACTTCCTCATCCCGCTGAAAGATTTTCTGAGCATGATGTGGATGTTGTTCAGTGCACTCAGATGGAAACAAAGCCCCCACCTATAAGTGAAGAATCCCCTAGTTAGTCAAAACGTAAGGCAAGTATAGCAAAGAAGTTCATAGGAAAACAATAGATGATGACTTAAGAGAAGTTGGGAATGAAATTATCAATTTTGCGAAGATGTTGGTGGAAAAAAATAATATTAAAAATGAAATGGACACATGCATAGATAAGGCGGAAAAAATGGAATGGGGGGAAGAGGATTCGAGATACAACACAACTCTTTTGATATTCGGTGAAAGTGTTGATATTAGAAAATTTTGGTTACGTCTTAAGCTAGTGAGTTGCAAGTCGTGGGTGAGAAATGTTGGGAGTAAGTTTGGATTATTCGGTTGACTTTTGTGTTTTTTTTTAGATGACTTGCGTATGACTTTAGTATGACTTTTGTATAACTTGCGTATGACTTTTGCATGACTTGTATAAGACTTTACTATGATTAATGTATTACTTTCGTAAGACTTTAGTATGATGTTTTGAATGACTTCTAACAGGTTAAATATGTATATGGATGGTGAAATTTTATATTTTTTTAATACTTCATGGTATTGGTTGAAGTTGGCGCAAAAAAAGAAACGAGATGGTAGAACTGAAAGAATAAGAGATAAAGAATCTGTTTTAACTGGGCATGCATATACACATGAATTACTACATACACAATGTCAAGAAATGATGAGAGTTTCACGCGAGGCATTTGTACTATTATGCCATCATTTTACACTACGAAATTGGTTGTGAGCTAATAGAACGATAAGCATTGAAGAGAAGCTGGCTATGTTCTTACATATTATAGGGCATAATGAACGTTCTCAAGTGGTTAAACAACGATTTCAACACTCCAATCAAATAGTTCATAAATGTTTTCACGACGTTCTGGTTGCAATGATGTGTTTTGCTAAAGAAATTATAGTCCCAACATCTTTAGATGAAACTAAGAATACCTCGGAACGACTTCAAAGGCTAAGAGGCATATTTCCCGGAGCAATAGGTGCTTTAGATGGAACTCTTGTATATGCAGTTGCGCCCGCTGATCAACAAACTTGTTTTAGGAGAAGAGGAAAATGTGAATGTTATCAAAATGTGTTAGGAATATGTGATTTTGATATGATATTCATCTTTGTATGAGCTAGATGGGAAGGCGTAGCACATGATTCACAGGTTTTGAGAGAAGTTGCATTGAATCCGACCTTTGGATTTCGATTCCCTACACCAGGTTTATAATATAATTATAACTTTTATTATTAAATATATTATTTGTATTAATTATATAATAGATGCCACACTCACATTTACAAATAATTATTACCTTTACGACGATGCATATACCAACACTTGTGGATTTATGACTCCATACCGCAATACTAGGCATTGGTTAGCCGATTTTCGAGGGCGAAGGGCGTTAACTAAGGAAGAAATGTTCAATCATGCTTATGCGTGCCTTAGAAATGTTATTGAGCGTGCTTATGGTGTATTGAAGGAAAGATTCCTGATCCTAAAACAAATGGCTCCTTATCCTTTTACGGTGCAAAGAGACGTAGTCGTTGCTTGTTTTGCATTCCATAATTTTATAAGGAAATACAATATTCAAGATGAATTATTTACAGACTTTGAAGAAAATACTATGGTTACCCCTA
Source organism: Flaveria ramosissima (assembly GCA_025215565.1). Lineage (NCBI taxonomy): Eukaryota > Viridiplantae > Streptophyta > Magnoliopsida > Asterales > Asteraceae > Flaveria > Flaveria ramosissima. The sequence continues at coordinate 23,013,151 of CM046037.1, read as the reverse complement.
ATGGCGAAGGTGGAGGAAGTGAGGGCCAAAACACACAAGACATAGAGTGGGGTTTAGAAGACGTTGAATATCTGGTTACTTTGCGTGACTAAATTGCTAATCAACTACTTTCAAATGCTTCAAGTTAGATTTGTATGCAAACTCTTGTAATATGTTTGTAATTCGATGTGTTTATTTGGATTATGTATGATTTATGTTTAACTTGTATTTTGTATGAAATTTTAAAATTTAAGCTATTATGTTCTTTTTAAAAATTTGGCTATTTTTTATTACATAACACCAGTTTAAATACAAAGGCAATATGATTATTATCATCATTCAGCAGAGTCAGTCGGATACTGAATCAAATAGCCAAGTTTCAGTTAGATGCAGACTCAGTCAGAACTTTTTACTGGGTCAACTTCTGATTCAGTCAGATATTACTGAGTCAACGGTAATCAAACACCCAAACACCTACAAGGGCCGTGAAGGTAAGGTGGTTCAGGTCTACCGTCGCAAATGGGTCATCCACATCGAACGGATTACTCGTGAGAAGGTTAATGGTCAGAATGTTAATGTTGGTATTAATCCGTCAAAAGTGGTTGTTACTAAGCTGAAGCTTGATAAGGATCGGAAGTTGTTGCTTGATCGTAAGGCGAAGGGTCGTGCTGCTGATAAATCGAAAGGTAAGTTTAGTGTTGATGATGTTGCTACTGGCGCGTCTTCTTCAAGAGATTGATTAGGTTATTGTTTTGTTTCTTCAACTGTTACTGCAATTGATCTGTTTTATGAATGTGATTTTGTTTTATGATAGTTAATTGTATGTAGAATTGTCAGAATTGAAAATTGAGTTTTAGTAATAAGATGATATATGTATTTGGATTTAGTTTTAAAAATATTCATCAACCAAACATTCCCTTAGACTCCTTAGAGTCTCACAGTAAACATGTTCTCGAATCAAGTTTCCCATAAATTCCAAATCATCACTATTAATCCCCAAACCGTATAACTTACATTAATCAGAATTAAGCTTTAAACCGGATGCAAGTTTCATTAGCATATAACAATGTAAAATTTTGTGTATGTATTTATTTGTATATCTTCTATAGGTTTAATAATATTTACTATATTTTTTAAACGTGTTCTTTGAGATTATCCCAGTCAAGTTTTACGGTCATGACCAAAATCTCTTTTGAACTGACCAGACAGACCATTAAAATTTGGTCTTTGGTCTAGTCGAGTCCTGAACTTATCGTTACTGTTTTTTCAGCCTGTGAACTCTCATATTTCTATATTTATGATTTATGATTTTGATCCATCTCGTACTATATTCATTTTCAAACACTTAGGAGGTGTGTATATTTGTGGAAAATCTTGCTGGGGTTGTAAACTTTATATGAAGTGGAATATGAATTTAAAAGATAATATATTTGGTTGAATGATTAAGAGAACCGAAATTAGAATAATTTTACTTGAGTTTTTTCATGTAAAAGAATTCAAACCTACGAAATGAAATCCTCCACTCCCTCATCACAGCCTATGTTGTTGCCAACATACCAAACTCATTGTCTAAGTTTCGCTATGAAATTTGTTGATGACACCACCACAATCATTGTTGTCACCCTCTCCAACGTTGGCAACACCAACGCTATCGCCATAGTCACATTACAACATACTTATATGAGCATATATACAAAAAAACGAATATGCTAACAAAAATGATGATTTCAGGTCGTACCCGAATTTTACGAGATCGTAGCCCATACGAATCAAGCCAATTCTTTAGATGTATCAAGTATTGGCTACTTCTGATACAACAAGAAGCTTCTACCCTTATACAACATTACAGCCCACACAAATAACAGACCTAAGGGATACGAATATGAGTTTATTCATGTTTCATATACGCAATATACATATTTGAATGTCATCACGATTTGCTGAGCTGTTTGACTAAAAATCTACTTCTGAATCAGTCATAAGTAGAGTATGTTTAGTTCGCATAAAAAATCACCGTGAAGCTTTTCAACCTCTTAATGATTCAAGATTGTCTCTTAACATTAAACCCGTCTAGACCGTTCGTCCACTAAGTACAAACTAAAACTTACTAGATGATTCAAAACATGTGACTAGACTACTAATGACACATGATATGTAACTTACCTCATCATGATTAATCTTCCATGTAAAATCAGCAAAACGCACAATTGAAACAAAATCAAAATACAATCAAATCTGAATCAAAACTCGTTTCTTTGAACCTGAACGCGGTTTCACTATCCTTGCTTTCATGGTTTCCCATCTAGATCCATACCCGAACCCTTGCCCGAACCCGAACCCGAACCCAACACCGCACCCAACCCCGAACCCAAACGCAACCCTCACATGATTCCACACCGAGCCACCGAACCCACGCCGCCCACCAGCCCGAACCCCACCCCGACGCCGCACCCCACCCCCGCACCAGCCCCCGGACCCAGTACGGTGTCTTCTGCTTTAGGGGCGTTTTCGTGGATGAAATCGGTGATGGAGTAAGGCTTTTCGGTGTCGGCTGTGAGCTTTAGCCCCTTGTATTTCCATATTGGAGGTTCTTGCTTCTTCTTGTTCTTCGTGTGTACGCCGTTTATGTATGTTGAATCTGGGTTCATTGAGTTTTTTGATTGTGATTGATTTGTAAGAGTGATTTGTTTTGGTGATTTGAAGTTTGAGTGGTGGTTGGTGGATAAGGTGTTTTGGTTGACTTGATTAAAGAAGTGTGGGCTGGAATGTAACGGGCCTTGGGTTTTGCTTCAAATGATCTACTGTGTAGTGTGTAATGGGCTCCTCATGGCTTTGAGGTGTATAATCGGGTTGAAACTGGTTCGGTTCGGGTTTTACTGGGTTGAAACCGGCTTCGTCGAATAAGTTAAGAACCAATCTCAAACTTACTGGTTGGGTCAGCTTGGAATCGGTTTGGAATGAAATTGTTTTGGCAACTGGGTTGGGTTGTGGGTTTCGGTTTCCAAACTAGTTTTTGGTCCATCTTTACTCAAGGCGTTTTTGGTCCGTCTCTACTCAAGGCTAAACATTTGAGTTAACATCTCAAGCAGAAAACTTTATATCCCATCAAATCTTTGTCTATGTCTGATATCCTTCGTGTTCCTAATATACAAAAATAATCTTTTATATGGTTTCGAAATTCTACTTTATAGTCTAGCTACAAGAAAACTGATCTATCAAGTGTTTATAACGTGACCCTTCATGATGAGCATCTCGGTGTGTATAGCCCTAGGCCATCCAACACTAATTGAAATCTGAAGACAACCTTCAACTGTCATTTTAAATATCCATTCACAGTTGATAAGTTTTAGGAACTTTCCTTGACAGTTGACACTTAGTAGATTATACAATTTACTATGATGTATCCATTTTCAAAATGACTACCTTCATTTGATAATTATGATTATCTCAAGACATAAAAATGTGATCTTATCTCTTTTAGGATATGTAAACATAACATGAACATACGATATACCCTCACATGTATGTCACGTGAGGGGATTTAAAACTGAAAACTAAAAGCCAAACTAAAAAGTGAAAACCATTTATGTAATTTTTAAAACTTGGGAACCAAAATTGCAATATGAACAAACCAAATGGATCATCCGTTTTAAATTAACTCTTTTTTTATGTTTAAAAATTCCACATCGCCACTCATTAAATTCCACGTACATCAAGGTTTAAAACAAAAGGGTAACAAACACATTATCAAGGTAGTTGATGACATCTTAGTTTAATGCCACCTGATGCCTATTTTTATTATAGTAGAGTATGTTCAAGTCCTATAACATAAACAATAGTTTATTAATTTAGATGATTGTTTTAGAGGGTTGTCAAGTGTTCGCCGTCAAAAAATCAAGGTAAAATATTATCCTAATAAAACTATCAAAGTACACAATATTAAAAGAGCAAATAAGACTTGAGCGACACTGAAGATACAATGAAGTTTAAGTTACTTCTAGAATTTGATTACAAGAATGTACCTAAAAACTTTGAGTTCTAAAACTGGATTACAATTTATGAATGTTACCTAAAACTATATGTCATGATAACGAAGAATAACTTACAGGCTGGAACTAGACGCGTGATGAAAAAATATTGTTTGCCATTATTGACAATTAAGTAGGGCAAAAAATTCAATTTGTTTCGAAATTTGTATAGCGTACGTAATCATCTTCGATTAATACATAGCATCAACCTGCATCCTTATTTTGACTTTATTAAATGTTGTTTCATATAATTTAATGTTAAAGTTACTTTAAAACTACCACGAGATTCGTATTTGTATCACACCTTTTCATATTTTATAAGAAAAATTATAGTTTAATATTCTTAACTATACTTGTTTTCACCGAAAGCCAGGCATCTAAAGATCACAGAACTGAGTTGAGTTAACTCGATCAACATTACTTTGATATATATATTTTTTTGCAGATGAATGCTCTCAAAAACGGATCTACATCATCCTTGTGTCCACGCTTTGCTCCTCTCACAGCCAAAAACGTCTTCAAAAACGCCCCGAAAACAATACACTCTCTCTCTTCTTCACGTTAGCTCAAAACGCCCAAACAAACATTGGAGTTGCAATTAAATAGTTGAGACTACACATATATATTAGGTTTTTTGTCTTATTTTTATGAAGGACAAAATCACCTTATGCCTAGTTTTTTACAAGTACACCATATTATTTAATGCTGTGAAAGTATATCGTGCCTACAATCTACCAAACAAAATTATGAAATGAGATGATGATCAAAATGATCAAAATCCATCTTATTTTCATGATTGACAACCGAATGAAACGACATAATTAGTTGTACATGGATGATAGTTCATGAGAAGCTGACACATTCTTATAAATTTCTAATATCAGCCTACTTTCAAACTCATCTCTAGAACCCGAACCTTTTGACGACTGGCCTGATTTCAATTTACTTTTCTTGGACTCTTGTTGGTCTGAGCCACGATCCAAGTTGAATAACTTCTTGATCTTCCAAAACCGACCATGGTGGCTTTCTCCAAATCGAGCGGTCTTGATGTCTTTCCGAACATCAGGGCTGCCATCAACTTTTCCATCGTAGACTTTCCTCCTCCAAGCCTTGTTAATATCAACCGATGTAGTTGAAAAGCTTCTTGTTAGGCTTTCCATTTATCTTTTTAAGTGTGTGTGTGTGGAAAGGGGGGGGGGGGGGGGGGTTGTAGGAAAGAATATGATGCAAGAGTTATGTGTATCCATTATCATATATAAGTAGAGAATGAAACATATGAACATGAGTTGCCATTAAAAAGCCTTTTCAAACTAGCCATGCCTACTTTTAAAATAGGTTTATTAAAGAACCGGATGAAGAACTTTTGCCCATCCATTAGGTATAATCGATGGTCAAATTTGGTTTAGTGATAAATATTATAATTAATAGAAAGTTAAATATGTTAATGAAGAAAAACAATATGTTACAGGCATTTTGACGTTTCATTTACAAATTGAGTCTCATATATCTTTAATCAACTCTAAATTACTTTTAAACTATCATACAACAAAATCACAATTTTATTTTAATTTGTTGTGAATATTAATCTTTATTTAAACAATGTTTTTAAAAAGTGTAATGCACCACCGATTAAAACTAGGCCCGTCGATTTTATCCATACCCGATTAACCCACCCGACCCCATCTCACCCGTACTCGAAGAAAACAGACCCGAAAACCCGAAACCGATTAAACCGATTCTTATTTGGGTCGGTCGGGTTTCAGATAGACTTTATAACCTTAAAAATCCGAATAAACCGAACCGATTAACCTGAAATCCGAATACCCGATCAACACCAACTACAATTAAGTAAAGTATGTGTTTGTATACAATTGTTTAGATTGCCCAAATTGAGCAAATTGTTCGTGTGCAATTATATATTTAAGCACATATTATAACATATAAATAAAAATAATTTAAGCCCAATAATCTTATAATATTTCAAAAAAGAACTCACTAAAATCTACTAATTTAAGTTTATTGTTTAATACCCGAACAACCCGAAACAAATTAACCCGAAACCCGATTAACTAATCCGATCAACACCCGCTAACTAAAACATAGCGTCTAACTTGTTAGAAATTATATAATGCAAAATGAGTAAATTGAGACATCCATTCAAATTTTCCAATGTTTGATTTACTGTTGCAAAGACTTCTTCTCACGAACCTCATAGTTGGTCAATTACAACATAAAGAAATTTAAACGACAACATATCGTCAAAAATTATAGTGTAAAACTTAAAACATTCACTTCATAACAAACGTGTTTGTGAATAAACATTTATGCATATAAAGAAACATCAAATGTCGTTTAACTTTAACATTCATCCTTCAATCATATAACCAAGATTTCATTAACTAGGCCATCAAACTTCACCAGCCAATTAGCTTGATAACAATGCCCGACCATCTTCATCTTCTATACAATAACTCACATGTCAACTAACATGCACACAAAAATTAATATTTCCGAATGAGTTCTATTTTTATATAATCGAAGTAGCATGAACTTTCACCAGGAACATATAATAACCATACATACATATACTCATGGTTTCCCTGACTTTGTTATTATGTTTTGTTTCATTCATTTTTTTCATTTTCTTTCCACTAGCCTAAATCTATGCCATTACCATACCTCAATCAGTCTTAAGTATAAATAGCTAGCAGGGGCGTCTCAACAGCTTAAAAAAATAAGCTAGAGCTTTAGGCCCACTCATTCTAATAGGCCACCAAAAAATAAATTTTATTGTATAGCTCATTCTCGATCTAAGCACAAAATAATCTAAATAAAAAAACAGAATGAATGAAAAAAAGAAGGAAACCTAGGTCGGCAGGTCGTAGATCTTCATCACAGGCTATTGGTGAATTTCTGATTGGGGGGTTGGAGTGAGGGGAGTCGAAAGGAAGAGAGGAACAAAGCCAAATGGTTAAGATGAACAACCGCGCACCCATGATTCGCTTATAATTTTGCTTTCCCCAAACGAACCGAGCCACTCAAAACTTCAATTTCTTCACTGGAATCACGAAGAAGACCCCCCAACGTTCATTTGCTTCTCTAATTTCATCCGGTGGAGTCACGATTTGCTTCTTTGATTTCGTTGCAATTAAGAAGCCTTTAAACTTTGATTTCATCTGGACATCTAGTGTAGTAACGGAATCACGATTAGGTACTAGGCTAAACGGGTTCTCTGATTGATTGATTCTCTCCCTAAAAAAGATAAATTGCTTAATGTATTGCTAATTGTTTTTCTTTAATTCTTTGTCCTAGGGACAAGTTGTTAATTGATAATTGTTCTAAATTTGTTTTAGTTTTGTATATGCTTCTTTTTATTTGATTTGCACATTGCTAATTGTTTATTTGTTTTAGCATTTTACTTGTTATAGTTTTTTAGAATATAAAATGATTGAATCAATTAGGATTTGTTTTGAATTAACTGATTTAGGAATCATGAATCAACTAGTGCTTGTGCTTCAAAACATGAGAGTTTTTAAAGATAAAGTTTTAAAAGGTCTCTGATTTCATCTTTGCTTTAGGCCTTTAAAAACGTTGAGACGCCCCTTAGCTAGCAACAAATTCCATTACCATAACTAGAGGTGGCCAAAAAAACCGGTTCGGGAACCGGTTCGGCCAAAAAAACCGGAACCGGTTTTTGGCCCAAACCGGTTTGGCCCAAACCGGTTTCAACCCGGTCCCGAACCGCCGATTCCTCACCGGTTTTCCCTTTCTCATACCCAAACTGGTTTCAACCCGAACCGGTTTTCAAACCGGTTTCAACCCGGTTCCAAACCGGTTTTCAAACCGGTACCTCAAACCGGTTTTCAAACCGGTTTTCAAACCGGTTACCGTTACCCAACGGCTATATAGCCGTTATAACCCATTTTTGACCGTTTTTTTGAGCTTTTTTTACCATTATACCCCCACTAGGTTAGTATATATATGTATTTGATGTTTTGGTTGAATCACAACAACTTATAACACTCTCTACTCTCAAAAATCTCAAAAACGCTCAAACGCTCTCTACAAACACTCTCTACAAACACTCTCTACTCGTTGTAAACGCTCTCCAAAACGCTCTCACAAAAATCCTTGAAATTGCTTCAACAAGTGCTCAATCTTCCGTTGGTTGTGAAGCGTCTTCAAGCAACGTGGTGGTAGCAATCCTTCCTACGAATAGGAACCCCGAAGTATGGTGCAGTTACGATTTATGTCAAATGGCTAGCGGTCCAAACAAGGCTCGTTGCAAGTTTTGTCATAAGTTTTTAAAAAAAGATGCAAAAACAACGTTGAAAAACCATATTGCAAATAAATATTGTAAAGCGTTAAAAGGTGAACCTTCTCAAGGTCAAGCTTCGATGACAAACGAAGGAAATATTTGGGCTTATAACGTTGATGCGGTTCGGGAGCAAATGGCGCAATTTGTAATTCAAGAAAGCTTGCCATTCAAACATTTCGACAACGAACGTTTGACTCGACTCATTCAACGAACTCTCCAACCACGTTACACCATTGTAAGTCGTGCTACTCTTCGAAGAGATTGTTTAAAAATGTGGAAAAAGGCTAAAAATGAATTAATATCTTATTTTGAAAATTTACAAACCGGTGTTAACTTAACTAGTGATGTTTGGTCGACACCTCACGGTTCACCGGACTCGTACATTTGTGTCACCGTCCATTGGGTTGAACCAGATTCGTGGCAAATGATGAAACGTACGATTGCGTTTGAATTGTTTGATTATCCTCACACCGGCCAAAACATTTTTTATGTTATTGATAAAGTTATTCAAACGTATAAATTAGAAAACAAAATATTTTCTATATCTTTTGATAATGCGTCAAACAACACTCTTGTGATAGATCATTTGAAATTAAAATATAAACCAATATGTGAGGGTGTGTTTTTTCATAGTCGATGTGTTGTGCACATCATAAACTTAGCCGTTCAAGACGGTTTAAAAACGATTGAGGCCCAAAAAGATTGTTTTAAAAGAATGTTACGTGATATTTTAGTAATAACCAAAGATATACTAAATATTGCAAGTTTTGTAAAGACGCAAATACTAAATGTTTAGGTCCGAATTGGGACGTACCAACACGATGGAATTCCACATGTAACATGTTTGAAAAGGCTATAGAACAAAAAGAAAGTTTAATAGCCTTTCATAATAGTTTGGTAAGTCGGGGAAAGGCAAATTCTTACCATCCATCGGGTTGGGCCATCATCGAAGAAGTAACAAAAATGCTTCAAGTTTTTAAAAATGCAACTACATGTCTTTCTGGAGTTTATTACCCAACGAGTCCGTTGGTACTTTACCAAATTTATTTAATGACTTCAAAATTAAATGAATCGTCGTGTTGGGGTAGACCTTATTCCGATATGATACCCCCAATGAAAGAAAAACTTAAAAAGTATTTTGAAGAAATGCCTCCCGTTATTACATGTGCCGCTGCTTTAAACCCTTGTTTAAACAAGTCGGGGGTTGAAACTTTACTTGATAAAATTACTTTTAGTTTGGATTTAGAAGTTGGTAAACCAATGTATGGTACAACTTTAAAAGCTAATTTCAACAAACAATTACAACAAATGTATGATGTTTATTTATTAAAATACGGGGAAACATCACAAATTCATGATGCTTTAAGGCATGCGGCAAATGCCGAAAATTCGAATGATATAATGTTTGATTTATATAATACTTTAAGGGATGAATGTAATAAACGTTAACGTGGTGACACTCCGAGTAGTGAACTCGGGAGGTATGGTCTTACAAACTTTTTATCGACCATGACTCCACATGAATTTAAAAATTTTGACTTGTTGGCTTGGTGGAAAGGTAAGAAAGATCAATTTCCCATCCTATCCATTATGGCCCGAGATTTACTAACCGTCCAAGCTTCTACGGTAGCTTCGGAATCTGATTTTTCTGTTAGTGGCAGGGTTATATCAATAAGACGAACTCGACTCACTCCACAAGCAGTTGAAATGTCAATTTTTGCTTGAAAGATTATTTGGATGCCGCGGAAAGAGTACAAGACAAACGTTCACTTGAAGGAGAACTGGAATACGAAGCAGAATTATACGAGGACGAGGTAGAGAGCGGATTGACACCAGGAATGACTGATGATGAAGCGGCATATGATGACTACCTTCGTAACAGTTCCGGTTCAGGTGGCGAGGAATAAACGTACAAGTAATACGAACGAAGAAACAACTATGTTAAATGTTTAGTTTTAAATGTTTAAATTATTTAAATGTTTTAAATGTTATAAATTGTTATAAATGTTTAAATGTTATAAATTGTTTAAATTGTTTATAAATGTTATATAAATTGTTAAAATGCTTACATTGTTTATAAATGTTATATAAATTATATAAATTATATAAATGTTATAAATGTTATATAAATTATATAAATGTTATATAAATTATATAAAATGTTATAAATTGTTTAAATTATATAAATGTTATAAATGTTTATGTTTTAATTAAAAGTTTAAAATTTTATTTCAATAGAACAAAAATCCAAAGTTAAAAAAAAAAAAAAAACCGGTTTGGGCCGAACCGGTTTGGGCCCGAACCGATTCCAAACCGACCCAAACCGGTTTGTATGGTTTGGGATTTTATGGTTTGAAACCGGTTTGGACCCGAACCGGTTTCGGACCAAACCGGTTTTGACCATCATTGACCAAACCGGTTTCAGTTTGGGACCCGAACCAGTTTGGGCCAAAAAACCGGTTTGTACACGTCTAACCATAACAGTGGGTGTGCACAAAACCACCCTACATATGGCTGATAATTAATGTCAAGCCCCCTGCAACTATTAGTCTCGAGCTAGTAAATAACCACTGTTAGTTGACCATGCACACTTGCAGCTTCATTCTTTACTTGAAAGACTTTCTATAACATAACGAAGGCTATTTCCTTTCATTTAGTTCTATTATCATTTAATTGTTAATATATAATTTCATTCATTATGCATAATACTTCATCATTTCATTCATTAAGAGTCAGGGGCGTCTCAACAGCTTAAAAAAATAAGCTAGAGCTTTAGGCCCACTCATTCTAATAGGCCACCAAAAATAAATTTTATTGTATAGTTCATTCCCGATCTAAGCCCAAAATAAACTAAATTAAAAAAACAGAATGAGTGAAACAAAGAAGGAAACCTACGTCGGCAGGTTGTAGATCTTCAACACAGACTATTGGTGAATTCCTGATTGGTGGGTTGGAGTTGGGGGAGTTGAAAGGAAGAGACGAACAAAGCCAAATGGTTAAGATGAACAACCGCACACCCATGATTCGCTTATGATTTTGCTTGCCCCAAACGAACCAAGCCACTCAAAACTTCAATTTCTTCACTGGAATCATGAATGAGAACCCCCCCAACGTTCATTTGCTTCTCTAATTTCATCCGGTGGAGTCACGATTTGCTTCTTTGATTTCGTTGCAATTAAGAAGTCTTTAAACTTTGATTTCATCTGGACATCTAGTGTAGTAACGGACTCACGATTAGGTACTAGGCTAAACGGGTTCTCTGATTGATTGATTCTCTCCCTAAATAAGATAAATTGTTTAATGTATTCCTAATGTTTTTCTTTAATTCTTTGTCCTAGGGATAAGTTGTTAATTGATAATTGTTCTAAATTTGTTTTAGTTTTGTATATGCTTCTTTTTATTTGATTTGCACATTGCTATATGTTTATTTGTTTTAGCATTTTACTTGTTATAGTTTATTAGAATATACAATGATTGAATCAATTAGGATTTGCTTTGAATTAACTAATTTAGGAATCATGAATCAACTAGTGCTTGTGCTTCAAAACATGAGAGTTTTTAAAGATAAAGTTTTAAAAGGCCTCCGATTTCATCTTCGCTTTAGGCCTCTAAAAATGTTGAGACACCCTGATTAAGACCATGTATTAATATATGGGTGATATATATATATATATATATATATATATATATATATATATATAGAGATAGATATAGATAGATATATAGACAGATAAGGATATATATATAGATATGATATATATATGTATTATATAGATATGTATATAGATAGAGAGATGAGATATATGATATAGATATATATGTATAGAGATATACATATAGAGAGAGGTATAGACAGAGATACAGAGAGAGGATAGATAGAGATAGAGAGATAGGATATAGAGAGATACAGAGAGGGAGAGAGGAGACAGAGATACAGATAGGGAGAGAGACAGATAGACAGAGAGAGAGAGACAGAGAGAGAGAGAGAGAGAGACAGAGAGAGAGAGACAGAGAGAGAGAGACAGAGAGAGAGAGACAGAGAGAGAGAGAGAGACAGAGAGAGAGAGACAGAGAGAGAGAGAGACAGAGAGAGAGACAGAGAGAGAGAGAGACAGAGAGAGAGAGAGACAGAGAGAGAGAGAGAGAGACAGAGAGAGACAGAGACAGAGAGAGAGAGAGAGAGAGAGAGAGACAGAGAGAGAGAGACAGACAGAGAGAGAGAGAGAGAGGAGAGAGAGGAGGACGAGAGAGAGAGAGAGAGAGAGAGAGAGAAGAGAGAGAGAGACAGAGAGAGAGAGACAGAGATAGAGAGAGAGAGAGAGAGAGAGAGAGAGGAGGACGGAGAGGAGAGAGAGAGAGAGAGAGAGAGAGAGAGAGAGAGAGAGAGAGAGAGAGAGAGAGAGAGAGAGAGAGAGAGAGAGAGACAGAGACAGAGAGAGAGAGAGACAGAGACAGAGAAGAGAGAGAGAGAGACAGAGACAGAGATAGAGAGAGACAGAGAGAGAGAGACAGACAGATAGACAGAGACAGACAGAGAGAGATATATAGACAGAGAGAGATAGAGATACATACATATATATATATATATATATATACATATACATATATATATATAGATATATATATATATATTATATATATATATATCTATATATATATATATATATAATATAAGTCATCATATAAGAACAACATGTTAGGAACCATATAATAGTGTAAGCCAACATTTGGTCAAAAAATCAATTCTTGATCAACTATTGATCAGTTATGAGTGAAGGTTCATGTTGGTTAAAATATTATAATATCAAGTTTGGGTGAAAAAAACCATGGGTGAACATTTACATGCGACTAAACAAACTGAGTGTGCGTGAACAAGTTCACATTTGGGTGCACTGATCGTGGGGTGTTTATTTCATACTTATAATGTTTAATTGTTTTATTTTATACGGATATTAGTGTCGAACATGTGTATAAATTCAATTGTGATTTGGTTAATTTAAACAAATTATTTATGTTTCAAATATCCGTCTATTATCATTCGATTTCGGTTTTCTTACATCGTGAGCAGTTTGGTACAGAGGGGTGTTTAGCATCTATAATTGGGTAGTTGGATGCACGAGTTAATATTAAAAACTTGTCCTTGATTATCACTTTAACTTGATCGTTACAAGTTCATGTCTATGTGTTCTCCAAGCTTGGTTAACAGGTTTTTATGAATATTTGAACCTGGATGCCGGAGGTGATCGCTTTTCTATTAATCGTTTTCAAAACCCATAATTAAGTTTGTTGTTATCTTATATATTTTCATTCAATTTACTTTTCAGCTTAAAGAAAAACCCAAAAATATTTGTTTTTTAGTATTTTCGTTTCGTGTTTCAAGTTCTTACGTAAAAAAATTTACATTTTCCACCAATTACCTGTGGAGAAGACTCTTACTTACCCGTACTAAATATAGGTAACTAAGTCTTTAAAATTAACTTCTTTTTGATCCAACCATGACAACATGATCATGCACTAATTCTGAAAAATTTATCTCAAGGTCATTACATACGGTTGAGTAATCAGATACGAATGGCTAGAACCTTTTATATTTTTAATATGTAGGTGAAAAGTTCAAATGTGGGCGAACAACTAAGATAAGAAGGAGCTAACCTTCCTGAAATCAATCTAAGTGTTGTCATATAAGAATAAGGGAATCAGGTGCGGATGATTGACATCCCTTGAACTGTTTCTAAGTATGGACACCTAGGGGTGAACTATTTTAAGTTCGAGTGTGAACAATCTCATATACGGGTGAACTAGAATTTCTAAGTTTTGACTATGGGAAAGTAGATATAGGTGAGGGGATTTAGGTTCGGGCTACATCATCACATATAGGTGACGAACCTTTACAAATTTTCATAAAACCAATTTCTTTCCATATACTACATCCTTAGCCTATTTCCAACAGATTTGGGCTCTACTTAATTAGGTTTCATGCAACAACAACCATGCACATTAATCATGTTATATAACCCATAAAATCATATTTTTCACGTTAAAAATGTAAACTTTACGTAAGTTATCAAAGATATGACTAAGTAGTTACATAGGTAAGTATATCAACCCCAAAAATAGATAAAATGTTAAACACACAGGAATTTAGAATTCAACTATGAAGAACACTTCAAAACCTAGAACTAAAATCCTTTTTCAGCCGAGATCTAAGCATGCACACATGAAAATACAAACTTTATCATTATTATTCGATTATTACACTCGCGAAACATAACCTAGCTTAGATTTATGCATAAACAAGACAAAATCCATACCATTTTAAGCTTTTTTCGACTTTCTCTCTTTACCCGAACATTCTCTCTTTAGAACCCAATTTGAAAACCTTGGGAGCAAAAAATCCCTCATGGGGCGGCTCCCTTCTTTTTAATAAGGACATATCGGGTTATATTTACATTATGCACCCCTTCTTAAATTATCTTTGCTAACTTAACATTTTCCACCCAAACATGATATTGATTTTATCTTATTTGTTTCACTTTGAAACTTTTGGGTGTTAAATCTGTTTTTGCCACGAGCTAAGTATTAAAGAATGTTAATACAGGAGTGCGTCCAACCTATTAATATGTTTATTCAAACTTAAATTATAATGAGTTATAAAACGTATGTATATAAAGATGTGTCTAACACATTACGCTAACACACATGTAAATATGTATATAACCCACTACTATGATGCACCCAATTGTAATAATAATTTTAGGGCTAACTTGTCACATCCCGACGGAAGCATGAAATGCTTGGGTGTGACTAGCTTTTTCAGAACGCATTGATTATATAATAATAAAATTTCAACACACTTATAAACATAACACATAAACATAAACCATAGATAATATTAGTACTCAAAATTTTAATATAACCCTATTACAAAAATATGCTAATTAACTGCTACATCTTCAGTAACGATGGAAGTGAGCATCCACCGCCAGACTAAGGTCGTATAGGGTAACAGTTAAACTAACACAAACTTTCCCCATCACCTCGCCCCAGCCATTGTAAACATCAAACGAGAACATAATACTATTAATCATTGTGAATACCTGAAAAAGCATACTCAAACAATCAACATAGAGTTGGTGAGATCATAGGTTTATTTTCTGAACAAAATACATATATTGATGCAACATAGATAAGATTACAACCAAACGTACTTAGAAGCCAGATGATTCATAACTGTCACAAATATAAATCACGAAATCAGATAATATAGCATCAAAACACTCATCCTGTTGGTGCAGTAAATAATTTCTTAAGTAGCGCTACCTATCCGAATTAATGGTTGTAACATAATGACAGTAAATCTCAAAATCTTATATATATGCATCAATCTCAAAACAATATGTCTTTTCTCCTAAAAACTTATAAATACAAAATGGACTATGAGTCTCACCTTTTATTCCAGCAAGTACCCTATAAAAATATTTATAGGTTAGAAATAATTATCATTTCTTTAAAATTTTCAGCACCTAAGAATACAAATTATAAAACAGAGGTTACAATTACCCATATATCACCAAATTTTCATAACAGAAACATACAAAAATATAATTTAATATGTAAAAGTTTCAAACAACAACTATTTATAGTTTATTTTCTGGAATTTTTAAAACGTTCGAATAAATCAGAAAAAATACCTACGGGTTCTCAAAATTTATTAAAATTTATCAGAACCTATATTCTAAAGTCCATATCATCGCATAAATTCCTAGGGTATTAGTTCATAACAGAAAATTTTCTATGATTTTTACTAGTTTTACAATAATCAGTATAAATAGCAAAAAATATTTAAAAATTCCAAATTTCATAAAAACTGTTCTAATCAAGGTATAATATTTTGTGTAAATTTTTCATAATTTATCTTACGGTTTAGTTATTTTTCCCAATTTCCGAATTACAGAATCTTCTAAAATATATAACTCAGGCATAAATATAATTTAAATCACGAAATTTATTCTACAGTTCTTATAAAATATAAGGATCATCATATAATTTTTCTAGGTTTTTAACAGGTTCGGAGATTCCAAATGATAATTTCCTTTTATTAACTTAAATAAATTATATAAATTAACTTACTTATTATAATTACACCAAAATTCACAGAATGTTATTCCTAATACTTTCTAACAAGTTTCCAATTTCATCTCCACAATCACAATCATTTAAATAATAAATCAAATTTATCAAGAATACACATATTTTCAACCCTTTATTTGTAACCTTTTTGTTTAAATTCTTGGTTTATAATGTTTTTCCAGATTTTTGAATCTTTCTTACTGATTTTTTATAAAGGTTATGTGTTCATAGGGTTTTGTGAATAAACTTGATGTTTTAACTTAAAGGGTTGGTTATATGTGTTGATTAAACACATATTCACCTTTTTAAACTTGGTAGTTATAATTTGAGGATCAAACCTTGATTTTGACAGAAGGAGAGGATGAAAGAGGTTGATGATGGCTTCTAATTCCTTGATGAACCGGTTGAGATGGTTCTCCTTGAGCTTGATCACTAGTATGTTGGTTTGAAAGTGATGATTAGGTGGTGTTCTTGATGATGGTGTGTGGTGGTGTTGATTGTGTGATATGAGGACCGAGTGCTTGAGAGCAAGAGTGGAAATGGCTAGAGATCCAAGAGTTTGTGTCAAGGGGTGTGAAGATGGTGGCGGTTGTGGTGGTATGCGGTTGTGGTTCCATCGGACTAGAGGTGGGAGTTGTAGATGAGGTTGTCATGATTAACTCTAGGAGTAGGGTGTTGAAGTGGCCATTATAGCTTGTGTTAGTCGGCCATTAGCATGATATGTGGCATGTTTTTAAGCATACTTGGTGTCATGCAAAGCTAGGTGGTGAATTATGGGGAGGGTTAGTGGCTAGGTGGCGGTTTTGGGTGTTAATGACTCACTTAGTCATTAGCCGAGGGATTAAGTGCTTAATCGGGTTACTTAGTTCCATAATGAACCGAGATTTAGAACTTGGGTGGTGCTTATGCTGATGTTTAAGTGTCTAAGGTTTGATTAGTTTTTGTTTTGATACCAAGTTTCTTGATGTTATCTTTGTTTTGTGGTGTTTAGTTAGGTTTTGTATCTTAGTTCATTTTATGTATGAATGATGTTATATCATTGAAATAACTAATCAAGTAATACCTCAATTAAGAAATTTACGTATAAGAATCCATGCACACATAAATTCTTATGCATGCATGCAAGCATGTTCACATATCATATATATAACTAAAACACATAAGATTCATAAGGTGTTAGTCAAATATACTCAATAATATATATATATATATATATATATATATATATATATATATATATGTATATGTATATATATATATGTATATGTATATGTATATATATATATATATATATATATATATATATATATATATATATATATATATATATGAAAATTTCTTAAAACATTAACTCATCTAACCTTACTTTTTAGGATTGTCACATAACTATACCCACACCACCTGCAAATGGCTGTTTTGCAATAATGGGATGATGTCATCTACTCAACCGAGCGTTTGTGATAACGAGAAACGATTGTTTAATACTAGAGCAAGACGTCATGTTTGCCCAATTAAATACCTGCTAGGTTAAGGTAAACAATCATTTAGAGCTTATTTTTATAATATTATTATTTGTGTATAAATACGTTAATCCTGCTTATATTATGGCATTTCTTATAATTAATAACTAGAAATCCAACAACATTTTCACTTGATTTTGTTTTGAATCTTCCTCGTGGTTATAATTTTCCTAGAAGTATCCGTTTTTAACAACACACAGACATA
This sequence comes from Flaveria ramosissima, assembly GCA_025215565.1. Classification (NCBI taxonomy): domain Eukaryota; kingdom Viridiplantae; phylum Streptophyta; class Magnoliopsida; order Asterales; family Asteraceae; genus Flaveria; species Flaveria ramosissima. The sequence goes on along the minus strand of CM046037.1, from coordinate 22,994,971 downwards.
TGCATTGATTTCTGGTGATTACGATGGTCTTGTAAGTCGTATAGATGCATTGTGAAACATGTATTCAAGAGATTTTAAAGTAGAGGTTAAACTTGTGAATCATCTGAACCTTAAACAAACGTTAAAGAATATTCATATATGAATTGAGGTTAATCTTGTGAATTATGTGTAAACTTAAAATTTTTAATGTTTCTCAATCTTTTTCTTCTCATTCATCCAACACTAAAAATAAAATAGCATTAACGTGCATCATTAATTTAAAGTAATTAAATGTGCTGTGGTTTGATTAATTTAAAGTTAAAATTACTCTAGAACTATCAGGAGGTCCATTTTCAATCACACTCTCATATTCTATGAAAAAAGGCTTACATTAATTATTGGATAATATATAAATACGTATTTAATTATTGTCTTTTCTTGTTGTAAGGTTATGTTGAGCATCAATACCTACAAATATACTGATAGAAGTTGGGTTTTTTTTTCTTTCCCCTTTTCTTTTTTATATTCATTATGTGAGAGACGTAGATTAAAAAAAATGTTCGGTAGAATTTGTATTTAAGATAATATGGACGGATTTTAAAATTCAAAGATATAAGAAGTGAAAAACACAATAGTAATAGTAAGTCAGATGGTAACGTTGTATCTATTCTTTTACGGTTCTCATAACTATATTGAAGGTCAATGTGTTAACATGATAAAACAATTTTTTATTCGTTAACAATTCAAAAATATTAAATAGAGGTGGCTAGTTGATAAATACAAAGATCCTCACTAACGAATCACATCGATCAGGACATTGTCCATTTTGCATTTCATGGGTTGTCCATTCAAAAACTCATGATTCTATTTTTCCCAAACAAAATGCTTGTCCAGAAAACCAAGTTTAAGTGTAGAGATAGTTTCCAACCCCTTATAGTGAAGGTTTTATTTTCATCCTTAACCGATGTAAGACTTAAATCTCCACTCCCTTAGGGAGTCCAGTGTCATCACTAACACACCTTATAGAAGGCTTTCTTCTCCCCCTCAAGATCATCCTTGGAGTGCTCTCACTCAAGCATGCTTAACTCCAAAGGTTTTCTCTCATCGACAGTCAATTTGCCCAAAATGCGTTGATGGTATATGAGGTAGATCATTCCATATTATGACATCAATGTGAGTCATCAATTATGATGTAAATCGAATTATTTATTAAGTTTGTTGCATTGATTCAATTGTCTCATGTAAGGATATGATTCAAATTTGTGTAACTGTGGGAAGCTATTGTGTGAAGCTATTACTAGGAGATTCTGAAAAGCTTGTGTGCTGTTCTTTAGTATTAGCTGTCAAAGATTTATAAGTTAAATAATCTATTACGTTTAGAAAAGCAAACGTATTAAACTGAAAAAATAAAAATGAAAACTTCAGACTTTTTTAGGAGATATAATAGGAAGATTGTGCACGCATGTAAATAACTTTAGATAAAAGGACATAAAATCATAATGATTTAACAAATTCTTGAAGTACCCTACAACACTAAATTCACCGGTAAATGAAAATACTAACCTGAACTACAACTGTAATGCTAACTCACGAACAAAAATCAGAAACTTTTGAACTGATGCTTGATTAATAATATAACATATTCCATATACAACATTTCCTTAATAAAAAACCAGTAGAATATTTCAGTAAATGTAATGTGGCAAAATATAAGATGTCACAAATTAATGAAGTCAAATAAGTTTATTTCATGTCAATTTTTTAAAAATTAGGATCATTAAAAAAGATAAAGAGTTTACTGAAAAGCTAACACGTTAAACTGACAAACAATAAAAAAACTGATCAGTGTCTTTAGTGGATATTCTGCATTTGCAGCCATTCATATAAAAACCTTTGACAATCTTCTAATTTCAATATATATATACACAAAAATACATAAAAAAAATTCTCATCAACAACTTAAATTAGCAGCAACCTAATGTTCTAACGACTTTTCATCCCCAGAGAGGTACATTTCTAGCTTGTCACTAATTACATATCTTTACCAGTTAAAACATTTGTACCTTTTGTGTTGGCTTTTGTTCTAACTACATATATGTTAGTGAAATGAAAAGTCAAAGCATTATTGATAACAACCAACCCTTTAAATGCCAAAAAAGAATAAGACTCCTATGTTTCATCATATGTGCAATGGATGGTCACACTTGCAAAACATTCTCGATATCAATACTTTAGAATATATTCTCTACTTCAAATTCAATCAAACAATTATATAATATATTACCCTGGTCTATCTAATTGATTTTTTAGGAGATTCTGGCCGTTAGATCAAGCTGATATGCAATCCCAGCCCTTTAAAGTAGGTGGTTACACCTATTGCGGAGCGGTTGCCAACAGTTCCTCTGTTTCCGGTTTTTCCATCTATGGCGCCTCTACCATCGGAAGTGTCGGAGCAGTTCCGCCATCCTATCTCCCTTGCTACATAAAGACGCCTCACTATCTGATTTCACACAATTTTACAGAGAGTGTTGCTGGTGCCCTAGGGTCTCCGCATCACCTACAATTTTGCACGAATTTGTTGTGAAGAATGCGCGAAGAGAGAGCGAGAGTTAGGGTCGATGATGAACTAAGAGTCTGATCGACGATGACAAGGAAGAATACCGGTGACGATCGACGATTGAGGGTAACGACAATAGTATCTCGTGGCTATGGTGGTGTTGGCCTAGCTTGATGATGATGGAGGTGAGATAGGGTCGACAGTAGTATCTCACCTAAGTTTGTTCGTCTAACGTAAATTAAATTGAGTACTCTTAAGTCGATGTTTGTATATTGTAAGAGATATTGTATATTAGGGCTTATTTTATATCATTATGGTATGATATAGGATACTGATGGTGGTGTTTATTGATCATAACAATGGATTTGAAAACGTAGGTGATTGAGCTTCATGTTCTTCAAAACGTAAAAGGTAACAAAAGCTCTGTTTTTTATTATCTTCACTAGAGATAGCAACAAATTTAATAGATTAGTCTAAGGGATATATTTTGTGTAGTACGACAGTGAAGAAGCTGCAAAAAAACCATTGTAAAATTTCAATGGTATGCTTCAAAACAACATACACTATGTGCCTCTTCGTAGAGAAGCCCCACCTTTTTTAGAATTAGAAACTGAATAACAGATCATTGACAATAGTATTAAGGTAATTCATAGATGGAGTAAAGTGCCATTAAAATATTTTAATACCATTATGAGTTGTAATAAATTTTTGTGGTCTTCTAGGTGGTGGATCTTCTTGCACCGTATCAAAGAGGAGGAAATATTGGTCTGTTTGGTGGTGCTGGTGTTAGGAAAACGGTTCTTATCATGGAGCTTATTAACAATGTTACCAAAGTCCTGTGGTAAGTTGATTTTGTTAATACATCTCAGCACCTTAATCTGCTTTAGATTTTTTATAGACAATTATTTATTTTGTTATAACAGGTGATTTCTTTGTATTTGCCGGAACTAGAGAAATAATTAAGCTAGGTGACATGCAGGTATGTGTATTAGAGACTCGTGTTTTTTTGTCATATATTAACTATTATGGACTATACTCTCTTTTAGTATAGTTTGTTATTTTTTACTTATAATTAAAAACGTTGTATTTTAATCTTAAAAACAAATGTTGTTTTTGTCATAAAAAAAATTTGTCATTATGACAATAAAATACCCGGCCACCGGACCGGTATAAAACTAGTTACAATTAACTCCAAGTAGAATCTAAAAAATACCATCTTTCACACGCTATCAACCTCAAGAACTCAAAATCAAACTCTACATTCTTCTATTAATTAAACTAGAATCCATCACCCTTGCGTTGCGCCGGGGTTTTCTACGTTTACAATATGCTTCCCAACAACTAACTACATAATGCGAGATCATTAACTAGCATCTTCAAACTTAAACATAATGGACCATTTCCTCACATATGCGCTCTCTTTAAATAAGGAACATAGACAGTTAAAATGTGTAGGCAGTTCCTAGTTCATACATTATACCACCATATCATCATTCTAAAAGATTAACATCTTGTCACATCCTTGTTAAAAGGTGTTGTAAAACCGATTCAAAGAAAGAACGAAATTGAAGTCAAAATCCATTACCGAAATGATTCAAATGTTATTGAATCTTGAGAATAACTGAAACTATGAAATCTATTAGAAATGAATAACCAAGATCCTATTCGAAACAACAACTGATCCTTATATGCATGAATCAGGCTTAACAAACTTAACAACATATTTACAATTTATCCCCTTTATTTTTAGTAAACATTACTTCCGAAGTTATGAAACTTTCGAAGCTTAAAACTCTTTCTTTCGACGAATAACCCTTCTTCTTCCGAAGCCAACAAGATTTCTTCCGAAGTATTATTATGTCTCTATGATCAACTCTAACTTCTCACAATCTCCACCTTTAGAGTATGCATCATAGAACACCAATAATAATGTCAACCAATACCAAGCTTTGTAACACAAAACTCAAATTTAGAACCTGGCATCACCTTCGTAAGAATATCTGCATGATTCTCATATGTTCCAACTTGTTTTACCAGAACTTCTTTATTGCTAATCACTTCCCGAATAAAATGTAGTCTAACATGAATATGCTTTGTCCTTTCATGAAAGACACTGTTCTTAGCAAGTTGTACAACACCTTGATTGTCACAGAACACCACTGTATCAGACAATCTCATCCCTAACTCAGCAACCAGTCTTTGTAACCACAATGACTCCTTTATAGCTTCAGTCAGTGCCATATACTTCTGCTTTGGTAGTGGACAATACAACCACATGTTGCAATTGAGCCTTCCAGCTTACCATATTACCCATCACTCTGAACACATAACCTGTGATGGATCTTCCCTTGTCAAGATCTTTTGCAAAGTCAGAATCAACATACCCTTCCTTCAAAACCAAAGATCAATCCCCAGGTGATGAAATTAACCTGCTAACCAACCTTACAGCATAAGTCAAATCAGGCCTGGTGCACACCATTAGATACATAAGACTTCCCACTACATTTGCATATGAAACCTTCTCCATATATGCCAACTCATCTTCAGTACAAGGACCATCTTCCATGGACAATTTGAAATGAGCCCTAATAGGAGTTTTAACAACTTAACACTCATGCATACCATAAAGCTTCAAAACTTTATTTGCATAAGAAGTCTGTGACAACTTCAACTGTCTAGAACTCCTATCTCTGGTAATCTTCATTCCCAAAATCTTCCGAGCATTCCCCAGTTCCTTCATTTCAAACTCCATCATGAGTAACTTGTTTGTAGCTTTAATTTCACCTTGTACCTTGCATGCTATCAGCATATCATCTACATACAACAGTAAATACAGATAATCCCCACTAGAACAACTCCTATGATAAACACAACTATCATAATCATTTTTAGTGAAACCATGAGTTACTACAAATTCATCAAACCGCTTGTACCATTGTCTTGGTGACTGCTTCAGACCATACAATGACCTTTTCAACAAACACACTTTATCCTCTTTGTCTTTAATCTCAAAACCCATAGGTTGTTTCATATATATCTTTTCATCCAAGAACCCATGTAAGAAAGTTGTCTTAACATCTAGTTGTTCCAACTCTAGATCAAGAGCAGCTGTGATAGACAAAATTATACGAATAGAAGTATGTTTCACTACTGGTGAAAAGATCTCATTATAGTTAATACCTTCCCTCTGAGTAAATCCTTTAGCTACCAACCGAGCTTTGAACCTAAGACCCTCAGTATCTGGAACACCATGCTTGACTTTATACAGCCACTTACAAGCTACCAGCTTTTGATCTACTGGCTTATCAACCAATTCTCATGTTTCAATCTTCTCCAGGGAATTCATCTCCTCAACCATAGGTCCATGCCACTTGTCACTTTCATTTAATGACATAGCCTCAGCAAAACTCAAAGTTTCATAGATACTCTTCTCTTCAGCAGCTGTGAAGGCAACAACTGGCATGTCATGATCCTACCTGTATCTGGTAGGAGCTACAACCTTTCTTCTAGGTCTATCCTTAGCAATGCTATGAGTAGTATGAGGCTCATGATTCACTTCACCTTCAATCCCACTGCTTGCTCCAACAGCCCTGTCTGAATCATCATCATACTCCATTTCAATCTCAACTTTCTCTGGAGACTGAATCTGGATTTTAACACCTATCACATCCTTATAATATATGCCTTCTTGGAACTTTACATCCCTGCTTACTATTACCCGAGGTCCTTCTCCTTCTAACCTCCATATTCTATATCCTTTATCACCCTCAGGGTACCCCAAAAGAACATCCTTTTGAGCCTTTGCATCAAGTTTATCCTGACTAAGATGAAAGTAGACCACTGACCCAATCATTCTTAAATAACTACAGTAAGGTTTAACCCCTGTCCACACCTCTATAAGAGTCTTTATACCTAAAGCTCTAGATGGAGATCTGTTGATCAGATAAGCTGCAGATGTAACCAATTCAACCCAAAAACCTTTTGGAAATCCAGCATAAATCCTCATGCATCTGAGCCTCTCCAACAAGGTTCTGTTCATCCTCTTAGCCAACCCATTTTGTTGGGGAGTACCGGGTACAATAAAATGTCTGGCTATTCCATGAGTTCTACAGAAGTCATTGAACTCATTATTATAGAATTCCAGCCCATTATTAGTTCTCAACTTCTTGACCTTCCTCTCACTTTGAGTTTCTACTAGAGTTTTTCACTCTACAAACTTCATAAAAGCTTCATTCTTATGCTTAAGAACATACACCCAAATTCTCCATGATTAATCATCTATGATAGACAAGAAATACTAGCTCCACCTAGAGTACTAGTTCTAGCAGGCCCCCATAGGTCAGAATGGACATAGTTTAACACATTAGTAGAGATGTGTTTGCCACTCTTGAACTAAACCCTCTTACTTCACCCAAACACACGTCTCATAAAATCCTTCATCGTTCACCTTAAACTCACTAATGATGCCTTGTTTCCGTAATTCAATGAGACCATGTTCACTAGATGACCAAAACTCTTATGCCATACCAAAGAGCTATCATTCTTAGTAAGTGCCACACATGCACTTCCATGCACTGCAGATCCCTCTAATCTGTATGTATTGTTACTTCTCCTACTACCAGTTAACAATACCAAGGAACCCTTAACAATTCTAGCCTTACCATCTTTTAGTTCAACATAATAGCCTGACTTCTCAAAAGTACCTAGTGATAGCAAACTCCTTTTCAAACTAGGAATATACCTGATATCACTAATATCAACCTTAGTGCCATTATGTAACTTAAATGAGATAGTACCTGACCCTAGAATTTTACAAGGCCGATCATCCCCAAGCTTTACTTCACTAAGATCTTCCATCCTTAACTCTTTATTGAACTCTTTGACAGGAGTCATATGAAAAGAACACCCTGAATCAAGTATCCATTCACCCATGTCTTCATCACAAGACACATTAAGAACATCAGAGCTATCATAGCCATCCAAAGATCCTTTTGATACATGGTTATTTTGCCCCTTTTATGAACTTGACTCAGTTCCCTTCTTCCTCCTCTCCGGGCAGTCTTTCTTGAGATGTTTTTCCGAATTGCACACATAGCACCTTCGTTTGGTTCTTGATATTGATCTAATTTGACTCTTGCCTTTAGATGACCTTTGTTCTGGTCTCTCGCGCACAAAAAACCCATCACTTGAATCTTCTTGTACATAACTCCTTTTATTCAATTCCTTAGAATTCATGGCTGCAAGAACCTCTTCTACTGATAATGTCTCTTGACCATACATCAATGTGTCAACAAAGTGTTCATATGACTTTGGCAACAAACTCAAGAAGATGATGGCTTGATCTTCATCTTCCAATTTCGTGTCAATGTTTTCAAGATCCAAGATAAGTTTATTGAACTCATACGTGTGATCTTCTAAAGTCTTGTTTGCCGCCATGTGAAACGTATACAGACGTTTCTTAGCTCCATCTTAATCCTTCTTGAGACTTAATGCACCAACAACCAAACACATTATAAACATTAAAATGAAGCGAGTATATCTAAATAAAACGGCAAAATCGAAAGAATAAGCTACATAATTGCAATGGTAAGCACATCCGAGCAATAAGAAAGAATCAGAATACAGACTAAAATGAAAACTTTAAATCCTACAACCCATTAGACATGTTGGTGAACCTGTTCTCAATGATGCAAAATATGATATGAACATTTAAAATTCTTATAAAGACATTCTAAATTACTTCAAGTTTCTAGAAATGCAAAATCTAAGGATCAAAATACTAATTAAACGTTATGTCCTACATACGAAAACCCTAGATCGAACAAAAATTTTAAGGGAAATGTCATGAAGCGCAATAAAAGAAAGTTTAAGCAAATAATAGGATTAGAATACATAATTTAAGCTACAAATACACAATCCTGATGCTGATTAAGCAAATGATTGGACTATAGTAATCATGTATGTGCCTTTGTATATACAAGTATATGTATATAGATATATTGTGATTTGAAATTCCTTAATGTTGAACTATTTTTTTTATAATTGCAGCTTGTAAATTGTAAAAATTTGCAACCAATATTGAGGAATATCAGGTGTTTTTATAAAGCTGACTCGAGAAAAAAACCTTTTCAACCGATGTTGAAAATGGTACAACAAACCAGTAGTGGTGTTAAAGGTACAACTGCAGCTGCGAGTAAAATTTTTTATTTGAGAAGTGTGGACTTAAAACATAAGCAAAATTATTTTTGTAAACATCAGCTCCTAGTTTGGACTACAACAACATCGTTTTCGAGTAGTTACTAAAGGTTTTCATCCGCTGAAGACAGAAACAATACCTTACAAATAGAATTCCCCGTCATGTTCAATCAAAGGATCGATGCTCCATGAAGATGCACCGATCATCTCCCTCTCTTAAGTGGTGCCACAAAACAAAGACACAAAAGAAGTCGTTAACGGGTTCAATCAGAGGGTGTTCAAGATTCATTGTACCCTTTCTTTGAAAATCATACGAGGCTCAAACTGTAAACTTAAGAACAATAAAAATTACAAATCCACCATAGCTCCAACTCCATAGGTTGCAGTGTAACCTACTAAAAACCAAAGAAACTCATAAGCCACGAAGAACTCCAAATGTTAAAGATGACAACCACCCATAAACATTAAATCACCTCGCAGATGGCTAAATTTCGTTTTTAACAGAAGGCAACAACCCCTAAACATCATATCTCCTCTAAGATGGCCTCATTTGTGGGTTTATCAGGGAAGGATATTGGGACGAAGCTTGAACAAATAAGCAGAAACTGAACACCTTCTTTAAAGAAAAAGAAGCAAACCCTAATTTGTGGGTTTACTTGAGAAAATGCGAAGAAGTCAAAGAGGCTATAGTACTACACGTGTGAAGAAGATACGTGTGGCTTCCCTCTTTGTTAACATGAACCACTAAAAGAGAACAACTATTCACACTAACTTCTAATTGTTAGTATAGTAATTATTATTATGATTCAATGAAACACTTTATGAATTGTTTATTTTTTAAAAATCGATACTAATTTACTCTGTTTATATTAAACTAGAAATTGAGGCCCGCGCGTTGCCGCGGGTTTCTTTTGGGTTTGGTTTTTTAAATAATTTTGATTTATACAAGATTAATTTATAGTTTCCAATCAAAATATGGACAGTAGGTTTTCTCCGAAGGAACTGTAATATGAACTACAACTACAAGCCACAAAAGGAAATGCTATTAAGATTTCATTGAAGCTACTATTTGGTATTTCAATTTCAAATATATGGACATTAATGGACTTTCAAACAATGTGGTATTACATCGAAGATTAAGCCTATGACATATATAAACCAATGACACTATGAATAAAAAAACTATTACAAGTATTATACAATTTATCATGAGAGAATTGACTAATTAATAAAAACGAGTATTGTGTTGTAAATTGGTGGCACCGCCGCATCGCGCGGGTTTTCTACCAGTGTTAAATAACGAAAGAGTAAGGGTCTCAAATAAAATCCTTTATAAAAACAATGTTGGAATTTTGGACACAAAATAATTATATTTATATATTTTTTATATAAATAATTATTTATTTATTGGTTTAAGTTCTCGTTTTGCAACGAACTATACCGTGTCCAAACTGAAGCTAAGATGAATTAGATATCGATGCTCGAAGTTGACTGGTCGGAATGAAGAAAATGAAACTTGGTTGATTATTGCAATTTCTTGCATAATGCTAATAAAACCATGTATTGATTAACATTGATGTTTTATGTTTTGACCAAGTCTTTTAATAAATATTATGAATGTTTATTATGGATCATAATTATATTAAAATTGATATTAAACATGTCATGAATAAAATGAGAGTTTTAATTTGGTCTCATAAAAATATTTCATAAATAAAATGGAAGTTTTGATTGTGAATCATAGAACTCATATAATGTGAATTTTTTTAGCATGAGTATATAACTAAACTCATGATGAAAAGAAAAGAGAAGAAGAAAAAATTTATTCTCTTTAGTGTCAACAAATTTTATAGAAATTTAGAGAGGAGCACTCTCTAAATTGTTCTTCCTACACCATCATCTTTAACATTTTTCCACATAACTTCATAACACATATTTTATCCGGTGATCTCTCGGGCCTGAGGCACTCTCCGGAAGTTAATACTGCTTTGCTTGTTGTACCCTGGGAGACAGACGCGTTGTCTTGAGTAGAGACGCGAAATCTGTTTAAGAGACCCGTGTCTAACACGATCCTCAGCCACAACCGTCAATCTTTTGTTTGTTAATTATCGCAGTAAAGGGATATAGTTGAAGATTCGAACGTGATGAAAACTCGTGTCAAGAATGTTATATGAAGAATCGACGGATGTTCGAATCAAGTTTGGTACATAAATATTGTTTATATTTATATTTATTTTTCTAGTTATATTTGTAAACGGTATTGTACTAGAATATTTCCCATGGCTAGCGAGAGTATCGTTAGAATTAATATCTTTTAATATAAAAGTGAACCTACTTCCTACAAACAACAGGTATAAAAACCAGTTTAACTGATTTTTAGGATAATTAAGAAATTACGTTATATATTCAGTACTCTTATATTTTTATAAAAATTCCTCAAATATTTGTTGTTACTTGTTAGTTGATAATAATATTAAACCTCTAAAAGCATCCAAATTTATATAATGTTAATTCTATATTATCTATTTTCTATTTTTTACAAATAAATAAGATTTGTAGTTTGCTTATATATTTAATGCATTGGAGTCTAAGGATTATTTTTTCCTTATATTAAATTGTTTTATATTTGAGCTAAACAAACAAAAGAAGAAAGTGTTAATTTATAGATGAGAACAAAAATTTAATTCAGGTTATTAAAGCTGTGGTCAAAGTATGAGATTTTAGTTTTTACTTGTGCTCACCGACCACTTAGATTAATATATATTATAATTATTGGACATAAGCTAGTAATTGATCCTAACATTTGGTATTAAAGTTGCATTTATCGATATTGATCTTACAATCAAATTCAAACTCTACTTCTAACTCTATCTTCAATTATCTTTTCACATAATCAAATTCTAGTTTTAATTGTAAAACCTTTACTTCAAGAATCTCTCTCACACACAATAATAGATGTTCATAACACGAGATCATCAGCATAACCACTAATCCTCATCCATAGTGATTTTGCCATATGGAAACGACGTATGGGACACTTTCTTTCTGTTAATGATATCGAATGCTAGAGATATGTTATTTTTGGTTCTCATGTTCCGATACAATACTAGTTATAGAAGGTGAACCAGTTCCTAAAGAAGTTGTTAAGTACTTTGAATAAAACTTCAAAGAACTAGAACAAAACATACAACTTTTGGTTTGGTTGTAATAACCATACCAAATGAGATCTACCTTGGTTTACTTCATCATAAAAACTAACTTTAGGATTATCTAACTGAACAATTTAAAGGTACACCTGAGGTGATTGCTAAAAGAGAGAAGTTTTGGTTCAATAATATGAAATTTCTTGCTATTGTGAAGGTGAGACTCTCGTACAACAATTTAAAAGGTTTTATACCTATTAAGCAAGTAAACATATGTTCTAAGATCATTAACATCATATTAGGACACTCATGTGTGCAATTAGAACATTTGCTTGGTTCAACACCATGAGGCTACCATAATCGCATGGCTAAGTGCCCCCGTTTGAAAGAGAGAAGAGCTAAAAGATACTAGAAAATAGTCGGAAGCTTGTTGATGAATATGCACTTAGAGATGTAGATTTGATTGACCATGAGTATGCTTAAAGTTTGAGCGGTTATAACTCTAGACCGTATAGTTATAATTATTATAATATAGATAATACACATGGTACCAATTACAGTTCTTAGTGTTACTCAAATGTTTATGTCACGTAACAAGCTTATGTAGTAATAGATTATTCATTTGGTTTTCGTCATAATGATAATCTATCTTTTATTACTGATAATTTGAATCATTATAAACTTGATGATTTTGAAGAGATTGATATAATCCATCACCTTGGAAAGAGGGTTCTTAATAATACAACAACTGCTTCATTTTCTTGTTACAACTTTTAAGGATGATCTTCTTGCCTAAATGATCACGTGTTAATATTTTAGTGTGTTAAGTGATCTAAATGCTTGATTTTATATGGTTGTTATTATGGAATTAGTTTACTTTGTTTATGTTTTGTTTCATATGTGTTTGAAGCTTAAAGGAGCTTATTTGAGGCAAACGAAGCAAAACAAGAAACTACAAGGACTGATAATGTAAATATCAAAAAGTATAAAAATGGCACAAATTGAAAGAGGCCAGCGTATCATACAACAGGTATGGGCGTATAATACGCCGGTGAACATATGAGCGGCGTATTGGTTGGCATATTTGATTAGAACTATAGAAAGTTGGGCTTATGAATATTGATGGCGGAGTATAATACAGCAGGGGCGACGTATCATACGCCGGTGGCTGAACAAACTCCAGATTTTGAGGATTTTCAAGTTTATTTAAACCAAACCCTATTTGAGGAAGAACTTCCCCTGCATGAAATCTAATAAATTCAAGGAGATTTTTGGTGCTTTAGAGCTTCCTCAACTTATTCCAAATCATCATTAGTCATCATTGAAAACAAGATTGAAGATACAACGAAGATGACATGTGGCTAGGTTTTTCTTGATTGCTTTCGACAGTATGATTCTTGTCCAATAAGACAATTTGTATGCTTTGATTAGGTTTTGTATTGAACATTAGATTATTGAATGATTATTATGTTTTGGGTTATTTAAAGGTTTACTTGTAAATAAAATTGTGTGCTTGATTATTAATTTTTGGTTTTCTTGCATCGTTAACTCATTAAAAAAAGTTGGCAACTTGATATAGGTAAATTGGTAATCTTATGAACGAACGAATCTTAAAAGATTGTTCTTTGGCTACCACTTTAATCAAAAGTAAAATCTTGAACTTAAGATCTTACAAACCCTTGGTTAAACATATCAATTATTGAGCTTATGGAATTGGAAACCTAGAAGTAATTGATTTTTATTATCTTAGTAAACTCATCACAAAGTTCGATTACCTTTTGTAGTTGTGTTCTTAATTTCATCCAAAGTTCTAATCTTTAAGTTCAAAGTTTTTGTAATCGAGTCATATTGATTAAACACTTCCAAAAATTCCCGTGAAGACGACTGTACTTACCCTATCACAATAAAGGTAGCTAAGACGGGTTATTTAACTTGTTTTTTATCGAGTCTCGACAACCAGATCACTAACCATAGCTTTGCATACCACTAAGATGAAGTAGTCTAAAAGTTTTAACTTGATGAGTGGAAACCGAGTATTTATCATTTGTGAAGCAACCTAGAAAACAACATGGCTTCTTACACAAAATGGGATATATTATTTTACAAATAATCAACAATATCATTACAATCAATTTCAGGAAATAGTATGATTCTTGAGGTACCTAACATTTCTTAATTAACAATATTTGTTTCCATAGACATTTCAGTGAACAGTATACGTTCATGTGCATAATTTGTCTTCCTAAGATACATTATCATTGATTTTCATTCAATCAATAGTGAAAAAGTAGCTTTTGACAAAGTCATATGCTAATGTTGATATATCAATATCATTTAGTAATCACCATTTAAACATAATAACTAATGAAATCAATAAGGTGAAAATTACTTAATGCACATGAAGTAGGTTTGACTGTGGGAATTAAAAGTACTGATGAATAGTACCTTAGAATTTGTTTCTCGATGCAAAAATGCAAGCAATAGATTTAGTTAATTAAGCTATCATAAATCTATAAATTTCATTGTTGTTACCAACATGATTATTTATTTGGAAAATGAAGTTGCCCTTGAAATAAAAAATTCTAAATCTATTAAAACTAATTGCAATGATTTGTTCTTGTTGATAAGGATGAGACTTTAGAAAATTGTCAAGACTTTGCTAAAGAATCACTGAATGTATTGCTACTGCATTTCAATGTAGAAGACATTCATATTGTAGTTGTTAAGAACAAACAATTTAATAATAAAAGAACTTTCAATTGCAAGTGTGAGATCTAATTGTTGTTTAATTTAGGGAGAATGATTATTCTTCAGAAAAAGCGTTTAAATCCTAAAATAACAAAATGCTATTTAAAGCTAGTTGATGAGAGCAAAAACCCAAAATTAGATACTTCGGTTTTCATAAGCTCATAAGAAGCTCTTCTTATCTTAAATTCAATTTCCAATTGATTTGAATAACCTAAGAAGAAGATCTCCTCATATTATAAGTACAAAACATGTTGTGAGACAAATTGAATCATCACTGGTTAAAATAAATAATTCATAACCAACTCTAATACTAATGGTTGGATCTATTGTCAAGCTGTTTGATTTATATGACAGTGATGAACAATAAGCATAATATGAATCTAAGAATGTAAGAAATAGAAAAATAATCAAGTAAGCAAAGATAGAACATCTTAAGTCGGCTCCAATTTCCATTGATCAACTTGGATGAAGAATCCATGGGGGTGATTACAAACTCAAGACTCCATAAACACCCATAAACATACACACTCCATGAAGGAGATAATGCATATATAGTGACACCTAAAACCCTAAACTAATCAACATTTGCATTTTGTGCTACTAACATCACCGATAGGAGTGATAATGTTTCCAAAAAACATTAATAATGACATCCTTTAATACGAAATATGGTTACGAATTAACAGTTCCACAATAATAATAATAAACGAATCAAGTAAACGGTACCAGGTTGCACTCCATAAGTGTAAACTTGCCGATCATTAGCAAGTTCCATCAATGATAACTTGGTCTTAGTGTCTTTAATGATAACTGAGTCTTGTTTAGTGGCTTCTCTATTATTGGGAACTAACTGATATCCTTTCACAATGTTGCTCCCTCTAAGTAGTTACATTATATTTCTATGTTTTATTACAGTTACTACAAAGAATTCGACTATTAGCGGCAACAAATGTTGCTGCAAAAGGTACCCGATATCGCCGCTAATAGTAATAATGGTGACTTGTCATAGCTATTAGTTGGTAGCTAATAATCAAACTTACCTCAATATTTTCAGTTTCTTGTTCAAGTCTTAGATCAAACACTTCTCTAATAGCATGATCTCTATGATTTATGTTTGAATATTTTACATCCTATGCAGGATCGGGTTTTATCACTTAAACACTTGTGATTCTCTCAAACTCGCTTATAGTAACACTCAAATAAGATGAAGCAATGCCTTTAACAAGAGTTGATAATAATATAATAAGTAATCAAAGGAACAAGCAGGAATATATTTTCAAGGTACTTGTATATATTACTTCTCAACTCAAGATTACAAGACACTTACAAGCATGAAACAAGAGTTACAATGAGAAACTATATATACTAAATCCTACAGCCGGTTATACTTGATACCAGCTGGAAACCTACGACTAAAGCATATACTACAATGCTATAGTTAAGGTATCTTAGATAAAGTATTATCTAAGATATGGTAGTCATGACATGTCCATGACTTACCTTTTGTCACCAACTAAAGATGGCAACTGTACTTAACATAAAAAGGTAAACAGTAGATTAAAGTATGGTCAACTACATGGCTTTTGAGAAAACGCCATGCAGTATCTCAGAGATTTGCAGCGGAGTGTCAGACAGACCATACTTATGTCTACTGGATAATAGAAGTGTCTTCCGAAGGTTAACTGGCTTCGGAAGAACAAGTTCTTCCGAAGCCACTTATACTTCGGAAGATGCTTCTATGCTTCCGAGGCTTTGAGGACTTTTTTATACTTCGGAAGTTGACTTCAGATCTTTGTCTCTAAGTCTTGATCTTCGGAAGTAGCTTCTTTGTCTTCGAAAGTTGGAGTTTTCCTTCGGAAGTGTATTTTACACTTAGACTTCGGAAGAGCTCCTTCTTTCTTCGGAAGTTCTACACTTGGTTTCGAAAGTCCTTTGTATGTTGTACTCAAAATCTTCTAAGTGACTTAGTTTTGGTTGCAACAGCCTCTCTAGATCCAACAAACTCCCCCTAGGCTGATGCTACCAAAACTTTACTTATTTCTGCTTCTTAAAGCTTTCAGCACCAGGGACAAAAGATATTTGTCTGTCTCTCTGTTCTTCCCGGAAGTAGTGCTGAGAAGCTTGTACAAGTCATTCGTGGATAGGAGATCCAGTCTATCACTTTGAATGACATGTACCCTTTGTTGTGACCCCCTGAAGAGAGTTAGTTGACGGGAGTTATAGTCATACTCCCATCTAACTATGGTCTCAAGTTCAGGACCTTCAACCATTTGAGAAAGGCTTTGCCTTTGGTTGCTGATCCTTTCCTTTCCTCCTCCTCTCTCAGTTTCAACTCCTCTTCGACCTTGCTTCTAGCAGTAAGCTCGGCCATATGAAGGCTGCCTAGATGATTTCTGATGTGGGCAGCTACATCGGAGTTTGAAGGGTTGGAGAATGGTTTCTCTGCTAACTCAGCAATGTTAAACCTGCTCAAGTGTAGCAGAGATGAGGCATTCAGCCTGTTAATCTCTCCATTCTCTCTCTCAACAACAAAGTTGTGAGAAGAGTCTTCGAACCTCTACTGGATTATCTTCTTTCTGGGTACAAGAGGTTGTCTTGGTACCCTATCTCCTTTCTTTGTATCCAGCAGAATCACCAGCTTTCTCCTCAACTTCTTTTCTTCCTCATTCAATGTATCTGAATTAAGGCCAAGGAGTTTTGCAGCTTGGTCCAAAGTTCCTCTGGGCAGATCAAGAAACTCATCTCTTGTGAGGGAACTTGAGGATCCATCAACATAAGTCAAGTTGACTGAATCCTCCTCATAGGAGATGTCGCTCAGAGTTGTACAGTTGATGAGCTTAGTCTTGATCGCCTTGAATTCCTCCATAGAGAGATGTTTGGAAGGCTGAGGGGATGGTTTGATTGGTTGTTGGGTAGGTTTAGGAGTTTGGGTTCTGGCTAAGGTTTTGGGTTGAATGATGGGTAGTTTGGGTGGTTGAGGTGAAGAGGTTGGTATGTGTGATGGTGTAGGTTCAGGGGTGAATGGTTCAGAAGTGGGTTCAGTTTTGATTGGGAAGGGAAATGGTATAGGTTCAGGTTGAGGTTGGGTTTGGATTTTGGGTTGAGAGGTTGCTTTGAAGGTCATCCCCTGTCCCCTTCTATACATCTCTTTTCTTCTCCCCGCACGAATGTCAGCCTTGATGTCCTGACATGTCGTTGGAGAGTCTTCTCAGACATGGGACCCACCTGCCTGCCAGAGAAGCCGTGAGCTTTAAGATAATTCTTCATCCAAGCTTTCTCACCTATCTTCTTGGCGGCAGACAGTCCACTTCTTCTTCTTTTTTCTTCTTTCCACAAGCTTCTCCCTTGCAGCTCTCTTTCTCTCCTTCTCCATTATATCTTGCTCTTTGTTGAAGAGCCATAAGATCGTATCACTGTTGTGTGGAGACAATTCCTCTTGAGAGAATCCTTTGGAGAGTAGGAAAGTGATCCTTTCTCTCCTGAGCTGCAGATCAGCTTCCCTTTGCTTTCTCTGCCTTTCTTCTTCTAAGGCCAACCTTGCAGCCTCTTCTTTTTGCTGTTTTTGTAGCAAGGTTGCATTTTCCAGCTCTATCAGCTCCTCTAAGGGTAGCAGGAGTACATCTTCCGAAGCAGCCCCTAGACTGACAAGTCTATCTATTACCTGTACCCTTCTTCGATTGTTGACTGCCTCCTGGTTGGCTGCAGCTGCTTTGGTACTTGCAGCTAACAGTTTCCAGTTGGTAGTCTACCTTTCCTTTTGAGCTTCTCCAACCTTTCTTCTTCCTGAAGCTCTTTCGAAGTCATCTTCCTCTTGCCTTTTATGTCTTCGGAAGTGCTAGACTTTGGGGGTTCTTGGATAGAAGATCCAGGTTGGGTGGTAGAGGTAGGAGCTGGAGTCAATGCAGATGTTAGAGCCAATGGTTAGCTGAGAAAGTCCTCCCTATTAACCTCAGATGCAAGTTCCAGAATTGCATCTGTGACCATTAGATCATCGGAAAGAGAAAATAGTCTTTCCGCAGCAGCAATTTCAGCTTCAGAAGTTTGAGCTTGTTCTTCCGAGGCTTTGAATTGTGCTTCGGAAGTCTGTGAAAATACACCTTCTATCCCAACTGTTTCAGTTGCTGGGCCATCAGTCCTAGTTTCCCCTTTGAAATTAATCTCAGGTTCCACTTGGGCCTTAGGTTGACCAACTTCCTCAACAGTGGTAGAAGGTGCATTCAACCTCTGAAGCTCTTGAGCTCCAAAGTAAATCACAGACATATCTGGGCTAGGCTGTTCTATGAGGGATTCCAAAAGGAACTTGTTGAAAAACCTATTGAGATCCTGGAGCATCCTTTGATCCACTTGAAAGACAACTGGAGGAGGCTCAGGGAAGATGGCAGCTTGTTGCATTGGATATCTTGAGCTCAAAGAAGTAAGAGCTTGACCTTGGGTTTCCTGTCTTTGGCTTTGTCTCTCAACACTCTCCCCCTTTTTGGTAGCATCATCTTGAGAGCTAGATGATCTAGAGGAAGAGGTCAAGGAGACCTGAACTGGTAAATGCCTAACAGATCTCTCAATCTGTGTCTCAGCTAGTTTGGCCTTGAGAGTTTCAATCTCAAGTTGCTGAGTGGCAGACCTATTCTCTAAAGTCTTAACCTTTGATTCAAGGTTTGAGACTTTAGAAAGTAGGTCTTGAATGGTGAGTTGCATACTTCCCTCATCTTCTTTTGAAGAATCACGGGGAGATGAGGTAACATACCTGGTATGTTCATTCTCACCACCAGATGTGGTTTCTTGGCACCCTGGTTTCCCTTGCACAATGATGTCTCTTTCAGAGGCATCAAAGGGCATGGTTGCCGTAGATTCAGTCTGACTGTCGTTACCACTGTCCTGAGGATCCATTGAGGCTCCTTCAGTAGTGGCAGCTGAATCTACATGAGTCCCCTCCAAATCAGTGGGACTCACCTCAGTAGGGCTTTGCTGGTGTGGGCTAGAGATAAGAGGTTTCTCTAGGCTCTGTTGATCCTTAAGAGGGTGTAGTGGATCAACTTCATCGCCTTTAAGAGACATAATCTCTTCACCAGCTCCGGTCAAAAGGTCAGTAAAAGAAAAGGAGTGAAGACCTAAGGACCCGGGACTTTGATCAATGTCAAAAGGCATTGAGCTGTCCCTTTGTGGCTGCTCAGGGGAGTATAGAGACTCACCCTGAGGGCTATCAGCTGGGGTTTTGGGCTCATGGGTCTGAGACTGAGGAGACTCAAGACCCATATTGAGGTCAATAGTGAAGGATGGGTGGACCTCTGGCTGAGTGGGAGCCCTTTGTTCCACTCTAGCCTTTTTGGTTTGAAGAGGAGGGGCTTGTTCAACCAGGGTAGATTGATCAAGGGTTCGTTTGGTATGTCTCTGGTATGTGACAATAATGGGTGGAGAAGGTAGATTTGGAATGGTGAGGGTAGTTGCTGGTGTGGGTTCATCACCTGTGGGGTGAACAGGGATGTTACCAGGAGCCATTGGCTCAATCATACCTGTAAGTAGTGCGGTATCTCTTCCAGTGTAGTTGGTAGACACTCTCTTCAAGATCTTGAAGATGGTCGGCCTCATTTGGGAAGCAGACAGAGCAGCTGCACAGACAAGCTTACCCTGATCCAGCTCACAGTTGATGATGTGCTGGAGAAACCTGGGATACATAAAGAATGTGTCCCTTTGCAGATTTCCCATAAGGTTAGTCAGCACAAACCTTGAATAGTTGAAGCGGAGGCTTTGTACCAACCCGTGAACTAAGCACCCGAGTTCATAAGGGATTTGATCCCATCCCCCAGATTTGTTAGATAGACAGTGAAGAACCACATGCAGCAGGAACTTCCACTTGTAAGAGAAGTTGAATTTGTAGACCGTTGACCTGCTTACATCTCCACCGTATCCCATTTGGAGATAAGAACTATCTAAATCTGATTTGGGGAATTCCGTCAGAGCGCCCTCATCATGGAGCTCGAGATGCTCCCTGATGATCTGTTCAGTGATGACCAACTCTTGGCCACAAATGCTTGACCTAATAGCACGAACCCCGTTTAGGGTTTCAATCCGACCATTTGCCCAAAATTCGGACATTTGGTTGGAGTAGATGGTAGGGTTTACGGTCAAGGCAGTGTAGTATGAAGATTGGGCTAGGAAAGAAATGATATCAGAGAAGTCATCATCCCTTGAAGAGTCAAGAGTGCGACCTGGTTGTGCTGAGGGTTTAAGGCCATTTGAGAAAGATAACAGTAGAATAGTTCTGAGTAAGGTAGATTGGAGAAGAAGAAAGCTTTTAGGGCAGTGAATTGGGTAAAAAGAGTGTAAGTGATTAACCGGAAGTATTTAAATGGGTGAAATGGTGGTTTAAAGGGTGGTTTGGATAAGATGATGTGAGGGTTCAGTGGATGATGTGACATGGGCGGTAAGGTTAGACCATTTAAATAATCCGACATCATTAACAAAATCTTTACTTTTTACAGTGTGGGGCCCAAAAGATTTCCGTTACACAGTAAAATCTTTCTTCCGAGTATAAAGTATTTCCGAAGGTAATGTTCTTCCGAAGGCAAATTTACTTCCGAAGGTAAATTGCTTACTTCCGAGAGTATATGTTGCTTTCAGATGGAGTGTGTTAAGTGCTTCGGAAGTAGATCTGAGGTGAACTCAATCGCTTCTTCCGAGACTAAACACTCTTCCGAGAAGAAAATTATCCTGTGAGAAATTTGCTTCGGAAGATATGCCAGATATCTTTCGAGGGTTAATTTCTCTTCGGAAGAACTTATACTTAGATAAATTTAAGAAAAGATCTTTTGTAACAGGGCTTAGATTGTTTTGACATAAGACTTTACACATTAAAAAGGTTTTCAATTGAGATTAACTAATCAATGTTTATCATCCCAATAGCTGTAATGAGATATTTAAATCTCTGTTCATCAAATGCTTTGGTGAACAAATCAGCATATTGTTCATTTGAATCAACTTTGATTAGTTTGATAAGATTTTTCTCATGAATATCTCTAATGAAATGATACCTGATATCAATGTGCTTTGTCTTGGAGTGCTTCACTGGATTTTCAGTAATGGATATAGCACTGTTGTTGTCAATGTGGATAGGAGTGCTCATGAAGTTGAATCCATAGTCTATCATCTGGTTTTGAATCCACAGCAGCTGAGCACAGCAACTTGCAGCAGCAATGTATTCAGCTTCAGCAGTTGATGTAGAGACACAGGATTGCTTTTTGCATTGCCATGAGATGATCCTTCCACCAAGAAATTGACATCCACCTGATGTTGATTTCTTGTTGATGTTGCAGCCACCATAATCGCTATCAGAGTAACCATAGAGATTAAAATCACTATTTCTTGGATACCAGAGACCTAATTTAGGTGCTCCTTTGAGGTATCTGAGGATTCTCTTGGCAGCAATTAGGTGAGACACCTTTGAAGCAGCCTGATATCTTGCACAGATGCAAGTTGCAAACATAATATCAGGTCTACTTGCTGTGAGATACATCAGAGAACCAATGATTGCTCTATACTGATGTTGATCAGTATCCTCCCCCTCAGAATCAGGGCATAGATCATGGTTTCTAGGCATGGGTGTCTTTGTTGTTTTACAATCCTTCATATCAAATCTCTCTAAGATATCATTGACATACTTAGATTGATTGATGAAGAACCCTTCCTTCAATTGCTTTACCTGAATTCCAAGGAAAAAGTCCATTTTTTCCATAGAACTCATCTCGAACTTCTTCTTCATAATGCTCTCAAAGTCTTTGCACATTTGGTCATTTGAGGAACCAAATATGATGTCATCAACATAGACTTGAACTAGCAAAATGTCTTTCCCAGACTTTCTAATGAAGAGAGTCTTATCAATGGTACCTCTAGTATAACCATTCTTCAGGAGAAATTGAGACAATGTCTCATACCACAGCCTAGGTGCTTGGTGCAGCCCATATAGAGCTTTATCCAACTTGCACACATAGTTTGGATGCTGTGGGTCTTCAAATCCTGGAGGCTGGCATACGTAGACTTCCCTATCTATATCCCCATATAGAAAGGCACACTTGACATCAAGCTGGTAGACAGTGAAATTCTTGGATGCAGCATAAGCAAGGAAGATCCTAACTGCCTCAAGTCTTGCAACAGGTGCAAAGACATCAGTATAATCGATTCCTTCCTCTTGAGTGTATCCTTGAACCACCAGTCTTGCCTTGTTCTTGATAATCAAGCCTCTATCATCTCTTTTGTTCCTGAATACCCATTTGGTGCCTATAGGTACTTGACCAGATGGTAGCGGACATAGGTTCCAAACCTTTTGTCTTTTGAATTGAAGCAGCTCCTCTTGCATTGATTCAACCCAGCTACTATCTTTCAAGGCATCTTCCACCTTCTTGGGTTCCATTTGGGATAAGAAGCATGAGTACAAGCAGACATTCCTATTATGAGTTTGTCCTCTTGTTCTCACACCCTCAGAGACTTCCCCTATGATGTTTTCAGCTGGATGAGTATTGTGAATTCTGAGTCTTGGAATCACCTCCAGTTGCAAAGATAGGTCCAAGTTGGACATATTTTGCTCAGGAGCTTGAATACTTGGTCCAGCTGTTGTTTCAAGCTCATTCAATGAGGACTGATTGAATGAAAGAGAAACATCATCATTTCTTTGTTGTGAAGCATCATTAACAGTTGCCTGTTCCTTCAGAATGCTGCTTCCATCAGCTTGGTGTTGTGCAGGATCACCTGAAGAGATTTGAAAATCATCAGGTGAATCCCTTGTTGAAGTTCCACTATCTCTTGAAATGGTTATGCTGTCAGATCTTTCAATAGTGGGAACTTGATTTGATGTAGCTCTTGGAGAACTTGGAGTAGGTCTGGGAAGCTCAAACAGCTGATCTTCATCAGAATTGCTTTGAGCACCTGTTCCAGCTGAAACATTCTCACAAGATGGTTTAGAATAGTTTGGAAACAATTCTAAATCAAAGATATGATCAGGGCCATTCCCCCTAACACAAGGAGTGTGCTCATTAACTATAATGTTGGAAGATTCCTCAAATTGTTGGTTTTTAATATTATAAACCTTGTATGCTTTAGAATAGGAGGAATATCCAACAAAGATAGCATAATCTGACTTTTCAGTAAATTTTGCCAAATTGTCTTTTGTGTTAAGTATGGTATACCTGCTGCCAAAGGACCTTAAAAGCCAATGAACGGTGGCCTCTTGTTCCATAACTCATAAGGGGTCTTTCCATATGGCTTTACTACAAGGACTCTGTTCTGCACATAGCATGCAGTGCTGACTGCCTCTGCCCAGAATGTTAGAGGCAGCTTTGAATCAGCTAACATAGTCCGAGCAGCCTCAATAAGTGTCCTATTTCTCCTCTCAGCAACACCATTTTGTTGAGGAGTTCTAGGAGCACTGTATTGTCTGGCAATCCCTTTTGAGTTACAAAATGAGTCAAGAACAAAGTTCTTAAACTCAGTCCCCTGATCACTTCTAATTATTTTAACCTTGTGATCAACTTGATTTTCTATTTTAAGAATAAAAGATTTTAAAGTTTCAGCAGTTTTATCTTTAGTTCTTAAAAAGAATACCCATGTAAATCTAGTAAAATCATCAACTACCACAAGGCAATATGATTTCCTTCCAATGCTCATTATACTTGTGGGACCAAATAGATCCATGTGCAATAAGTGTAATGGAGTGATGATAGAGTTAACGACTTTGGATTTATGAGAAGACCTGTGTTGTTTCCCTTTCAGGCAAGCAACACAGTTATCTTTACAGAAAAATTCCTTTTTAGGCAAACCATGTACCAAGTTATTTTTAGCCAATTTATTCATTGTCTTAAAATTGACATGACACATTCGTTTATGCCATAGTGTTGACTCATCACCATCAGCTTTGGAAAGAAAGCATGATACTTCTGCCATTGGGGAAGCATTGTTCATATCAAGCTTGTACATATCCCCTCTCCTGGGAGATCTAAGAAGCACCAATTCCTGAGGAATTGTCATCCCAGGTTTGAGGATGATGCACTCATGTTCTGTGAAAAGCATTTGATGCTTTTGATCACAGAATTAAGAAACACTTAACAGATTGTGTTCAAGCTGTTTGACAAAATTAACTTTGTCAACTTTTAACTTTCCATTGGATATACTCCCTTTGCCAGAAATATATCCTCCGGCCTCACCTCCAAACTGGACAGGACCTCCATCATAATGTTGAAATTGTTGAAGGAGAGATCTGTTCCCTATCATGTGCCTGGAGCATCCACTATCTACAATCCAAATGTTGTTATTCTTGTCATATGGATGTCCCTGCATGTCACACCCAACCTTGACGGCGGAAACGTCGAGGTGTGAGGGTTAAGATTGTTCACAGCCACATAACGTTATATTTAAATTGCAAATATTATTATCATAAGTCTTAAAGTGAAATACAAGTATAAGTCTCAAACATGAAATAAGTTCCAAACAAGACTAAACATTTCATAAACATTTTATTCATTAACTAGGTCCAAGTCCTAGTTTTATTGCAAGCTTCAAAAGTCCACTTTAAACTTGGGGGTTTTCTGAAACATGATGAAAATAAAGAGTCAACTAAAAATAGTTGGTGATTTTCCAGGTTTTCATACATAATAAGATTACAAGTAGCAATTCATGTCATGGATTATAAGCTAGTAAGGTTATAGAACACATATCGTTACAACCAAACCTCGACTTGATTACAAGTATAAAAGATTGGCTAAGTGTATTTGGTTCCCTAGTGCACAAGCGTACGGCCCCTAGGAGTAGGCAATACCTCGACTTTAGCACCAAATAGGCTTGTCCGGCCCAAAGATCTAAGACGTCGCCAGGCTAGCAATAGTTAATGATTGTAAACAAACTATGTATCTCATATAAACACTTACAATACACAAATAAACCATGACCAAATAATAAGTAGAATTGCATGTGCATTACAAGTCTCAAATGTTTAAACGTGTATATAATATAAGCATCATGTTTCACCCCAAATAAGTGTGAAATTATAAAAAAAAGGAACAAGGAAAACTCACTTGATCAATAAGTATGTAATATGAAGATAAAAGATCAAATATAATCACCGTTCCAAGTACTCCTTCACAAGATACCTAAATATGAATAGTTTTACAATATTTACGTTTAATAAGCTTACGTTTTAAGGAGAATTAGGGTTTTAGGTAAAATTTTGGGGTTCTTATAGATATATTATGCATTTTAATTGTAGCAACCCATATATTTTAAAAGAATAATATATGTAATATTTGGGTAACTAATATAAAGAAGTAATAAACTAAAAAAAATAAACTTTTGTAATTATTTGAAATACCCTTGATTATTAGTTTAGAAGTGACTTTTGCTATATTAATAATTTTAATAGTTTAAAACTATTATCTAAAGTTTATATTTACAAAAATGATCTAATTTTTAAAGAAAACAATTAATTTATATTAATATATTTTTAAAAATAAATTTGCAGAAGAAATTTAAGTAATTAAAAAAATGAACTAAGTTTATAAATACTTTTTATATTTTTTAAAGATTTTTCTATATTTTTTTAAGGCTGAAAAAGCCAAAAAACATAAACTGCGGGTGCCCGGGTTCGAACCCGGGACCCCCTGTTGAGATGTGTAATGACTTAACCAATGAACCAAGGCCTCAGCCGCGGTTCATATTGGTTCCTAATTATTAAAAACCCATTTAAAGAAAATTCTCCAAATCTTAAGAACCCTAGAACCGATTGATTCCAAATTGATTCCAAATTGATCCCAGATTCGTTTATGAACATGAAATTAACCTTGGGGCTTTTAAACCCCAAGTAAAACTGATCAAATTCATGAGTCTGATTACCCGATTTGAGGTCGATTGGCTGGTGAGGAAAACGAAAGACGTTCGCAAACACTTGGAGCCTTAATCGATATTCAAACGATGATTCCAACCAAATTAGTTGCACAAGAAGCTTATGATGATCTTGAAGATGAAGAACCCTCAATCAATTTAAACTAAGAAGGCTTAGAAGGGTAGTTTCGATAAAGTTGCAGGTTGCGGGAAAAGACGTGATCAATTTCAGTGTTTGGATTTGATTTGAGTGCTTTTGAGTGTTGTAGTCGATTAGAGATGGATTTATGATCGATTAAGTTGGTTTAATTGTGTTATTATTAGGTTTTAATTGTTAATCGATTAAAAACCATAGCCCGACGGTTACTCGAGCTCGAAAGCTCGTGTAACTGGTGTTTAATCTTAATTAATCTATACTAATCGATTCGAATCAGGCACACGACTCAATTGGAAACGGTTTCCAATCATAATTCGAGGTTTTAAGGCACTAATAGGGTCGCCGGAGTATAGCCGGAGCGACCACCGGCGTCTCGCCGGGTTTGCGGGAAAGAAAAATGGGGGGGGGGGGGTTTAGGTTTTGTGATTTTACACATTTGGTCCCTGCAGTATTTAATAGTTAACATTTTATGCTAAAACTTTGTTTTAAGTTTATAAATTTACAAAAACAATCCCCCAAGTTTTAATTAAATTTTTAAACACTTTTAAGTTAACAATTTTATTATTATTATTACTATTATTATTATTATTATTATTATTATTATTATTATTATTATTATTATTATTATTATTATTATTATTATTATTATTATTATTATTATTATTATTATTATTATTATTATTATTATTATTATTATGTTATCAATACCATAGTTATGATTGTTACTAATATTATTTATCTTCATTGTTATTAATAACAAATATGATTTGTTAATAACATTATTATCATTAACTTTAATATTAGCTTAAATATTGATTTTTTTTTTGACATTTTAACAACAAATTAAAACCCAAAATCTAAAAGATAACACAATTAACCCACAATTTACATATAAGACAATAATGGCCCTTAAAAGAAACTTAACAAAATTAACTTTTAATTAACTTAAAATTACAGGATGTTACAGTCTCCCCAACTTAAAAGAATTTCGTCCCGAAATTAAGAAAGAACAAGGAAACTATAAGAACAAAGACGGGTACTTCTTCTTCATGTGCTCCTCGAGTTCCCAAGTATATTCAGCGCCACGTTTATTCTCCCAACGAACCTTAACAATTGGGGTGGTTGTAGTTCTAGTCTTCTTCATGATACGGTCCATGATCTCAACAGGTTTCTCAACAAAATGCAATGACTCGTCGATCTGGATGTCTTCCAGCGGAACATACAGACTCTCGTCGACCAAGCACTTTCTCAGATTTGAAACGTGGAACACAGGATGAACTCCACTAAGTTCGGAAGGTAGTTCCAGTTTATAAGCCACTTTCCCAATCCTTTTCAGGATTTTGAAAGGTCCTACAAATCTTGGAGCCAGTTTGCCCTTCTTTCCAAAGCGAACCACACCTTTCCACGGTGAAACCTTAAGAAGAACCATCTCCCCAACTTGGAATTCCAATGGCTTACGTTGCTTGTCAGCATAGCTCTTTTGACGACTTCTCGCCACTTCAAGGTTCTTGCGAATGACAGAAACTTTATCGGTCGTCTCTTGTATAAGTTCAGGACCAGTGATGAAGTTTTCACCAATGTCGGTCCAACAGATCGGTGAACGACATTTTCGACCATAAAGTGCTTCAAACGGTGCCATCTTGATACTCGAGTGGTAACTATTGTTATACGAAAATTCCGCGAGCGGTAGATGCGTATCCCAATCGCCACCAAAATCAAGAACACAAAGGCGTAGCAAATCCTCCAAGGTTTGGATCGTTCGCTCGGTTTGACCATCAGTTTGAGGATGATAAGCCGTGCTTAGGTCCAATTGAGTGCCCAAGAGTTCTTGCATAGACGACCAAAAGTGTGAAGTGAAACGAGCATCTCAGTCGGATATGATGTGCAGAGGTACCCCATGACGACTTACAATCTCATCAACGTATATACGAGCTAACTTTGATGTCTTGTAAGTGTCATGTATGGGTATAAAATGTGCCGACTTGGTCAATCGGTCAACAATCACCCATATGCTATCATGTCCTCAGGAGGTTCGGGGTAGCTTAGTTATGAAGTCCATGGATATGTGTTCCCACTTCCACATAGGGATCTCGGGTTGCTCAAGTAATCCACTTGGACGTTGATATTCGGCTTTAACCTTCGTACACGTGAGACACTTAGCTACGTAAGTCGCTATGTCCTTCTTCATTCCAGGCCACCAATATTGACCACGTAGGTCCATATACATCTTATCGGAGCCAGGATGAATAGAATAACGAGTTTGATGAGCTTCGTTCATGATGAAGGTACGGAGGTTATCGCGATTTGGAACCCAAATTCGATTTGCGAAATACATCAATCCATTAGGTTTCGTTTCCAATTGGGTTAGAAGATTATGCTCCAATTCATCCTTCATTCTTCCTTCTCGTTGTACCATTTGTTGAGCCTCCAAGATACTAGACTCAATGTCACTATCTATTCTCAAGTTTTGTAGCAGTACGGTGGTCTCGTTGACATCAAGTCGGATCTCAGTATCGAACTCACCCAAAGTGTCAAACCATTGACGTCGATCGCGAATTTCTTGGAATGAGATCATCTTGTTGTGAATCTTTCGGCTTAGTGCATCGGCTACAACGTTTGCTTTACCAGGATGCTAACGAATGTCACAATCGTAATCACTAATCAACTCCACCCAACGACGTTGTCTCATGTTGAGATCTTTTTGATTGAAAACGTGTTGAAGGCTTTTGTGATCGGTGTAGACTATACATTGCGTACCATACAGGTAATGTCTCCAAATCTTCAAAGCAAAGACGACAGCACCAAGCTCGAGATCGTGTGTTGTATAATTCACCTCGTGAACCTTCAATTGTCTCGATGCATAAGCTATGACCTTCCCTCGTTGCATGAGAACACAACCAAGGCCTTGTTTAGATGCATCACAATACACGGTGAAATCGTCGTTTCCATCGGGTAGGGTCAAGATAGGAGCAT
This sequence comes from Flaveria ramosissima, assembly GCA_025215565.1. NCBI lineage: Eukaryota > Viridiplantae > Streptophyta > Magnoliopsida > Asterales > Asteraceae > Flaveria > Flaveria ramosissima. Next base: position 22,965,363 of record CM046037.1, on the reverse strand, counting down.
TGCACAACTTATGCTTCAACGCTTCAAAAGCTTCTTCTTGCTCGGAACCCCACTCGAATGGTTTATTCTTTTGTGAAAGTAGTGAGCGGTTTCGCGATCCTCGAGAAGTCGGCAATGAATCGCCGATAATAACCAGCAAGACCAAGAAAAGAACGAACTTCGGCAGGAGTTGTAGGAACACACCAATTTTTCACAGCTTCCACCTTTGCAGGATCAACGTGAATTCCTTGGCTATTCACCACGTGTCCTAGAAATTGAACTTCCTCGAGCCAGAGATCACACTTCGAGAACTTCGCGTACAATTGCTCTTTCTTCAACAACTCAAGAACCAATCTCAAATGTAGTTCATGATCGGTGTTGGACTTGGAATAGATAAGTATGTCATCAATGAAGACGATCACAAACTTGTCTAGATAAGGCTTGCATACTCGGTTCATGAGATCCATGAAGACAGCAGGAGCATTGGTTAAACCAAAAGGCATCACCATAAACTCATAGTGCCCATAACGAGTACGGAACGCGGTCTTTGGGATATCATCATCATGGACTCGCAATTGATGATAGCCAGAACGTAAGTCGATCTTCGAGAAAATAGCAGCTCCTTGAAGTTGGTCAAACAAATCATCGATACGAGGAAGAGGATAACGGTTCTTGATGGTAAGCTTGTTAAGCTCACGATAATCGATGCACATACGAAACGTTCCATCTTTCTTCTTCACGAAAAGAACAGGTGCACCCCAAGGCGAAGAACTAGGACGGATGAAACCCTTCTCGGATAGCTCTTGAAGTTGACTAGAGAGTTCTTGCATTTCCGATGGTGCAAGCCGATATGGTGACTTAGCCACGGGGTTTGCTCCCGGTATCAAGTCAATTTTAAACTCGACTTCACGCACGGGAGGTAAACCACTAAGGTCATCGGGAAATACTTCAGGAAAGTCTCGTACGATAGGGACATCCTTAAGTTCGTTCCCTTTGACTTTCGTGTTGACCACGTAAGCCAAAAAGGCCATATACTTCTTGCTTAAGCACTTTCGGGCTTGAGTGCAAGACATGAGTTTAAGTCCTTTGGAAGATTTTTCACTAAATACTTTCAACGTATCTCCAGAGGGTAACGGTATACGAATGCACTTCTCGAAACAAATGATCTCGGCATGGTGTTTGGCTAACCAATCCATACCAATGATGACGTCGAAGCTTCCAAGTTTCATAGGGATAAGATCGATAAGAAAATCATGCGTGTCAAGACTTAAGATGCAATCACGAATAACGACGTCAACGGTGATCGGTTCTCCATCGGCAACTTCAACGGTAAGAGGTCTTTCTAGTTTCCTATGTGGCTTAGCAAGTATGGGTTCAAACTCTAACGAAACAAAACTCTTATCGGCTCCAGAATCAAACAGGACATAGGCATAAGTTTTATTAATAAGGAACATACCTGTTCAATTTTAAAGGTATTTAACGACGCAGGTAACACATGAAAAGAATTAGGTCACAAAATTGAAAGGTAAGTTAACATACCATTCACCACATCGTTGTTTGCTTGTGCTTGATTTGCGTTGATGTTGAAAGCACGTCCTTGGGCTTGTGGAACATTACCCGCAAGACGAGGGCATTGTGGGCGGAAATGACCAGGTTCCCCACAGTTGTAGCAAACACGGTTTGTGACCACGGCGGCGTTGTTAGGTGCACGGTGACAAGTCGCCACCAAGTGACCATATTTACCGCATAAAGTACAGATACGGCATGGTTGATTTCCCGGGTGATGGTACCTACAAATGTTGCACATAGGCTGAGGACCAGCATAAGCCCTAGCCCCAGGCACTTGTGCCACAGGTGCAGCCGCAGGTAGAAGTTGTCTTTGGGGTTGTTTGGGTGCAGCCACGGCATAGTTGCGCGCCGGTGTGAACTTGCGCTTCTTGTTGTTGTTGTTGTTGTTGTAAGACGGTTCAGCTTTGGTCTCCTTAACAGCCTCGGTAGCCGTCTTCTCTACCTTCTTTGCACCCTTCACATACATGGTGCCCGCTCGTATATGGTTCTCGGTGAGTTGAGCGGTGATAGTAATGGCTTCTTCCAAGGTTGTGGGTCGGCTACCCACCACAGCATCTTGAATTTGGGGTGGTACACCCTTAATGAACTTCTCGATGTTGCGGGGGACAGTGTCGACCATGTGAGGCAGCAGTATACTCAACTCATGATGCCTAGTTGAGTAGGCCAAATGATCACCATCATTTTGCTTCAAGTTCCAAAACTCTTCCTCCAACTTTTGCAACTCACTTCGTGGGCAGAACTTCGCGATGGCGATGTTCTTGAACTCCTCCCAGGTAAGTGCTTGCACAGCTTCAGGTCCACGGTTTCTCTTCTCGCTATTCCACCAGGTAAGTGCCCTTTGTTGGAGCACACTAGTGGCATAACGAACCTTGAGCGTCTCGGGACACTCACAATTGATAAAGGTATTCTCCATGCTTTCGAACCACTCAAGAAGACCAGTGGCTCCTTCCTTGCCACTAAAACTAGTGGGCTTGCAAGAACTAAAGTGTTTGAAGGTGCAAGTTTGATTGTTCCCGTGTTGGTTGTTCCCGTTTTGGTTGTTGCTATTCTCTCCATGACCATTCCCATTGTTGCTAGCGTTGGTCATTAGGGTGCTATTAAGTTCAGCAACCATGGTCGGGATGACAGCAGCCATTTGTCGAGCAATCATGGCGGCTAACTTACGATCGGAATTTCCACGCTTTCCATGATGACGAGACATGTTGGAATATAGAAAATGAGTTAGATATGAGAATTGGAATAACAAGGATTACAGTTCAACAAGGATAAGGCAAAAGTTGTAAGGCACATGGAATGGTTCTATTTGGTAACGCATTACCATTTGGAAACGTTGACACGTCAAGGTAAGTTGACCCACTCGCCTTAGAAATTTGTGTATGTTGACCATAGTTTATCACTCATCCCAGAAATCCCCAGGTAAGCATAACTAGTCCCGTAGGATTTATGCGATATGCTTGCCTTAGCCCGAGGGCCTTTTGCCAGGAAATCTAGAATACAGGTGTCTATGTGTCACACAAATTTCTTAGGTTCATGAAATCAAAACCTTGATGAGATTTTACATAGATTAGACATAAGTCTAAGGATCCAAATCATAAGCATAAGTATACAATTCCACGTGTCGTCGAGAATAAGTTTAAGAAGTTTCATTTGTCGGGGAGAGTCAAAGTGTCAAAGGTAAGTTTAGTGAGACGAGTAACAAAGTCTAAACAATTACAAGGCAAACCTATGCTAAGGCATCAAGTTGCACATAAGTAAGGTATAGCATTATGTAGCATGTAACAATATATATATTTCCAAGAATATAAATATTATTCTATGAGGTTCATGCATAAGCTATAGTCTAGGTCACCATTTCTAATAACCTAAATCCCTATAGTTATGGGCTCTGATACCAATCTATCACACCCCAACCTTGACGGCGGAAACGTCGAGGTGTGAGGGTTAAGATTGTTCACAACCACATAACGCTATTTTTAAATTGCAAATATTATTATCATAAGTCTTAAAGTGAAATACAAGCATAAGTCTCAAACATGAAATAAGTTCCAAACAAGACTAAACATTTCATAAACATTTTATTCATTAACTAGGTCCAAGTCCTAGTTTTATTGCAAGCTTCAAAAGTCCACTTTAAACTTGGGGGTTTCCTGAAACATGATGAAAATAAAGAGTCAACTAAAAATAGTTGGTGAGTTTCCAGGTTTTCATACATAATAAGATTACAAGTAGCAATTCATGTCATGGATTATAAGCTAGTAAGGTTATAGAACACATATCATTACAACCAAACCTCGACTTGATTACAAGTATAAAAGATTGGCTAAGTGTATTTGGTTCCCTAGTGCACAAGCGTACGGCCCCTAGGAGTCGGCAATACCTCGACTTTAGCACCAAATAGGCTTGTCAGGCCCAAAGATCTAAGACGTCACCAGGCTAGCAATAGTTAATGATTGTAAACAAACTATGTATCTCATATAAACACTTACAATACACAAATAACCATGACCAAATAATAAGTAGAATTGCATGTGCATTACAAGTCTCAAATGTTTAAACGTGTATGTAATATAAGCATCATGTTTCACCCCAAATAAGTGTGAAATTATAAAAAAAAAGGGACAAGGAAAACTCACTTGATCAATAAGTATGTAATATGAAGATAAAAGATCAAATATAATCACCGTTCCAAGTACTCCTTCACAAGATACCTAAATATGAATAGTTTTACAATATTTACGTTTAATAAGCTTACGTTTTAAGGAGAATTAGGGTTTTAGGTAAAATTTTGGGGTTCTTATAGATATATTATGCATTTTAATTGTAGCAACCCATATATTTTAAAAGAATAATATATGTAATATTTGGGTAACTAATTTAAAGAAGTAATTAACTAAAAAAAATAAACTTTTATAATTATTTGAAATACCATTGATTATTAGTTTAGAAGTGACTTTTGCTATATTAATAATTTTAATAGTTTAAAACTATTATCTAAAGTTTATATTTACAAAAATGATCTAATTTTTAAAGAAAACAATTAATTTATATTAATATATTTTTAAAAATAAATTTGCAGAGGAAATTTAAGTAATTAAAAAAATGAACTAAGTTTATAAATAGTTTTTATAATTTTTAAAGATTTTTCTATATTTTTTTAAGGCTGAAAAAGCCAAAAAACATAAACTGCGGGTGCCCGGGTTCGAACCCGGGACCCCCTGTTGAGATGTGTAATGACTTAACCAATGAACCAAGGCCTCAGCCGCGGTTCATATTGGTTCCTAATTATTAAAAACCCATTTAAAGAAAATTCCCCAAATCTTAAGAACCCTAGAACCAATTGATTCCAAATTGATTCCAAATTGATCCCAAATTCGTTTATGAACATGAAATTAACCTTGGGGCTTTTAAACCCCAAGTAAAACTGATCAAATTCATGAGTCTGATTACCCGATTTGAGGTCGATTGTTTGGTGAGGAAAACGAAAGACGTTCGCAAACACTTGGAGCCTTAATCGATATTCAAACGATGATTCCAACCAAATTAGTTGCACAAGAAGCTTCTGATGATCTTGAAGATGAAGAACCCTCAATCAATTTAAACTAAGAAGGCTTAGAAGGGTAGTTTCGACAAAGTTGCAGTTTGCGGGAAAAGAGGTGATCAATTTCAGTGTTTGGATTTGATTTGAGTGCTTTTGAGTGTTGTAGTCGATTAGAGATGGATTTATGATCGATTAAGTTGGTTTAATTGTGTTATTATTAGGTTTTAATTGTTAATCGATTAAAAACCATAGCCCGACGGTTACTCGAGCTCGAAAGCTCATGTAACTGGTGTTTAATCTTAATTAATCTATACTAATCGATTCGAATCAGGCACACGACTCAATTGGAAACGGTTTCCAATCATAATTCGAGGTTTTAAGGCACTAATAGGGTCGCCGGAGTATAGCCGGAGCGACCACCGGCGTCTCGCCGGGTTTGCGGGAAAGAAAAATGGGGGGGGTTTAGGTTTTGTGATTTTACACATTTGGTCTCTGCAGTATTTAATAGTTAACATTTTATGCTAAAACTTTGTTTTAAGTTTATAAATTTACAAAAACAATCCCCCAAGTTTTTAATTAAATTTTTAAACACTTTTAAGTTAACCATTTTATTATTATTATTACTATTATTATTATTTTTATTATTATTGTAATTATTATTATTATTATTATTATGTTATCAATACCATAGTTATGATTGTTACTAATATTATTTATCTTCATTGTTATTAATAACAAATATGATTTGTTAATAACATTATTATCACTAACTTTAATATTAGCTTAAATATTGATTTTTTTTGACATTTTAACAACAAATTAAAACCCAAAATCTAAAAGATAACACAATTAACCCACAATTTACATATAAGACAATAATGGCCCTTAAAAGAAACTTAACAAAATTAACTTTTAATTAACTTAAAATTACAGGATGTTACACTGCACATAAGGTGAGATAATTAGTTTTGATCGGAAACCCAAGCCTTGTTGGTCTTGGGTTCTTCCAATGTGAGTGACATGATTGAACCAAAATTTATGCATGGGGGTTCAATTGATGTCTTTGAAGAAGAGGTTTGGGCTACAGCATCTTCCTTGATCTTCCATTCCATCCCTTGGTTGATCATAGAAGATGAGCTTGTTGAAGCTTTTGTAGCTTGGCATTCTTCCGAAGCTTCTTTTTTTTCGGAAGAGACCTTCACCACCTTTTCTTCCGAAGCAGTCTTCTTCTGGGATGGTTTCAAGGGGACTCTTTTAATTTTCTGAGTCTTTGTAGCTTTAACTTCCGAAGCCTTTTTCCTTTCGGAAGAAGAGTTTTCTTTCGAGAGAAGCCTTGCTTCGGAAACAAGCTTTCCCTTTTTCATCACTTGAACCATTTGATATGGTCCAAATGTGAAACCTTCCCTGACTCCTTCTCTTTTAACATTATTTGCATAATGTGTGCTAGCAGGATTGAAGTAACAATCTTTAGCCATGTGGTTTTGCAGACCACACATTATGCATGCAATGTTAACTTTTTGGGAATGAGAGGGTTGCTGTTTCTTGTTCTTTTTCTCCTCATCAGCAACCTTTCCCTTTAACTTCTGATCCTTTGGTAGGATAGGAGTACTGGTACTGTACTCTTTTCGTGAATCAGAAGGTCCAACCACCTGAAATCCTGCTGATATGAATACACCCTTTTGCTTTGGGTCTATCTTCAATTTGGATTCAGCCACCTTCTTGGCAGTTTTTCTGGTTGCTTTAGCCCTGCTTCTTCTGGCTTTGGTGGTTAGGGTTTGATCATCATTGGCTGGGGAGGGCACAATTACCTGTTCCTTCCCTGTGATGGTCATAGTCTCCATAGTTGCATCACTCTTTGACTCTTGAGAATGTGGGTCAACAGATGGAACCTCTTGCTCTTCAGTACCACACCTTGGTTTTCTTACAGACTCATAAGAGTGTGGTGGAGCAATTTCATTGGTTCCCAACCCACTTTTGTTTTGATAACAGAGTTTGGAGTGAGAGGATGATGCAAGAATGGCTTGGAAGTTTTGCTCGGAAATAGCATACTTCCTGGCTTGAGCCTCAGCAGTGACAAGCTGGGCTTGAGCCTCAGTCAATTTGGATATTAAATCCTTGATTTGAGTCTTATAGTTGGTGTGTTCATGTTTTAAGAGGGGCACAGTTTTCTCTAACTCCTTAATTTTCTTTTGGTAGTCAGATTCAGCCCTTTAAAAGTCAGATTTTAAAACATTTAAAGACTCAATATCAGATTTAATTTATTGTAGTCCTGATAAAGTTTAACCTTAGCAATACAAGCAGGGGTACAGAGATGTTCATATACCTTATTTTCATCTGTTCCTGCCATGAGTGCTTGAGCAGGAGTCACATCTTGAACCATGAAGCTCCAGTCAACTTCTTGAGCCATTGCTGCTGTTTCAGTTGACTTTCCGTTGGGCTTTGGTGTAGAAGGATGTGTGGAGGCCTGTGAGGTTCCCGGGTTGGACTTGGGAGCCTTGCATTCCCTTGCAAAATGGCCAAGCTGGTTACAGTTGTAACATTTAGCCTTGCTTTTGTCAAACCCAAACTTGCTGGTAATTGGGTTTTGAGGGAATTGCCTTCCAGTTCTCTTAAAGAACTTCTTCGCTCTGTAGGTTAGAAGAGCCATTTGTTGGACTATGTCCACATACTCTATATCATCCGGGCTAAAGCACTCAAGATCATCAAAGCAGAATTGATGATCATTGGAGTGTCCACTCCCTGAGACAAATGCACAGCCCTCCTGAAAGGAGCTTTGCTGAGCTTGATGAGACCTTGGAGTCTCAGGAAATGTGATGTAAGGCCCAGATGAACAAGTTGGCTGCTGGGTGTAGGTCAGGTACTGCTGAGACTGGGAGATGCCTGAGCCTTCAGCAACCATTAAAGCGTTGCTAGCAGGAAGGCTCAAGGGTCTGCTTGCTTGGTGACCCCTCTTGCTTTCCATTTCCAAACGGTATCCATCAAGGATCCCATAGAGTTCGGTCATGGTGAGTGTATTCAAATTCTCTGTTCTCTTGATGGAGACATAGTAGGATGTCCACTCATTGGGTAGAGCACTCATAAACTTTCTAGTAAGGTCTCTAAGTTCTTGAGTGATTCCCACAGATTGAAGGGAAGAGATAAGATCCATATACCTGAAATATTGCTGGCTAAAAGTTTCTCCAGCAACATAGGTGAAGTTCTCAAACTGCTGCTTCAGTGAGTCCTTCTTTGAATCATTCGAGCTTGAGTACATTTGAGCAAGAGCATCAAAGAGTTCTTTGGCAGACTTACAATGCTCAAACCCCACCATGATGGAGTTTGGGATTGCAGTCATAAGAACAGTCATAGCATTGTTGTCTATGTTAAGCTTTTTCATGTCTTCATCGGAATAGTCTTCAACGGCCTTCTCGATCATGGCACCGTTTCCACCAGCAACTTTTGGCTTATACGGGCCATTAACGATGGATTGCCACATCTTGCTATCCTAGTATCTGATGAAGCCTTCCATTCTTCTGCTCCAAGACCTGAAGTTTTCAGGGTCGATGATGGGAGCTTTGGTCATCGTTCCCATCTCGACTTCAGATTTGTTGAGGGCCATTTTTTCAGTGAGGTATAAGGATGAGTGAAAAACTGGTTGATTAGGATGGTAAGATCTCACAATCAAGAGCCTAAAAAGCTCTGATACCAATTGCAGGATCGGGTTTTGTCACTTAAACACTTGTGATTCTCTCAAACTCGCTTATAGTAACACTCAAATAAGATGAAGCAATGCCTTTAACAAGAGTTGATAATAATATAATAAGTAATCAAAGGAACAAGCAGGAATATATTTTCAAGGTACTTGTATATATTACTTCTCAACTCAAGATTACAAGACACTTACAAGCATGAAACAAGAGTTACAATGAGAAACTATATATACTAGATCCTACAGCCGGTTATACTTGATACCAGCTGGAAACCTACGACTAAAGCATATACTACAATGCTATAGTTAAGGTATCTTAGATAAAGTATTATCTAAGATATGGTAGTCATGACATGTCCATGACTTACCTTTTGTCACCAACTAAAGATGGCAACTGTACTTAACATAAAAAGGTAAACAGTAGATCAAAGTATGGTCAACTACATGGCTTTTGAGAAAACGCCATGCAGTATCTCAGAGATTTGCAGCGGAGTGTCAGACAGACCATACTTATGTCTACTGGATAATAGAAGTGTCTTCCGAAGGTTAACTGGCTTCGGAAGAACAAGTTCTTCCGAAGCCACTTATACTTCGGAAGATGCTTCTATGCTTCCGAGGCTTTGAGGACTTCTTTATACTTCGGAAGTTGACTTCAGATCTTTGTCTCTAAGTCTTGATCTTCGGAAGTAACTTCTTTGTTTTCGGAAGTTGGAGTTTTCCTTTGGAAGTGTATTTTACACTTAGACTTCGGAAGAGCTCCTTCTTCCTTCGGAAGTTCTACACTTGGTTTCGGAAGTCCTTTGTATGTTGTACTCAAAATCTTCTAAGTGACTTAGTTTTGGTTGCAACAGCCTCTCTAGATCCAACATCCTACTTGAATCACTCAAATCGCATATGATAGCGATATGAACGCCCTGTTGGAAATTTATTGATATTATTAATATGGTTATTAATATGAATTCAATTAAATTAATATGTTGAATATGATACCAATGCCATAAGTTGGGATTGGTATTAGAAATTAGTATATAAAATTGTTTATATTCTATAACATTTTGATTATATTGTTTCTTAAAGTATCACACTGGGTGGATTTGCAAAGGTAGATCAAGCACCCTTAGCTCGCATTCGCACTTGCATATACGCGCGCGGCGTGGGTATGTGGGCGTAATGTGGTGCTTTGATGGGGCACGCTCGCATCGCCACAAGTCGCTTGAGAGCCTTAGTATTTTAGAAGGCTAGTTCGAGGGCTTGGTTAGGTGCAATTGACCTTGGTGCGTGGTCTGACTCCGTGTGGTTCGAAACAACTGTGAGTTATAATAGTTTGGTTACATGTTGATCGAAACTGATGACGGTTACTAACGACCTTAATGAGAAGTTACGATTTTGAATTAATGGATGATTGGGTTGTTACAGTTTGATTTCCCTATATATATTGAGGGTACCTCAGTAGACAGAACACACTAACACAACTCGAAAACTTGCAGCAAACAGTTTCTCTAAACATGCTCCATCTCTGGTTTCTCTTCTACAATCAAATTTGGGTTCTAGATCAATCCCGGCAGTATCAATTGTTTCGAAGTTGTACCCTGGGAAATAAAATGAGTTCTCCTGAGAGGCTCAGAATTTGTTTTAAGTGCCACGTGCCTAACACGATCCTAAGCTTTTCATATTTTGTTCTTCCATTTTTGTTTATTTACAATTGTAAAGTGTATCGTAACTTTTGATTTATATACCGTTGTATTGCTTATATCAATAAAAACTGTTTTTGTTTAATTTTTATATGAATGGTTTCTACACGCCCTTATTTTGAAATACCAAAATTATCAAAGTTAGAAGCCGAAAGCAGGTCGTAAAAGTTCATTTATAATATTATTTTCCGAGAAGATTGCCTTGTTTGTTTATTAGGTTAGGACATTTACAAGATTTCCAAAACAAGAAATTCATGTTCTATCCTTCATAATAAAACTTGACCTAACACAATTCCTCTAGTAATGGTAGCTTACCTGAAAATATATGTAAACATAGATTAGCTTTCACTAAGTTGACGTGCATTTAAATCAATAACATGTCACATAAACCCATAGTGGTAATCCTTACTAAGTCACTATTTGGAACCATGAGAACATCCATATGGTTCAAAATAACAAAAGCTCCTGCGTAATTCTACCTTAAATCATGTAAACCCCCGGCCATTTGATGTAGTAATTTACCATCATACTGCAGTCCTGGAAATCCTATGTGAATTCAAGATCATACTAATATCATGAAATCTCCTATGTAATTTAAGAGCATTTACAGTAGGTTTCTTAAAATTTTATGGGTGAAATCTTTAAATAGTATGGAATGTGTTAGTAGTTATGAGTGAATGATTAAAAAAATGTTACTTTTTATTTGTAAATATAAGTAAAAACATTGTTCATCCTTTATAAAATTTTTAATATTTTCTAAAGTGGTTGTGAGATAATGATAAAAATATAAAAAGTATTATTTAATTAAAAAGAAAAAAAATCATAATTTTCATTGTAGTTATAAAAATAAAGATAAGTAAACTAATATGAGTACTCTAATATTACTCAATAATCTTAATAATACATATTCACTTTTATGCATGTTAGAAGATGTAAATGCTTATATAGTTCAATTATGCAATTTATGCGCATAGTGCTAAGTCACACAACCACCCACATGGTCTAAGCATGTTTAAACCATGTAAACTCCCAAATAGTTTAATCATGCAAGCACTGCCGGCCCTGAGGAGGGGCGGAATGGACCCCCGTTCAGGGCCCACTCGCTCAGGGGCACAAAATATTTCAAATTTTTTATATATGTAATTATAAAAAAATAATTATAAGGTATAATACAACTAAAAACTTAACCCAATTATGTTTTAAACCAAATTTTTTGAGCCCATTTTTTAAACCCAATTACTCAACTAATAGCCCACTAAAATATTTAATTTTTTATTGTAATTAAAGTCCACAAACTAATTTATACCACAAATTTTGTTCTATTCAAACTTGAAATCTTACCTACGATCCACGGTATCCCAAGAAAGGCTTAGCCGATTGGCGATAATAGCTATCGAAAGCAAAATATTAGAGAATATAAACTACGAATATGTTATAAACCAATTTACTATCAAGAATGCTAGGAGAGCTTTACGAGTTATTGGTTAATTATTACGGTATGTCATTGTAATACTATGATATTGCTATGTTTATTGCTAAAACATTTCTTTTCATTTAAAAAAAATTAGTTTATATAATTTAAGTCGTTAGGGCCATGGGCCTTTTTTTCCGGCTCGTCCAGGGCATTAAAATCCTCGGGACCGGCCCTGCATGCAAGACTCACCGCATCCGTATTGCACAATATACTTTCAAGAAAAATGCATAAATAACTCTGATTTGATTAAATTGCACATTGGTCCTCAAATTTTAAAAATTATAAACTTAGTTTAAACATTTATGAAATGGTTATAAGTTTAATCCCAACCAATAATTCCACTTCTATTGATATGGAGACTAAACTTGCAATATTATGAAATCTAATTATTTGTGGAATTTTCTCTAGAATTGAGACAAATAAAAAAATCAAAAATCAAATAAAAAAAGTCAAAAAAATATAGACATAAATGTTATTTATTTTTAATTTTGTTAACTTCTTTTTAGCTTTTATTCACTTTTATAATTTTAATTTGATTTTCCTAATCTTTATTTTGAACTTTTAAACTATTATTTGGTTTTTTTATAACTTCTGATTGATTTTATTTCTTAAATATTGTTTGATTTTTAGTCTTTTATTTGACATTCTAAACATTAAACTGACTTTTAGTTTTCTTGTTTACAAAAAATTGCACTAATGGTCCTACAGTTTGATAATGTTACAAGTTTAGTCTCACATTGTTAAAAAACTAACAAACACTACCGATAATATGATTAAATTTGGATTAATTTGTAATTTTTTAAATTTACGAACCAAACAAATAATGTGATTCTATACTTTCTAACATGCATGTATCACTCACCTGGAATCACAATGACTTTTTAGTTGCTTATCTTGCGGGTTACTTAACCTTAGCTAGGAACATAGTCTCCTATTAGAATGTTTAAATATTTCTTAATTCTAAGTAACTATCGCACATATTCTCGAGGCATATAATAATTCTAAGTAACTATCGCACATATTCTCGAGGCATATAATATGTACCCTCGAGTGATCAACTCGCATACACCTCATGTATTTATCTTGTAACTCTTGAGTAACCAATCTGTATACTCCTCGTGTATTTAACTTGTTTCCCTAAGGTCCTACCCGTATAATCCCATTAATATATAACATATTAGGTAATTGAATGCGTGATCACCACCTATGCCCACCACTGAAATACAACTTCTACCACAAATTAAGACTATTTATATTGGTAGCCCTCATTTTATCGAGTGTACCTACTCTATCTCTAATGCAGTAAGAAATAGCTAAAAAAATTTCAATTCTTGAACATGCATCTAAAGCTGACTTTCTTTTTATATGCGAGAATCTAGGTTCTTGCTCTCAAATGAACACCCTAAGGTTGCTATTTGTATAATTGTTGTTAATGAGTTACCATGCAACATGCCAACATGAGATTTGATGTGTCACATCTACTACTATCATACTTGTTCCATGAAACAATGGGAAGATTGGATGTACAAGTGATATTTGAGTATGGTTATACTCATCCTATGAGTACTCGAGTGCTGAAAATATGTGGGTGCACGTTTCGATTCTACCCTCCATACAAAATTTCATCTTCATCGTTAGAAATCTATAATCGTAACTTTAATTCTTCTTGCATAAATGAAGGCGTCGTGTCTCCTAAGGGGCGAGGGTAAGTACGTTATAAAAATAGAAACCTCAACACAAATGATAGATAATCTCATAATTTCGATACAGTTGTTGATTTTGACACAATATTAAAGTAATCATCACGTAATTTTGTAAATATCCCAACACCATATTATTTGCATTGAGTTCAACACATCATTGTACATAATCTTGAGAAATTTAAAATAAATCTTAACACGTTGCTTAGTAAAACTTGACATCTTATTGTTCGCACCTTCTTTAACACAGAAAACTTATCATAAAATTTAACAATACAATACACTCAAACTAAAGATAAAAGATGTTTGATTCTATTCTGTATACTTTTTAAGAAATAATCACATTAAATCATTTGTGCTTTTAGAAGTTCCATGTATAAACAATCATTCATTTTTTAATCCTAGTATAGATTAACAATTGCATTTCAATCATTTTCAGATATTTTAGAAGTATAAACGTTCAAAAAGAATGATTTTTTCCTCCGTTTCTCATGTGTGTGTATGATTTTCTGTATAAGAAAGGAGATGCACACACATATACATACTTATGTATGTACATGGACATCCGTGTAATATGTATGCATATGTACATTTAATATCCCCAATTATTCCATTAAATTTGTATGGACTACTAACCATCCATAAAATGAACGTTAGATGATGTTAAATAAATTCATGCATGATATAACGTTGTGTAACATGATGGTTGCCTCGGTGATGAAAAAAAAATATATATAATAATAATATAAAACTGATCTAGGTATAGTAAAATAAGCATTTTGTGATTTTCTATAAAGGAAAACTTGTGAAAGGACCAAGTCTACTTTTATGACAGAGATAAGGGGTTCAAACGTCCAAAAAGGGAAAGTTACATATTCTGCCACTAAAGCCCTCAATGGGAACAGATAGAACTAGACGTCCAAAAAGGGAAAGATTCATATTCTACCACTAAAGGCTGCAATGGGAACAGATGAAAATTCCATAAATTAACTTATTCCACTATTGATCGCTAGTTATTAGATCCTTTCCTTTCCTGTTCATAGCCACCACTTTTATTCCCTCTTTCCCCGACCACATGCACAAAATGGTCATAACTAAAAATATATATACTTGAGCAAATAGCTTAAGATTTTTCTCCATGACAATTAGATTTATTGAATTTAAACATATATACGATGGCATATGAAGTAAGTGACCGTTTTTAAGAACCATATTTTGATTTGAGATTGAAATTACGTATTTTTTTATGTCATATAAAAAATACAAACGTGATGAAGATAAGTGAGAAAAAGAATTTTGAGTTTAAAACTTAATAACCAATAACGTTTTTCTAAATATTCAAAAATGTTCAATACAACTAAGTGATTGTGTTAAAATTTATATCTATTTGACATTTATAATATTAAATTTAGAGTTCATTTCGGTTTTCGTCCCCGAGTTTTGCAAATTTGCTCCATTTGATTATCAACGTTTATTTGTCTCCATTATTGGCCTTAGTTTTGCAAATCTTTTCTATTTCGTCCTTTTGACTAACGGTGTTAACTTTTTCTGTTAGATTTTTTTAAAAATGACCAAAATACCCTAAAGGCTATAAAAATATCACAAACTCACTTTTCAATTTTATCTCATTCTCCCTCTTTCTTTTTTCTCCATAGCACCACACACCACCGCCACCACACACCACAGATCACTGCCACCATACACCACCACCACCACACAACATCGCCACCACACATCACCACCAACACACACCACAACACCACACACCACCGCCACCACACATTACTGCTAGCGCACACCACCGCCTCACAACACCGCACCACACAACACTTCCATCACTCACCACCAGCGCCATTACTGTAACGCCCGAAAATTTTCTTTGAAGTCGACGAAAGAAAAGAAATAAAGTCCAAAGTCGGGAGACCAAACTCGCCAAAACAGGAGAATGTAGGATGAGTGGGAGTATAAAAAGGAGGAAAACACTCCCACACCCACCATTTTCGGCCAAGAAGAGAGGAGAGGAGAAGAAAAAGGAGAAAAGGGAGAAAAGCTTGGTTCGAGTGGGGAAATCGAAGTGTAGCGGGTCAAATCGAAGCTCTACTCGACGGAATCGTTTGTGTGAGTTCTAGGACCCCTCTTTTAAACGTTTTTGAATGATTTTGGGGCTGGAACACATCTGAAAACCCATTTTCGAGTTTTTTGGTGTAAACCCGTTTTTATGCATGTGTGTATGTGTTTGATGCGTTTGGGGTTGGATTTCGGGTTTGTGTATGCTTGAATGGTGTCGTGGTATGTTTCCCTACGGTTTAGAATGGTTGATTTGAGCTTAAAAGAGGTTTTGAAGAGGTTGGAGGCCGAAAACCGCCGTTGCAGTTCGGGATGAACTGCATTCTGCATCAGCTAGGGCTAGGCGACCGACTGGAGTGCGATTGGAGGCCATACGGCCGATTGGCGTGCGATTGAGGTCCATGCGCACGATTGCCATGCGATTGAGGTCCATACGCATGATGGTTATGAGATTGAAGTTCATGTGCCTGTAAGGCATGCGATTGAAGGAGTGTGCGACTGAGGTTCATTCGCACGAAGGTTATGCGACTGAAGTCCATGCGCCTGGAGGCCATGCGATTGGGGTTCATTCGCACGAAGAGTATGCGACTAAAGCCCATACGCCTGAAGTCATGCGACTGAAGGCCATACGCATGAAAGCTATGCGACTGAGAGTCCATACGCATAGAGGTCCATTCGCCCAAAGGTTCATTCGCATAGGGTCCATTCGCCTGGTGCCCATTCGCCTAAGTGTTCAGTCGCCTGGATGGCCATGCGGCTGGAGGGTGTCTATACACCCAAGTAGGGTTCATACGCCCGAAAAAACAACGGTTTATTCTATGACTTTCGAGGGAAAGTGCAGTTGTGGGTTTTGACTCAGGAGGTTCCTGGAGGTTCGTGTAAGTTGACTTTCGAGGTCATAGATGTTAGGTTGGGCATGTTGATGATGATGTTATGTATGATGTTATGTGTGATGTTACGTATGGTGGTGTGTGTGATGCATAGTATGTATGATGTGTGTTATGTACGTATGATGATGTCTGTATGGTGATGCTGAGTGTTTATGTGTGTGTTCCTTGCTATGTATGTCTATTTTCCCTTAGCTTAAGTGTTACGTTAATGAATTAATTGGAAGTATTATGTAACGTAAAGTGAAAAATGATAATAAGGGGAAACCTGAAAGAATGCATGCATAAATAAACGAGAGTAATATTATGTTTTATGTGCGATGAGGATCCAACTGTAAGCGTCCCGGGAACAGGGCCTTTCAAGTTGGTATCAGAGCCAAAGTTTAAATGAAATGGGTAAATTTTCAAAATAAACGTTAACTTAAAATGATAATGGGACGGAAAAGAAAATGGGATGCCAATCTGAGTAGCTGCGTGCCATCAGGTATTTTCGTAATGTTAACCGGTATTATGTGCGCATGTTATGTGGTTTATATGTTGTATGTAGATTTAGATACTGATGTAGTCAGGACAGGTAATGCTTGGAGTATGAAGAGTAAAGTAAGTGACTAATCACAACTGGCCACTGTAATTAGGGACTTACTATACTTGACATAAACTGAGCTGTTCCTTGAATGACCGTGTTGGTGTTTGAATCTTTCAGTGTGTGTTAGAGGATGGCTGGTGGTAGATCTCCTAAGGTTTTGTCAGATGAAGGTTGTGGTGGACGTGGTGCTGGATCACGTGTCACGAGGAGCATGGCTAGGGCAGCTGAAATGGCACCCGAAGAGCCTGAAATCCATCACCAGGAAGGCGGTGATGATAATGCTAACCTGAGGACCACAATGAAAGAGGCTGTGGTTGCGGGAGTTCAACAAGCGATGCAGACGATTCTGCCGTTTATGGTGACTGAGGTAATTAGGGCAGTGAAGGAGACGACCGTGATTGAAGTAAACAAGGAAGGTAGCAGCGATAAGAATTGGAAAGGAAAGCGGGTTGAAAGTGAGGGTTTCATTCCAAATAACAAAGCTGCGAGGGTGGATGACCGACGTGTGGTCACATCCAATATGGAGGTGAAGAGATGTGGTAATTGCGAGAATAGACATGCAGGAGAGTGTAGGTGGGGATCAAATCTCTGCTTCAAGTGTGGGAGGCCCGGTCATATGGCAAGAGAGTGTGGGGTGGTACGGTGCTATAACTGCAGTGGAAGGGGTCACATAAGCAGGGACTGCAAGGCACCAAGGACAGAGAGTTCTGGAGCAAGGAAGACGACCAGAACCGGAGGGCAGGGGGCGAGCGCAGAGCTTCCGTGATGACTTAGGAGAAGGCTAGTACGGACCCCGGTGTTGTGTCAGGTACGTTTCTAGTAAACCGAATTCTAACTTCGGTGTTAGTTGATTTTGGTGCGAGTAAGAGTTTCATTTCTGCTGCCTTTTGTGCTAAGTTGCCCATTAGGAGTAGAAGTATTGATAAGCCTTCGATGTAGAAACTGCCATAGGTAAGTCTACCAAGATTTTGATGCGATAAATGGTCGTGATGTGGAATTAGAAGGTCATAAATTTTCAGTTAGACCATTCGTGATGACCTTAGGCGGTTTCGATATAGACCTAGGAATGGATTGGTTGGCGAATACGAGGCTAACATTAAGTTTCGCAAGAAGATGATCCGATTGACAGTGACTAACGGGAGTTCGGTGACGGTTTTTGGTGATCGGGTCACGACGATCTTGAAGGTAATCTCAATGGCGGTGGCGGGAAAGTGTATGAGGCGTGGATGTAGTGCCTATTTGTCTTACGTAAAGGATGTGGATGCGCCGATATCGCAACTGTCCGATGTACCGGTTGTGTGTGACTTTCCAGATGTGTTTCCCGAAGACCTACCAGGAGTGTCACGGGACCGTGAGATTGAGTTTCAGATTGACTTGATACCATGTGCCCAACCAGTAGCTAAAGCATCGTATCGGTTGGCTTCGGCTGAGCTGAAAGAGAAATGATGGAGTAATGGCAAGAGCCGTTTGATAAGGGGTTCATTAGACCGAGTATCTCTCCTTGGGGTGCTCCGGTCTTATTTGTGAAGAATAAAGACGGTAGTATGAGGATGTGTATAGACTACTGTGAGTTCAATAAGCTGACAGTAAAGAATCGGTACCCCTACCGAAAATTGATGATCGGTTTGATCAGCCCTAGGGTGCCAGTTGGTTTTCAAGGATAGACCTTCGATCTGGTTATCATCAATTGAAAGTGAAGGAGCAGGATATTCCTAAAACAGCTCTTCGCACGTATTATGGACACTACGAGTTTCTCGTTATGTCTTTGGTTTGACCAATGCGCCAGCTGCTTTTAAGGATTGGATGAATCGAGTGTGTCGGCCGATGTTAGATAAATCAGTGATGGTGATTATTGAGGATATCCTGATTTATTTGAAGAGCGAGGAGGAGTATGCCGATCACATTCGAGAGGTGTTGGAGACGTTGAGAAGGGAGAAGTTGTATGCCAAAGTTCTCCAAGTGCGCATTCTGGTTGTGCGAGGTTCAGTTTTGGGTCATGTAGTGAATCCCGACGGGATTTTGGTGGAACCGGCAAGGGTGGAGGCAGTGACGCAATGGAAGTTTTTCTAAGAAGCCATCCAAGATTCGTAGCTTCTTGGGTTTGGCAGGCTACTACAGAAGATTCGTTCAAGACTCCTCCAAGATCGCCTCCCCACTAACCAAGTTGACCCGGAAGGATATGAAGTTTGAATGGGGTCGAGCTCAAGAAAAGGCGTCCGAAGAATTGATAGCAAAAATGACTCAAGCTCCTGTTCTGTCATTACCCGATGGAGGTGAAGAACTGGCGTTTTATTCTGATGCTTCCTAATCGGGGTTGGGGTGTGTGTAATGCAGAAGGAAAAGTTATAGCCTACGCATCTCGACAGTTGGAGGTTCATGAGGCCAATTACCCTACTCATGACTTGAATGAGAGGCCTGGTTGCGGAATTGGGTGAAAACACGCCCGGTGTTGGAACCCGATTTGGACGGATGTGGATTCCTCGTTTTGGGGGGATCTACGGGTGAAGATTACGGATGAGGCTCACAAGACTCGATACTCCATTCATCCCGGTGCCACAAAGATGTATCAAGACATGAAGAAAGGTTACTGGTGGCCGGGTATGAGGCGCGACGTGGTGGAGAATGTGGGTAAATGCCTTACTTGTCTGCAAGCGAAGGCCAAGCATCAGAAGCCGTATGTAAAGATCCAGCCTTGGGATATACCGGTATGGAAGTGGGACCACATCACCATGGATTTTATTACGAAGCTACCGCGTACCCCGAAAGGGTATGATGCTATATGATAGGAGATGTAGGACACCCGTGTGTTGGGGTGATGTTGGTCGTAAAGAGTTAGAGAGCGTCAAAGTGGTCGAGGCCACGACCGAGAAGCTCGAAAGGATCAAAGCATTGATGAAGGTAGCCAGAGATAGACAAGAAGTCGTGTGTGGATAAACGACGTAGATCGATTGAACTCCAGGTGGGAGACTGGAAAAGAGATGAGACAGTATTGGCCGCGACGGTTTAAGGAATAACAGGTTTCGGGGACGAAACCTATATAAGGGGGTGGACTTGTAACGCCCGGAAATTTTCTTTGAAGTCGACGAAAGAAAAAGAAATAAAATCCAAAGTCGGGAGACCAAACTCGCCAAAACGGGAGAAGGTAGGATGAGTGGGAGTATAAAAAGGGGGAAAACACCCCCACACTCACCATTTTCAGCCAAGAAGAGAGGAGAGGAGAAGAAAAAGGAGAAAAGGGAGAAAAGCTTGGTTCGAGTGGGTTCGAGCGTGGAAATCAAAGTGTAGCGGGTCAAATCGAAGCTCTACTCGACGGGATCGTTTGTGTGAGTTCTAGGACCCCTCTTTTAAATGTTTTTGAATGATTTTGGGGCTGGAACACATCTGAAAACCTTTTTTCGAGTTTTGGGTGTAAACCCGTTTTTATGCATGTGTATATGTGTTTGATGCGTTTGGGGTTGGTTTTTGGGTTTGTGTATGCTTGAATGGTGTCGTGGTATGTTTCCCTAAGGTTTAGAATGGTTGATTTGAGCTTAAAAGAGGTTTGGAAGAGGTTGGAGGCCGAAAACCGCCGCTGCAGTTCGGGATGAACTGCATTCTGCATCAGCTAGGGCTAGGCGACCGACTGGAGTGCGATTGGAGGCCATACGGCCGATTGGCGTGCGACTGAGGTCCATGCGCACGATTGCCATGCGAATGAGGTCCATACGCATGATGGTTATGCGACTGAAGTTCATGTGCCTGTAAGGCATGCGATTGAAGGAGTGTGCGACTGAGGTTCATTCGCACGAAGGTTATGCGACTGAAGTCCATGCGCCTGGAGGCCATGCGACTGAGGTTCATTCGCACGAAGAGTATGCGATTGAAGCCCATACGCCTGAAGTCATGCGACTGAAAGCCATACGCATGAAAGTTATGCGACTGAGAGTCCATACGCATAGAGGTCCATTCGCCCAAAGGTTCATTCGCATAGGGTCCATTCGCCTGGTGCCCATTCGCCTAAGTGTTCAGTCGCCTGGATGGCCATGCGGCTGGAGGGTGTCCATACACCCAAGTAGGGTTCATACGCCCGAAAGAACAACGGTTTATTCTATGACTTTCGAGGGAAAGTGCAGTTGTGGGTTTTGACTCGGGAGGTTCCCGGAGGTTCGTGTAAGTTGACTTTCGAGGTCATAGATGTTAGGTTGGGCATGTTGATGATGATGTTATGTATGATGTTATGTGTGATGTTATGTATGGTGGTGTGTGTGATGCATAGTATGTATGATGTGTTGTATGTACGTATGATGATGTCTGTATGGTGATGCTGAGTGTTTATGTGTGTGTTCCTTGCTATGTATGTCTATTTTCCCTTGGCTTGCGTGTTACGTTAATGAATTAATTGGAAGTATTATGTAACGTAAAGTGAAAAATGATAAAAAGGGGAAACCTGAAAGAATGCATGCATAAATAAACGAGAGTAATGAACGTCTTGCCAGCATTTGATAACGGGACACGCCAATTATAAGGTGTTAGCCCAACGGTGTGCGGGTTCGCTACCCCGGGAGTATGCACATTGGGGTCCGTCTTTGTGACCGACCATTTGTATGGAACCTCTACCGCTTACCCCGGTACTGCGGCACATGCTCAGCTGTCCATTTATAGACTTCGGCCCAGTAGCCATATAGTTTGGGGTGTAGCACATGGTATTGGTATGGAAGATATCAAATGCACAAGTAAAGATGTAACAATGAACGAACGAATGAAGAAGATAATAATGATATTATCTATGTGTACGTATGATGTGTGATCATGCAAAAGTAACGAAAGGTTTTAATGAAAGTAAAGTATGTTTACTATAAAACTAGAACTCACTCAGCAATGCTGATTTTGATGTGTTTCCAGGTTGGCAGGTACGTTGCTGAGAATGGCACGGGACGGCTACTCAACTTATTTTGGAGGGCATCCAATATTATAATGCTTTTGTAATGAACGGTTGTAATATTTTGCAAAAGTATTTTGATGAAATGAAAATGTTGTTTTTAATGTTTCCGCTGCAACGTTTTATGAAAGTGAAATGTAATATTATGTTTTATGTGCGATGAGGATCCAACTGTAAGCGTCCCGGGAACAGGGTCTTACAATTACCACCTCTATCCGCAACTAAAACCGTCTCAAAAACCTAGATCCATATGGTTTGAGTAAGAACCATTTGAACTCTGGATCGAGGAGAGCTACCAGAACTGATTTAGAGTTTATCTGAGTTGAGTTTGATATGGGGATTCTTTACTGCAATTAGTTGAAATTAATGAATGCTATAAAGAAGATGATGAGGTTTAATGCACCTTAGATATGAGAATCCATAGGGGCTAATCGATGTATCTGATAAAAATGACTTGTTGAAGAAGATGATGATGATTTGTGAATGTGTGAAATCTTGAGTTTTTATGAGTATAAATTGGTTTCTTTCTAGTTTTTGAGTGGGATGTAAAGGGGAGTTGAAACAGGTGGTAGAAGATGAGAGGAGATAGAAATGACACATCAATGTTTTTTGCCCAATAGATCTTATTACTTGGTGGTTTTGGTGTTGGTATGTGGATGGTTTTCGGTGGTATGTGATAGTGGCTAGTTTTCGATTGCGGTTGGTTTTTGTGGGAGATGTTTAATTGTTGATGATGATGGTGGAAAGTGTAACAGATGATGATGATGATGATGATGATGATGATGATGATGATGATGATGATGATGATGATGATGATGTGTATATGATGTATCGGGGGTTGGGTTGAGTATGAAGTGAGTATGGAGTGTTGATTTTTTTTGTAAAAAAATAATAATAAACAGTATTTTGGTCATTTAACACTCACATAATAGAAAAAGTTAACATCGTTAGTCAAAATGACGAAAATAGAAACAATTTGTAAAACTCAGGTATATAACGGAGTCAAAATAAACATTGGTACTCAAGTGGAGATAATTTTCAAAACTCAGTAATTAAAATCGAGATTAACTCCAACTATGTGATTCATTAATGTTCCCTAACAATAAGTTGACTTTTTGATGATTACATTATTTTATGGTGAGTAATGACTAAAAATAAATTTCTAATTATACGAAATACATTCTATTTTTTGGAATGATTGATACCTAACAAATATATATCACACTAGATTAGTACCATGTGTATTACACAGGTTGAATAAATAAAATATTAAATAATTAATAATAAAAATTTATTAATTATAAAATGATATGATTGAAATTGCATATTAGTAAGAATATAAGTAATAAAACATGATATCATTGTTTTAAACTTTATTTTAAACCCTTATTGCTTTTTTTAAATAATCATTTTGCTCCAAAACAAACCGTTTTAAAAAATATCAATATTAAAAACTTTCTTATTATAACTCCTAATTTTAGTTATTTTGTTTGATAAAAAATCATTTAAGAAAAACCATTTTAAAATATTTCATATTTTTTAAAAATGTTTGTTGTTTTAAAATTTTTTCTAATTTTTAAAATTTTGTTTATTTATAACTTACATATATAAAAGCATCTCTTTCTTAATTTATTGAAAAATAATTTTTTTCTTAAAAGTAATTAAATAATATTATTAGTATTTAATGTAGTTATTTATTAGAATGTAATTTTCATTATGTAATTATGTAATATTTTAAATTGACAAGGATTTCACAATTGACTGATGATGACTACACAATGAAATGGAAACGTAAAAAGTTTACATTTTTTAGCATTATGTTATTTGAAAATCATCACTTAAAAAAACACAATGTATAACACAATAGTTAACATTAGACACAATGATCATCATTAGACACAGTGATCGTAGAATGACCAAAACTAGACTCAATTATCAGCATTAGACACAATGAGTTGCATAACGAGTATTACATAAAAACATGATCAGGATTACAAAATAAACTGAAAAACGTAAAAAAATACATTTTCAGCATTATGTTATTTTAAAATATTATTTTAAAAAACACAATACAAAACATAATGACCAGCATTAGACATAATGATCTGACCAACATTATATAATAACCTAATATTACACAATGATCTGATAAATATTACACAATGAGTTGATATAACGTGAAAAAATTAATTTTTTATATATCAATATTATACGGGTTTTAAAGATAATTAAACGTTTGCTTTTGTGATGTAATTTAAAAGAAAGTAGTATTATATGCAAAAGTCATGAGTGTTTAAAAAGATTGGTGAAACTTGAAATTATGGCTAAGGCTAAAATATAATTGATCTATCTGTTATAATTTTAATTATTCATTATTATACCATTGAATTTTTTAGCTCTTGAATATAAGATCTGATAGTTAATAATACTCCTCACCCTTATTAGTTTCCGTTTTTTTTTTAAATAGCTTCACCCCATAAACTATTTTAAAAAGATTGTTTAAAAAGATTGGTTATACTCCTTACTAATAATATTCTTCCCCCTTATTTTGACTGATGATGATTACATAATGAAATGAAAACGTTAAAAATTTACATTTTTAGCATTGTGTTATTCGAAAATAATCATTTTAAAAAACACAATGTATAACACAATAGTTAACATTAGACACAATGATCATCATTAGACACAGTGATCACACAATGACCAAAACTAGACTCAATTATGGGATTAGACACAATGAGTTGCACGACGAGTATTACATGATAACCTGATCATGATTATAGAATAAATTGAAAAACGTAAAAAAAATACATTTTCAGCATTATGTTATTTTAAAATATTATTTTAAAAAACACAATACAAAACATAATGACCAGCATTAGACATAATGATCTGACCAATATTATACAATTATCTAATATTACACAATGATCTGATAAATATTACACAATGAGTTGATATAACGTGAAAAAATTCATTTTTTATATAAATATTATACGGGTTTTAAAGATAAAAAATGTTTGTTTTTGTGATGCAATTTAAAAAAAATGGTATTATATGTAAAAGTTATGAGTGTTTAAAAAGATTAGTGAAACTTGAAATTTTGGCTAAGACTAAAATATAATTGATCTATCATTTATAATTTTAATTATTTATCATTATACCATTAAATTTTTTTAGCTCTTGAATATAAGATTTGATAGTTAATAATACTTCTCCCCCTTTTTAGTTTCCTTTCTTTAAATAGCTTCATCCCATAAACATATACAAAACTTTTATGACGTTTAAAATTGAAATAAATGAAATTAAATCATAAAAATTTGCATAAATCAAACACTCGTTTTTCATTAATTGTCACAAGAAATATAAAACCCACATAAGAATCTGTTTATTATTATTATTGATCCTGTATATTGTAATATGCATTTAAATAAAAATATTTATTAAATAGTATGTGATATGTTAGTACTAATTTATGTTAAAATTTTGCCTCTTCGAGATTCAAATACTACGAGGGACAAAGATATTTAAAGGGTGTCTGAGTTAGTTTTTTATTTATAAAACTTATTTTAAGAAAATAAGGTTAGTGAAAGTAGGACATGCGACCTTTTTGTCGGGTTTTAGATACATTTTATAAATAAGTTACAAGTGAAATACTTTTACAAGTATATATTATTGTAATAAGTAATAATAATTAGATATGTAAACAGAATTTTCATATATACAATAAATGAAAAGTTAACAGGGCAAGTGAAATCGTAATTTATTAAATAGATGAAATGATATAGAAAAACAATTGTGCGAGAAAATAAAAAGCTGACTTTACAAGACGACACATGGCTGTCGTATTTATTTATTTATTAGAGTAAGAAGGTAATCCTGAGCGATACTCAAGATATTATGACTCCTATCCCTTGGAATTTTGTTACCGACACCTAAGAAATTTTAACAACAAAATACTCACTGAGGAAGTTGGTTGCTGATTTTGCTAAAATTTTTGAAGAGGATGTTGAGATGCGAAAACTACCAGTACGCGAGAACTTTTAAAATGACAAAATAGTTGGTGAAAGAGAATACTTTAGTGTTTTACAAGAACTTTCTCTGTGTTGATTTCATGCATGTGTAGATATGTAGTTTGTTTGTCTTTTTCAAGGTAATTGTTAATTTCATATCTTGTAACACATACACTATTGATTGAAATCAAAATGTTATTAATTTGATTGTATATGTTCGTTTTAATATTTTTATTATTGTTTGATTATGTTTAGCATCGAATCACATTGATTATGCCTCAGTGATTTGATTTTTAATTCAAATTAGGTGACTTTGAGAGAAAATACGATCCTATGAAAGAATTATAAACTAAATAATAACCTTTTATAACTTAAAGTTAACCTAAGAACTATTTGAAACAATTACGCCTAATAGTACATTTTGAAAGATTGAGCATTGTAGTAAATTTAATACAATTTAACAACCTACATATTTTTTTTTGTTTTAGCGACATTCTTTAAAGGGTAAGATTTAAATACAAAAGACTATAAAATTAAAAAGTAATCTCAACCATTCATATCCTTAATCAATGGTTGCGATCGATTTGTAGGAAAAAGTTTGTCAGAGAGTTATTTTAGTAATAGCCAAGTTTGTTGATTTTTTTTTGTTGTCCCAATTTTTTTTAAACGTTCATAACTTTTATATACAACATTAACTTTTTATAAAAAATTACACCATAAAAACGAGTATTTTTATCTTTAAAACGAGTACAGTATTGTCATATAAAATTTTAATAAACTTTTTTTACGTTTTTAAGCTCATATATCATCATTGTGTGTTTTAGTGCAGTTAATTGTGTATTTTTGTTAGTTATTGTGTTTTTCTAAAATTATGAATTTTTAAAATGTATATTGATGGAATAACATTATTGTGTATCTCTAACATGTAAAACACGATACAAAATTAATATCTAATTAATTTAATACATTAAAATCAATGACATAATAACACAATGTCTCATTTTGTTTTTTTGTTCGTTATTTTGCAATATTGAACATTATAAGTTTTGAAATATACATTGATAAAATAAATCTACTTTTAATTGTAAAACACAATTATAGATAACAACGAGTTTATTTAATGTATAAAAATAATAATAAAAATAACACATTGTGTGATTTTCAACACCATGAATTTTAATAAATAAATTGATGAAAATATATTATTATGCAATTCTATTTGTAAATACAATAATAGATAATAAGTTTATATAATATATAGAAACAATGACAATAATATCACAAAATAAATTAAGACGTAAAATACAATATTAAATACATATAACAAGTGATTTAAAATATATGACACAATAAACATATATGACAAAATAAGCTGATATATGTGATACAATAACCAAAATATCCTCGTATTTAAAATAATAGAAGGACACGTGTCATTTTTAAATTTTTTAGATTAAATACTCTTTTACTATAAACCTATCCCTTTTTAAATACCCTATCGTAAGTTTAATTAGAGCGTGAGAAAGACTGTAGACAACTTGCCTGCTTGGTCGCTTGAGTAGAAATTCTGTTGACTACTAGTTGTCATAAGCATCAGGCCGCCAACCATCGTTGATCCCACTAATTCTAATTAGCCTTGATTCATTCTAAAAAGCCTCAGTTCTAATTTGTTTTTAAAACTTATACTCTAAATTTTATTTCTTTTTAGATAATTAATTATGTTGTTGTCTAATCTTATTAGATTACTAGACTGAATATTTATGTATTACACAAGCTGAATTATAAAAAATAAATAATAACTAAATAAGTATCTTATAGATATTGTGAAAAAAAAATTAATTTAAATCTTGAGTTCATTATTAATTTAAGAAAAAAGTAGAAGACATATTTTGTTATACTAGGTTTATATTAATCAAAATATTAAGTAATGACGAAATATAAATTCATTATAATATTAGATTATAAGAAATAATTTATTTGACTAAAATAATAGGTTATAATGTTTAGGCGAAAAATTTGTAGAGGGGTTTTAGAATTACGTCATGTGTCACTTATAGTTTTTATTTATTAAGTTGTATAGATAATAATTTATGTGTGTGTCCGCATCTGTGGTGAAGAATGAAATTTTTTAACAAAAGTAAAAAAGATTATATAGTAAAAAATTTATAATGTTCTAAAAAATATAAAAAGCACTTATATACATTATAATTAGTTAGTTAAATTTAATTATAAATAATAGGGTGTTCAATATATAAATTGGGTTCGAAAAACATGAATTACGATTCGATATCAGAAATCACCAATTCGAAATTTGATACGTTTTTTCAATTTCGAATTTGAAGTTTTTTATCGAATTCGAATTGAACTTCGAATTTGTGATTTTTAATGATTCAAAATTCAGATTAAAAGTATATAAATAGTTATATATATACATATATATATATATAATATATATATATATATATATATATATAGTATATATATATATATATATCTATATATATATATATATATATATATATATATATATATATATATATATATATATATATATATATATATATATATATATATATAGGGATGCATTCAAATGAGAACCAAAAATTTGTAAAGAACCAAAGAAACCATTTTTAGCCACTCATTTTTCCTTTCTAGTTTCAAAATTTTTTATTTGTAAGGGTATTATGGTAATTTTATGATGTTAATTTAGTTACTTTTTTACGTGAAAATTCACAGGAAATAAATTTTTTAATAATTTGACTATTGTTTGTGTTCGTAAGTGAAAAAATATGCATATATGAATATGTGCATCTATGCATACATGTGTATGTGCATCTATGCATAAAATTCAATTCAAAACAAGCTTTGAAGTGTATCTTTAAAATACAAAACAACTTTAATAGGAAAGCAAAAACATAAATGGACAAATTCATAATGGGAATCAAAACCTAAACGGTGTATAAGACTTTTGATTTAAAATAATTAGTAATTTTATGATAAAGAAATATTATAAACAAATATGCTTTGAGTAAAATTTAAAAAAAATAAAATAAAATATGTGGCTAGAAATGGTTCTTTTGGTTCTTTACAAAATGTTGGTTAACTTTTTAAAAATAAAAATAAGAATATGTGGCTATAAATGGTTCTTTTTTTTTCCAATTTTTTGGTTCTCATTTGAAAGCCCCTCTATATATATATATATATATATATATATATATAGATATATAATAGATATATATAGATATATAGAGGATAGATAGATATAGAGAGCTATATATATATATATATATAGATATATATATATATATCTAGATATATATATCTATAGATATATATATATATATATATATATAGTATAGTTATTTATTTTATATTTTATATAAAAATTTAATATATATATATTTATTTAGTTATTTGTCTAATACCTAAAAGTTCCTAATTTCCTAACTTTATTTTCTTCCTTAGTTAGTTTTATATTAAAGATTGTTAGTTTCGGAAAAGACTAAAATAAAATTTTTGATGATTGGAATTCGATACAATCGAATTCCAATCAAATAAGATCAAATCTAAATGTGATTTTGGATTCAAATAAGAATCAAATCCTCCAAACCTAATTTGAATTCATATCTAGTTCATATCCAGTTTCAAAAAAATCATATTTCGAATAATTCGACTCGATTAATTCTAGAATTTGAAATTCAATTTGTTAAACACCCCTGATAAATAGTGTATTTAAAGATGGAATTTATTTGTCAATTAAAAACTATCATCCATGTAATGTTTATAATGTAAAATCATACGAAATATAAAAATGTTTAAATGGTATTTAATCAAGTTAGAGTTTAAAAAATGTGAATATAATAGATAAATGATAAATATTTATGCAGGAATAAAAAATCTAGAGACTCTAAAATGATAACATGTGACAATAAAAACTTTTGTTTATTATAATTGATAGATTAAATCTATTATTTGATTATTGTTTGAATATATGATTATTTGACCGTTACTATATGTGTGTTTTGAGCTTAAGTTTGTTAAGTTAAACTTGTTGGTCAATATAGATTTATAGTTGTAAATTTAAAGAACATCAACATGGTTGATCTGCTTTTATTGTTTTTAGAGTAAATTTTCGTCCCTGAGG
The DNA here is from genome assembly GCA_025215565.1 of Flaveria ramosissima. Classification (NCBI taxonomy): domain Eukaryota; kingdom Viridiplantae; phylum Streptophyta; class Magnoliopsida; order Asterales; family Asteraceae; genus Flaveria; species Flaveria ramosissima. The sequence goes on along the minus strand of CM046037.1, from coordinate 22,935,106 downwards.
TTTGACGAAAATCACGGTTTCAGTCCAATACTTCATTTATTATACTGACGGTCCAATAGTTTCAAGTTTTGTTTCAATTAAGTCCACACCACACCGTTAATGTTTGTTCAGTTAAATCATATAAAAAGACTATTATACCCCTTGATATGTCACATCCCGGCGGAAGCGTGAGATGCTTTGGATGTGACTCGTTTGTTCAGAACTCATTGATTCAAAAGAATAAGCAACTCAACAAAATAGAACAGAACATAACATAATATATTACATAATCATAGATAATATAGAGTTAGGATTACATTACATCATTAACAGTCAAAATTTGACATAATATAATCCTATAAACATGATATCTAACTGCTACATCTTCAGTAACGATGGAAGTGCGCGTCCACCGATAAGCTGAGATCATACATGTTTACAGTTAGACTAACACAAACTTTGCCCATAATTTATCCCCAGCCATTATAAACGTCAAAGGAGAACATTATGTTGTTAGACATGTTGCTTACCTGAAAAAGCATACTCAAAGTGGTCAACATAAAGTTGGTGAGATCATAGGTTTAATTCAAATTATAATATTTTTATGTATCAAATACAACCAAACCTTACTTAATAATCAGATGATTCATAACTGTCATAACATAATTCATAAAATCAGATAATATAGCATCTCAACACTCATCTTGTTGGTGTAGAAAATATTTTTCTTAAGTAGCGCTACCTATATTATCCAACGATTCCACATCTGAATTAATGGTTGTAACATAAATGACAGTATATCTCAAAAAAATACATCAATCATAAAAACAGTATGTTTTTTCCCCAAAAAGTTTATAAGAACAAAAATGGGGCTATGAGTCTCACCTCTTACTCCAATGGGTAACCTATAAATAAAATATTTATAGTTTAGAAAATATCTTTTCTTTAAATTTTCAGCACCTTAGATTATAAAATTCATTTCAGAGATTATAATAAGACATATATCATGAAATTTTTACAGCAGGTGGGTCCAAAAATCATATATAACATATCAAAATTTTATATATCAATTATTTACAGTTTATTTTCTGGAATTTTTATATTATTTTCATAAGTTAACATAAATACCTTCGGTCCTCTAAAATTTATCAAACTTTGTCAGGATATATATCACAAAATTTATATTTTCTCAAAATTTTCTTAAGTTCTAAATCATAGCAGAGCCTATTTTCATGATTTTTATCATTTTAACAATATTCGGTAAAAATAGCAGAATATGTCCCAAAGTTCCAATTTTTAAACAAACTGATCTATTTTAATTATTATATTTGTGTAAATTTTTCAAATTTATATTATAGTTTAAGTATTTTTCCCGATTTTCAAATAGCAGAAACTTCTAAAATTCATAACTTATGCATAACTTCGAATTAGGCCACAAAACGTTTTCTACAGATCTTATAAATCATAAGAATCAACATATAAGTTTTCCAACTACTTTCCAGGTTCGGTTCTTCCAGCATAAAATTCTTTTCCAAACACTTAGATAATTTATATAAATTATTTTACCTATAGTAATGGCATCAAAATTTACAGAACATTATTTCCTAATATTCTAAACATGTTTACCATATTTTTTCCTACAATCACAGTCATTTATACAATAAACCGAATTTAACAAGTTTGCACATAATTTTCAACCCTTTATTGATAATCCCTTTATATAACTCATTGGTTACTAATATTTCTCTATTTCTTTCAGATTTATAAAACCTTTCTTACTGCTTTTTGATAAGATTGACATGTTTGTAAGATTTTGTGAAGAACTTGAATGTTTAGTCACAAGGGTTGATTATATGTGTTGTTTAAACACATATAACTTATAATCTTAGTTAGTTTAAGAGTTGAAACCGTGATTTGATAATGGGAGAGGGTGTAGGTAGCTGATGGTAGCTTCTTTCCTTGATGACCCGACTTGATTTGGGCTCCCCAATCTTGATTCCTTTGCTACAACGGTTTGGAAGATGGTGGTTGATTAAAGCTTGGATGGTGTAATGGTAATGACCAAGAGTGGAGATGTTGGTGGTGTTCGGTTGTGGTGTTAGCCGAGAGGTGAAGGAGTGGTGATGGTTTGTAGTAGTGACCGAGAGCTAGAGGTGGTGGTGGTGGTAACCGAGAGCAAGGTTGGTGGTGGTATGCGGTTGTAATGGTGTGGTTTGTGTGTGCAGCCCATCGGTCGAGAGTTGCATGTTGTAGTTGGGTTTGTAAGTATGAACTCTAGGCTTAGGGGTGTGATGTAGGGATTATAGGTTGTATTAGTCGGTTTTTAGGGTCCTAGGTGGCGGGTTTTGGTCTTGCTTGGTGTTATGGTGGAGATAGGTGGCAACCAAAGGAGGGTAGTGAGTCATTGGTTATTAATGAGATGCTTAACTAAGATTTAGGTTGTTAACCGGGTTGTTTTGTCATCTTAATGAACCGAACTAGAGCTTAGGTTATGCTTTTGTTTGAGGTTTAGGTGTTTAAGGTTTGCTTAGTTTTGTTTTGATGATGAGCTTTCTTTGATGTTTCATTGTATTGTGGTGTTTGGTTGGGTTGTATCTTGATTTATTTGGTGTATGTTTAGTGTTGCATGGTTGAGGTACTTTGATCACATAATGTTTGGTATCAAAAGGTTATGTATTCGGATACATGCACACGTAAATTTTATGCATGCATGCAAGCATGCATACGTACCACATATATACATATACTAAAACGTATATAATTCATAAAGGGTTGGTCAAAAAATAAGCATTATATATGAGAATTTTACTTATATATAACTTGTTTAATTTTAAATTTTTAGGGTTGTCACATGATATTTTTAAATCCGCTCCCCTCCCTTATCCCCACCCCCATCTCTATCTTTCTCTCTTCTCTCTTTCTTTCTCTCTCTCACACACACACACCTAGAGAACACCATCCACCACCTCCACCCCCAACCACTTGCGGTGCCACCACTACCACAACCACCTTCGACCACCACAACCACTTTCGACCACCACTGCCACCCCTACCATCTCTGGGCGCCACCTCCATCCTCAACCACCTCCGGTGTCGCCGCCACCCCCAACCACCTCTGGTCGCTACCTCCATCCCCAACCACCTCCCCGCCGCTGGTCATCACCACCACCACTCTCGTTGCCACACCACCAACTTGTGTCTTCATCCAACATTAGATGAAAGAGAGGGGAATGAGAGAGTAAGAGGAGATAAGGTTTCATGGTGGTGGTCCGTGGGTTTCAGGCGGCGGGGCGACGATTGTTATCGGTGGCGACGATGTTATCGGTGGTCAGGTCGAGGCGGGGAGGGGAAGGGTTGCTAGGGTGGTGGTGGTGGGTCCGGGTGGAGGCGGCCGGGGAGGGTGGTGCAGACGACGGTTGAGGAGAGTGGTGCAGGGGCGGTCCGGAGGGTGCTGTAAGCGGCGGTTGGGGAGGGTGGTGCAGGCAGCGGTCGGGGAAGGTGGTGCAGGCGGCGGTCGGGAAGGTGGTGCAGGCGGCGGTCGGGGAAGGTGGTGCAGGCGGCGGTTTTAAATGGTGGTGACAAGCGATGGTTGTAATTGTGCTCACCCGAGGTGACGGTGTTCTAGGGGTGCCGGATTTGGTGGTGGTCAGTTGGTTATAGGTGGTGACGGTGCACGATGGTGGTGGATGTAGTCACCGGAGGTGATGGTGGTCTAGGGGTGCACCTTTGTGCGTGTGAGAAAAAGAAGAGAGAAGATAGAGAGAAAGAGAGAGGATGGAAATAGGTTGGTGGGGATGGGGATGGGTGTTTATTAAATTCTGGGGCAACAATGTCTTTTTACATCATTTAACAGAATAAACATTAACGGTGTTAGTGACTTGGGTGAAATTATAACAAAACTTGAAACTATTGGACCGTCAGTGTAATAAATGAACTATTGGACTGAACCCGTGATTTTCGTCAAACCTCAGGGACGAAAACAGTAATTTACTCTTGTTTTCATTTTGTTGTCGGACCTGACTCAAGTTAGACCGAAAAAAGTTTAGTATATTGTGATAGACAATTGAATCTTACAAATAATAAAAAAATCATTGTTTTGTCACCGCACTCATGAGCTATTTAAATCATTTTGTTAAAAAAATCAAATCCTAAGATGCTTGACGAGCTTAAACCCATTTATCATTTAATTAGCAAACTCAAACCCGAGTTTCACATAAGGATGCTAAGCAGACTTGCGAACCTAAATTACTCTTTGGCTTATATAACTTTTTATTTAATGTAGAGTTAAGTCCCATTTTACTCCTTGAGTTTTGTTAAAAATAACCATTTTTCTCCAAAAGATTAAAAACATCAATTTACCTCCAAATGTTTCCAAATGGCTCTGATACTAATCTGTCACACCCCCGCTAATAGCGGAAACACGGGGATGTAATGAGACGGGATTGTCATAACACATGGTAGACAATAGAGATGCAATATAAGTAATGATGACAAAGCGTGTCATGACGACACCCGACATAAAGGAGACTTGTGTCGTGTTTAGTCAATATTCACGACAACATAGCCATAAGCATAACATGATAAATGATTCACGAAATCAAATGAAGTTAACATTGTAATGTAATTCCCACAACCCGGGAGCAAGTATCAAAAGAATGAAGTTGTTTAATCAGACTACAACAATGTTCCAAAATGAATGTTTGTCAAGTATGTTTAGTCTTAAAAATGCATCCTAGGGTCTCCACTAAGACAGCACACCTAAATCTTCAATTAGCATTGTCACCTGAAAAGATATGCTCAAAATGGTCAACAAAATTGTTGGTGAGCTCGCAGGTTTAAATAGTAAATAAGTAATTGATGTTGTATAGTAATTGTTGTGGAATACCGTGTATACAGTTATAAGTAAGCAAAATCACATGACAATGAGCTTTACAACCAAACCTAACGACGTACACACAGAATCTTGTCGGAATATATTCACCCAAGGGCCCGTTCCTAGCCACTGTTGGTACTAACTAGTATACCAACAAACAAGGGTGGGGCTGTCAACCCAGTAGTACTACCAACACCTATTTGTCGGTTCCCACACTGGAATTAAATGGTTGCAAAGAAAGTACCACACAACGAACTCAAGTATGTATCAGATAAGTACTCACAAAACAGTAACACGTTGATTCCAACTATGTAAATTGTATGTAAGTTGTACAGCACAAAGAAAATGGGTGAGCATACTTTTCCCCCATGTTTGTAAATGATTGAAATGTTGTATAAGCATAAAAGAGGCCACGAAACTCACTTGTTAGGTGGTAAGTATGAATGATTAAAGTTTCCAAATGTTGTATGCAGTAAACGATCAAACACCTATTGAAATTATTGTTAAGCATTAATGATATGTATAAAGTAAATAATAACGTTCGGTCGGTCGGGTTGTATCGGTTCGGTCACGTGTAACACACACAAGCAGACACACGTATTAGATCTTATGTAGATCCAAGTACTAGAAATCATCGTCATTGCCGATGATATTTGAGTAAAAGTGTCATGGTTATTAGAGAACTGCTTAGTAAATATTAGTAGTTACGAATCGGTTGTTGATAATCGTAAAATGTTAAGTTGATTTGATTTGGAATAACATTGTCAAGTTTGATAGTGTTGACTTTAGCATTGTCATTAGCAATGGCAACCGTGTCGATGTCACCTTAACATCACACGACATACACACACCACACACAATAAGGAATTAACACACAGCAACTTCAGTCGCACGACAGGACCAGACGCACGACTCAACACTCCATACGCACGAATCAACCCTCATTCGTACGAATCAGCTTCATTCGTACGATTGAACCTTCATTCGTGCGACTCAGCATTCAGTCGTACCACACAGCACCCAATCGCACGACTCAACATCCATCGCACGAATCAACCTTCATTCGTACAAATCAGCTTCATTCATACGACTGAACCTCCATTCGTGCGACTGGCATTCAGTCGTGCGTTACACGCACAATCGCACACATACATTCGGTCGCATTACTCAATCATACGCATTCATTCATCCGCAGGACTCAATCGCACGCATACACACAGTCGCACGACTCCATCGCACGACACACCCAGTCGCACAACTCAATCGCCGATAGACACAGTCGCACGACTCACCCAGTCGAACGGCTCAGTCGCACGGCAGATCAAGTCGCGAGAACAGCAGTATCGCGACTGCAGAAGTGCAGAGCAGCCTTCGGCTGCTCCGTGCACGAGATTTACACCACAAGGACTTCCAGAAACACATTTTGCACACACCCAAACAAGAAGAACACGCAGAAAGACATCACACGCACCCCCACGACCTCATGTGCTCGGGTTGCCCCGAGCACCCGAAACCCTAAAAGGACAACAGTAAACAAGCAAGAAAAGGGACGACCAAGGTCGTCTACCTGCAAGAAAGGAGTAGACTCAGCTGTAGCCGAGGTCTTGCCGGTGAAAACGCGAAGAAACGGGGCGGTTTTGGTGCAAGGAGGAGGAGGGTGAAAGGAGAAGAAGAAGAAGATGAAATGGAGGATAGGGCTGGAATATGGGTATTTATACCCAGCCCTAGTTTGGCAAAATGTCACATTTGGTCCCTGCACTTAGCCCCGAGTTCCCAAATTTGTTTCGGTTGAAAACGACTTAAATAGGCTAGTTATATTAATGATAAAAATGTAATTAATGATATTGGTAACTTAAAAATGGTTTTATTAATGACAATAATATTATATAAAATGGTATATTTAATGATAACGATGATGAAAATTGTAAAAGTTTTAAGGATAACATACGTTTACGATGAGAGCACAAGCATAAAGATGATAAAGCAAGAATGATATCACACGAGTAGTTTATAAAGATGAGAAATGAACGAGCGAAGAAGAGTTAACGAAATCCATGTTAATTGACGGACTTTTTGGTGACGGATGTCACATATGTAACCCCTTGTTTTCATGTTTTTAATTATAAATATGGTTTTCATTTGATCCCTCCCATATATATATATATATATATATAGTAATATATATTATATATATATATAGATATTATATATATAATAGATATATATATATACATATATATATATATATATATATATATATATATATATGTATGTATATATATTATATATAGTATATACATATATATATGTATGTATATATATATATATATACAAGATAGAACATATATATAGGTATGTAGATATATATATAGAGGGAGGTATAAGAGATATAGAGATATATAGGGAGAGACAGAGAGAGAGGGAGGGAGAGATAGAGAGATAGACAGAGAGAGACCAGAGAGAGAGGGAGAGAGAGAGTAGAGAGAGAGAGAGGAGAGAGTAGAGAGATAGAGAGAGAGGTATGGATAGAGAGATAGAGGGAGGAGACAGAGAGAGAGGAGGGAGAGAGAGATAGAGATGAGACAGAGGAGACAGAGAGAGAGAGAGAGAGGGAGAGACAGAGAGAGGGAGGATAGAGAGAGAGAGACATAGATAGACAGAGAGAGAGAGTGATGGATAGAGAGAGAGAGAGAGAGAGAGGAGGAGAGAGAGAGAGAGAGAGAGAGAGAAGAGAGAGATTGAGATAGAGAGGGAGAAGGTGAGATAGAGAGAGACAGAGAGAGCGAGAGAGGAGAGAGAGAGAGAGAGAGATAGAGAGAATAGAGAGAGATAGAGAGAGAGATATGAGATAGAGATATAGATATAGACAGAGCTAGAGGGTAAGACAAGGAGAAGGATAGAAATACATAGAGATAGGATATATGTATAAGATACAATATAGATATATACATACAGATATAGATTAATATATAATATATACATTATATATATATATAACATATATATATTATATAATATATATATACATATATATATACATATATTATTACAATTAATAAAATTTGCAAATAAAATAATTAACCAATTAATAAATAATAAATGAGTCGAACATGAACCAAGCTCAAGCTTGAAAAACTAACCAAGATCGAGTTTCATAAATAGAGCTACTCTCTTAAGTTAAGCTATAGCCTAACTCAAGCTTAGATGAGCCCGCACTTGGCTTGGCTCGTCTACACCCGTAGTTGATACGGAAAACAATGTCAAATTCATTTCAAACTCAGAACGAATCCAATAACTGATTCTTTCTTTAAACATTTTTCTGTCTACTCTGGGGTCGGATTCGTTAATTATTTTTTGCTAAAGATTCTTGGAAGATAGTAGAAAGACAAAGGATATGTAGAGAGTGAAGCATGGGGGATTGACGGGTGGAGTGGTGATGAGACTGGAATATTGTTGACGACGATAAGATGATAAGGTCTGTGTGATTAGGGTTAAATTATGCCCATGCTTCTTTTCCCACTTGTGCTTGGTATTTTGTAAACTTTATATGTTTTCGTGATGGACAAACTTTATTTAAAAGATCAAGGAACAGTTGATAAACATAAAAGATATATACCGACATCAAATTAGTTCCACAAATGCCCCTTTGTAGGGTAATCTTTCTTATCATATCATTACTTCCGTTTTTTTCCTGATTGTAGAAAACCCATGTAATTCATCTTCTACTTAAAAGTGGTTCCCTAAATATAAATCTGCCTGAATATGTCATAACATAAATCTTGAAAAATTACTCTATAAATACAAATACGCAAACACGCATCAATGCCATGCTGGGGAAATGAACGTAGAGTTCCTGTCGTCTAAATTCACACGGAACGTACTCTTGTCATGCTAGCTATAGTTCAATCTGTTTGCTACATAATTGCTAGGAAGATTATTTTGTAGACATTTTAGAGATCTTGAATTGGATTAATTAAGGGTAATCACGTCCAAACCATTGAAGGTCATATATATGTTATTCCTTCCATAGAGATGTAACAAAGAGGATTTATGAGAAGTACCTTTTTACGTGAAAGATTAACTAAAGGAATTATACAAAGATAGTTATATAAGGCGAATAATTTTTGGTAATACAAATATAGGATACAAAACCGTTCTTATTTGTCAATTCTATATCCATTGATATGGATGAGTCTACCATATGTTGCTTAACAACTCTAAAGTATATCCTTTTGAAGAATCTAGGAATATTTTGTGATTGTTGTTCAAACGAATATATATGTTTGATATGATAATAGAACTAATTCTATTGTTGAGATTCTTTTTTATCAATTATGTTTTAAGTGATCGTAAATATAAAAATATATTGGTAATTTCTATTGGTTGTGAGATTGACACCTGTTATTAATGAGTCATAAAGAGTGTAACTTGAGCCAAACTTACCCTAATGACAATGAGAACAATTATCAGAACAATATTGCTAACTAATGAGATCAAATAAATCGCATATTTGTGTTATATTGGGTAAAAGGTCTTCAGGAGGTAGAAAACCAATGGAAGATTTGAACTTGAGATTTGTGCTAAATTGGAATCGGATACTTACCATTGCTAACGAACGAGATGAGGTAATCATTAGTCTTTGCTCTATAAATAGAGGGAACATATGATCTTTCTATTCATTGAAAGGAAAACATTCATCTTCCTTCCTATTCTCTATATATCTAGCTACTTGTTAGTGTGAGGGAGGTAGTCATGAAGATAATGCTGGCGGAAGACAAAGAACAGTATACATCTCACTTGTTTGTATTCTTTCCTCTTTGATGTATTATCTAATTATGTTTAAACTTTTAATTATGAACATATATGCATATACCATGTAACACACACATCTGAAATTGGGGATTTCGAGCTTCACACATGAACTCACAACTCGTGTTTGAATGTCTAACCATGCCAAGATTAAACTAGATATAACACTTGTGATTTTTTATTGTTTATAAACTCTTATAAATCACTTTTTAACTATACATCTTTGTAGGTATGCTGTTAATGGTCATCTGAAAAAAGTTTTTGCATTCAATTGTATCTAATCGGTGAAGAGGAAGATGTAATAATTGATGTTGACAGAAGATAGAGAGCACAGAGAAGCTTGAATTGCGTCGTTGATATGGCATTTCACTCCTTCGTGCTCTCTATGCTTCTGTCATTACCTTTTATTTCTTCCTCCCTCTTACTCACTCTGTGTGCTCATGATCTATACATCAGTCTGCAACACAAAAGTTGCAAAGTTCATATACCTGCTTGAATTAGTGATCTATTTGTTTGATCCATTTTGATGGAAAAGTACTCATCTTTATTTACACGTTGTGTTTTGTTATATCTTTATCTATTATCATATGATAATATTTTGCATATGATGTCGCAAACCATAGCCTAAAATTAGTAAATTATTATAATCAAGCAAATTACTTGTAGTCCTAGGGGTTGCACACGTTCTTTAGAGAAACCCAAGAAGAAAATATTGGGGATTCTTACAGCGTCATGCATGTTTGGCTAATCAGGTGACTTCTGAGTTGATTAACACCTTTTTTATGGTGTTTGCACTAGGTTCATAATGGTGCATGATGAGAAATTCATACCGTGTATAGTAGCTTAATTGTGACTTTATATTTCCATGTACATATGCGTAGCAATTGATTACGAAATTGTTGATGAAAAGGTCCTTTGCCTTTGTCTTTCATATGGCGCATATAGTCGATTACAATGCGTTCAAGGGATGAATTGTCAAAAGTCGTAGTAATAATGATTTTGTTCTAAAAACCTCTCCTGATTAATATTTTTTTTGACATAAGAAAGGGGAATTTTTAAATCCAAGATGTGTCAATTAGATAGAACTCAACTATAAAATGTTAAAAGAATAATAAACCTTAAAATTGATGACATATAGATGCAATTAAAGCTTGGAGGTTATGGCTAATAGAGAATTCTTTATATTATATATGTGACCAAACATGAATAACAAGTTAACTGTACATTACCTACAAAACTAATATCTACATTAATAACTTATATCTATATTAATAACGTTAATTGTGGTATTATCTTATAATAATATTGTCTAATACTTCTCTCTAGGTACGTTGAAGATGAGATATTTCGATTATAGATTTTTTTTTTTTTTTTTTTTTTTTTTTTGGGGGGGGGGGGGGGGACTACAGGGTATACTCTTCCTCATGTTTCATTATTCATATTTTCTGTGCTGGGCTTAACCCTTGAATATTATGAAGAGAACCCTCACTGTATAGGGTGGCTAATTGAGAAAAATATGGTAACTAATAATATGCAATTTTAATTTTAAATACATTTATAAAACATTAAAACATGAAAGAGTAGATAGACATCTTGACAAATTCTGGGAGAGCTAGGATTGAATGATTCTTCTTAAATTAAAGAACAAATGCACAAACCGAAGCAACGTTTTATTAAGTTGAACTAGTTGAATTATAAATTATGAAAACTACTCTTATAGGAATACTAACTTGATGACCGAGGCGAATAAATAAACCTATAACAACTAACTGGATAGACTCAAACAATAAACAAACAAATTATTAACTAACTAGATTAATCTTCACCAAACTATCCCTGTTGAAATTACAATACCACCTTTTATGGTTATACAACTCCGATTTTATCATGGTTGACTTTGCTCATTTCGCACCTCTCTTTACTCTTTAGTATTTCTTTATGTGGATTCAATCAACCGATCCAGCCATCACTACCAAAATAGAGCTTGTAGCAGGCGATAACATATCGTCGCTATAAGCATCGTAGGCACATAAGTCATTGTATAAGTTTAATATGTCATCGCTATAAGTGTTGAAGTAACCAACTTTATATTATCAAAGAAATTTGAAAAGATGGTTATTATCTAAAATTCTTTTTCGGAAATGCCATATAGGGGTAATAATAATAAAAATATTAAAAAAATGCTCCATAGAGATGATATGTGTCCTTGTAGGTATCAACACCGTAGGCTATGATGTTTTGTTTGTCCTACCATGACCAACACACCATGGTTGCTTGTGAGCTATAGTAAGACAAGTCATCGCTGTAAAGTTATTTCTTTTTTGAAAACTAAATTTAACACAAATATTAAAAACTGCATTTCAATATCATGATTTAAATATTAAAAACTGCATTTCAATATCATGATTTGAATACACAAACAGTTCAAGATAAGTAGTTCAACCTAACTATGCATATTAGTTTTTTGTTTGAGTAACTATTGTATTCTTCATTTTTTTCTTTTATATACACTTGTATAAATTTAGATTAAAAAAATTCATTGACAATACACGAAGGAAAGAAAATTTCATTTTAGACACATCTTACCTTGTTATGAATCTACCATAACTGATAGCATAAACACATAGAATAAAGATCAAATGTTAATTCTTGTTAATTGTCATAACCGATTAAACAAATGATCGAGTTGTCGTGGTTAGATCAAAAGCAAGTAAATTTAAAGGACCTAAATACCTATAACTAATATGGGTGGAAAGTATCAAAGTTAAATACCTTAAAACTAAAACACAAAATACGATCCAAAAAGAAAATATTTTTGGGCTTTTTGTTTATAATGCAAATAATTAGAAAAGCAATAAACTTGATTTTGCTTTTAAAAGCTATAGAATAAAAAAGGCAATCACCTTCGAGTTCAAGCTCAAAGATCCAAAAATATGTAATAAGAATTCATTTGAATCACATAAACATGATTTTATGAAATTGCCAAATTAAAGTGATAATCAAGAACAAACTTTTAAGACTCTCTTGTTTGCAAAATTACCAATTTATAGATATCAAGTTCTCACAAGCAAACTAAATGCTCATAATGCAAGGAAACAGAATTCTAATGATAGAATGCAATACTTAAACACAGATAAATTATTTAACTTTAATCAAACACACAATTGAATTCTTATGTCAAAAGAAAAAAATCAACAATCAAATCCAAATTAAACCCTATTGTTTCACTAACAACAGTAACAAAGAACCAAAAATCAATAATGTGTAATACTAAATCAACAAGAAGTAAAAGAAAACAAGGGAAAGAAAAAATGTAAACTGAGATTGGGCTTAATTAATCACTTAATGGGGTATTACTACATATGAAATGGACTTAGGAATCCTCCCGGTTGGTAGCATACTATATTCCCAAGTTTTATCCCGCGAACAACTCATAGGTGAGTCTCATGAACCCCCTTTTTTACTTTAAAACTTTTGGGTGAAATACATACTTGTTAGTCAATATTTTGTGGTGCAATACTACATGCTCTTGTCCCCAAACGAAGCAAAATCATCAACTCAATCAGAAGCCGCGTGATTTGTGGACAGTACAATTTGAGGAATCCCCCGAACACAATGGGCCTTTATGACAAGGAAACCCCCCATTGAGATTCAATAATTGTTGTGTCACAAATTAGTGCAATGTAATTGTGCATAGCAAGACACAATTAAACCCAACAATCAAGTGGTAAGGAGTTAGGGGATATTTTAACACTCGGGTGGGTAAGTCCGGTTCAAGCTCGATTGTAATACATTCTATAGTGCATTATTATATCTATTATTATTACGGTCATTGTCATTAGCATTATTATTGGTTGCCATATTTTGTCATGAAAGGTCATGTTCATAAACTCATAAGATTATTAACATTATGTTGATGTATTTTGGGTGTGTATATTGCCAGATCCGGTCAACGAGGTGTGACCTACTTTCTATTTCAAAAATATTGCACCTTTAGATTGCTCTACCTTGATAACAAGATAGAAGGTCAAGTTACCAAAGTCAATCATATCAAAAACTAATTTCATCTTTTATTTCAATTCTTATATCATTGTTTCCCTTAACCCAGTCATAATCATATCATCAACACAAACACCTACAATAATAACATAATTCAATCTTATAGGTTTTTGGCTCGTGGATACTCGTACTGAAACCTAGTTCCTTCAACGATATGTCTAACTGAGTATCCGGACTCAATGTGTATGTTTAAGCCCCTAAAGGGCCTTTTGTAGTTTATAAACGATAAATTCCTTTGTATCTATCTTAAACCCTTATGGTCTCGTTGCACACACTGGATGCGTTCACCATTAAGGAAAGCAACCTTGACGTCTAAATAATGCACACGCCAACTTCTAGCTGTGAATGCCAATAATAACCTAATAGTCTCCATTCTTGCAACTTGTGCAAATGCATCTTCAAAGTATATTCCTTTCTATTGCACATACCCCTTTGTAACAAGTCATGCTCTATGTCGTTTGACATTCCCATTTGCATTCCTTTTCACCTTGATTACATACCTTAACCTAATCACTTTATAACCAGAAATCAATTAAGCAAGGTGTCCATGTGTTATTTATTTCAATTAATGCTTGCTTAGATTTAATGGCATTCCTCGATGATTCTTTCGACATTGCTTTATCAACATTTGTTGGCTTATCATTTATGTGCATCGAATCATGGTGGAACCTGTTGATTGAACAAAACCCCTAGTGGTGTATCATCGTAAGGTACTAGTGGTGTGACTCCCGTCAGTTGATGATCGTGCACTTGACACCATAAATTGTTGATTCTTTTATGCGAGCCTTACGACTTGTATAATTAAGAGTGTTGATTTAGGGTCATGTGTTAAAATCAATCTTCTTCCTCAAATTGAGGATAAAAGTCACTGAGCTCTGTTTGAGTGTAGCTAGGTGACATCGGCTCATTAACCAGCACACTAGCCCACCAAGGTGAGATAGGCTCCTTGTTCTTTCATCTATTATTACTCAAGTCCTAGCTACCTAGAAGTGATTTCTATGTAAATATCACAAAAGGACAAGCATATAGATATACATCTCATTGTGTGCACAACCATCTTTTACTTACCGTTGTGCACCATGGACAGAATATAGTAAGAACAAGTTATTTTTCTCTATAATGACCTTAGAACATTTTTATTTGCATGATTTAGAAGAGGTTGACCTTTAGTAAGCTTTAGGGTGATAATTTCTTAAGGATATTTATAGGGATACATGGGAAGACCAGACATGGTATGTATAAGTTTAGAATCAAAGATTATTGAATACTGTAGTTGGATAGATATAGAACAACAATCTAAACACGATGATTAAGAGATAGAGTTAGTCGAATTTAATCAATTATTTATTAATCGAAAACTTGAACAGCTACTTAAAATAATAAGATTTTTCAACTGATTTATGGATATCAAAACTAAACAATAACTCAAGCTTTTTAAATAGAAATAGATGCTAACTAATTCCTGATTAACAGGTCTTCTAATTTCCTCGGTCAAGCAGTCTCCAACGTTCACATGATGCAATGTGGACTTCCTTGTTATCCAACTTATGAGTCTCACAACAACAAGCTCATACAGCTTAACATTTTCAAAGATATATCCAGCTTCTATTGCTACAACTATGAATCAATAAACTGAAAAAAGTTTCTTCACCAAGAAAGCAATTGCATGATTGGAGTATCTTACCAAAGGATTGTGGACATATTCATAAAGCGGATATTTATACATCAAGTGTTTCCCCTCAAGTATTGAAAACACTTTGTAGTTATGCTTGTATAAAAACACTAGGTTAATACCCCGTGTATTACACGAGTTGAATAAATAAAATATTAAATAATTAGTAATAAATGAATATAAATTATGAAACCATGTTTGAAGATAAAATATAATTATTACGTATAAATAGTTATTTTAAGTAAATAAACAAAAATGTATTTTTTAAACTTTTGTTTTATAATTATGTCACGTGTTATCCTAATTTTTCTTAATTATAGACAGACACATAGTCTAAAAACTAGTTTATTAAACGGATTATAGTTAGTAATAAACACAAAAAGTTACAATATGATATTTTAACATAAGATATGATTAAAGTTATATATAAGTAATAGTTCAAGAAATAAAATAATTATATTATTTTTTAACTTTCTTATCTAAATAGTTATATTTTTAAACATTCATTTTAAAAATTTTATAAAAAAATATTTTATATAAAAATCTTGTTTATTAAAAACTATTGTTTGTAATTATTCTTGTTGTTTTAAAAAAACTGCTATCAGAAAATTTCACCTTTTTAAAATTTAAAAAAAGGACCGATTTAAAATATATTTTGTTTCTAAAAGGTTTAGTGTTTTAAAAAAATTTATATTATATAATTTATTTTATTTTTTTAAATAAAATATGTGATTTTTAATTCCTTAATAAATCTATTTTCAAAATGATAGTTTGATTTTAAAAAATCTAAATAAGAGAGAGAAATGTAGCAATTAATAAATTTGATTTTTAATAACAGAGATAAATTAGTTTGAGCTTTTAAATTACTATAATATACTTTTGGAGGAAAAAATAATGTGAATATGTTTAGAATAATAACATGTGACAAAAATATGGGTTTAAAGAATGACAAGTGACAAAAAAAAACCTTGCTTTATTAGATACAATAGATTTGTTCAGACCAGAGCTCATAATTAGGTCCTATTTAACCAAGTTGATGAAATGCCAATTATATACATATTATGAACTTTGATGAATAATAGGTTTTTTTTGTCTATTTAAGTTTTTATGACCCCTTCTAATATATACAGAATATAAGAGAAATTCACTACAAAAAGATCTCAAGTTCTAACCTTTGTATCACAAAGTAAGCCCTAGTTTTTTATTTTTTATTATTTTGATTTTTATTTATATTTCTCCCATCTTTTATAACTTTCTAGATATGATGTATGTTTAAATATCGAATATACAGTTACGATTTGTTTATTATTATCGAAGTTTGGACATAAATTTTACTTAGATTTGAATAGAACGCATCGAAATTCTTTAACTCATGAAAGAGGTTTCTAATCTTAAAGATGAAGCTACTAATTATGAAACTCTATTAATAAATATTAATCCACCGAAGCAGAGTTAGATAGAAGCAAAATTTAATAGAAAAATATAAATTTCATCAAATGTTTGGTCTAGGTTATAACACAACTAAACATGTAGTTTTTATAAACTTAGGGCGGGGGCGAAATTAATTTTTTTAGGGGGGCGAACTCGTCATAACTTAAAAAATTTACACTACCGAACTAAAAATTTATATTATCGGACCAAAAATTAACACTACTGACAAAAAGGTGAGGCCCCTCTCGGCCCCTTCAATGCTTCTCAACGCTTCGCCCCGGCCTACTTCATAAGAAAAGGAAGAATTTATTGAATCAAACTTTTTGAGTAACAATTATAATTCCTCAACAACAAAGAGAGTAAAGTGAGAAGAGAACCTTCGACACGCCCTATGGGAAGGGACAAAGCAGAACAACCGGCAAGTTCATCAAATTTATTGGCCGGAAAATAGACTCGTTATCTTTGAAATTAGATAATTATAACGAGTCGTATACAAAAATTGAAGATCAAAAAGTTTTGGTTGAGAGAAGAAAATGATAGAAGACAGAGAAGAACAGAAATATTTCAAAATCTTAACGACTAAAACTGATGACTTTGAAGGCTCTGCCAAACAAACGGTCAGTGCATTGAATAACAATCATAAAATATGGTTTCTAGATATGTGTGTTTTTGCATAATGTTTGATTAGGTTTTTTATTTTTTAATTTTAATTATGTAATGCTTTTAGTTATTAAAGAATTATTTTCAATTAATTTTGGTTTTTAAATATTATATAAGATTTATAAATATTAAAATTATTATTTAAAAATAATGAAATTAGAGAATGGTCCATTAAGGGAAAGGCTGTTCAAACTTCAAAGCGCTCGACGGTCGACGCTCGCTTAATTGTTCAGAATATTCTTGAAAAATGCTTGGTCAAAATTCTGCTCGGTTAGATCGGCTAAATGAGCCAAGCATGAGCAAAGGTTCGCTTGGCTCAGTGAGCTCGAACTATTTTTTATTTTATATATATATAGTTTATACATAGCACTATAGTAGATTTGGCTCATTATATATACAAATATACAATTAAATTTAAACATTAGATCATTTAGGGCTTGTTTGACAACCTCTTAATCAGCCTCTTAATGGTTCAGATGTCTGAATGGTTCAGCATTTAATGGTTCAGACTGTTTGTTTCACGAGCAAATGTCTGAATGGTTCAGACATTTGCCTCTGAATGGTTAAGCATTATGCTAGTGCTTAATTGTTAAGAGGTCTAATGCTGAATGGTTAAAACCTCTTATCAGAATTGGTCAGACATTTGCATTTGAATAGTTAAACGATATACTAGCTCTTAATGGTTCAGACATCTTATGGTTCAGCACTTAATGGTTCAAAGCTCTTATTGGTTCAGCACTTAATGGTTCAGAGCTCTTATTGGTTCAGCACTTAATCATTAAGAAGTTGCCAAACAGCCCCTTAATCTAATAACAAATTATACACTAAACAAAAAAGTGAAGTCTCAAGTCGTTAATAGAACATTTTTGACCCCGCTCTTACTCTTACTCGATAATCTCCCGCTGTCACGTATCGTTCTCTGCTGGTCTACAGCCTTAGCCTTATTACCAACCATAATGTATTGTCATTTATAAAAATATTATGTTATGAAATGTGGTTGCTTAAAACTCATTAAAATCTAAGACACAACATTGTTACCATCTCTCATTGCAATATAAATCAAATAACACACTAGACAGTTGAGTCGTCCAAATTGTCCACTGCTTGTTTGGGCACGCTCAAGCTCGCTCGACGCTCGATCCAAATTTAACGCTCGAAAAATACTCCTTCAATTTCCGCTCGGTTGTAAACGAGCCGATCGGCTCATTTCGGTTTGGAAACGAGCCAACTACAAGCAAAAGTCCGTTTAATTCGGCTCGACTCGTGAACAGTGCTAATTAAGAAAAAGGATAAAGGTTTAAGCAGAAGTATAACTATTTTAATTTTCATTTTTTGTATAAAGTTGTATCAATTTGGAGTTTTTGGACTAAGATAATCCACGAACAATATAAGCAAGAAAGGAAATCTATTTTACACACATGTTAGCTTGATGCTTTCAGTAGCAATCATGACTCATTCTATAAAGAACGGGTTGATTGGGCCATTGGGGAAAAAACAAGTTCTATATGTGTTTTTTTGGTCATCTTAACTAGAACGGATCAATTTAATTCTACTTAAATAATCAATGGATTAAACGAACAACTATTATAACATTAGTTAACATTAATCCATGGTCCTAAAGGGTTAGAAACACCCATGGACCATTGTTCGTCTCAACCACCTACTTGTGGTGCCAAACGCCGCTGCCGCTTCCTCGTCATCACCACTGCCCCCAATACTCCACCACCAGCTTTGTCACACACATCACTAGCACCGCAATTGCCACTTCACCACCATCGCTACCACGACCGCCACATCTCTCATCACTCCAATGCCACCAATGTCAGACGTCACCTCCAACATCACCACCATCATTGTTGCCTCAATGGTCTTCACCATTGTGTCCTCTCCACCACCGGCACCATACCCCGTGAGTTCCGTTTAGACTTGAGAAAATGGCTAAAAAAAAGTTCTAGGTTAAGCAAGAGCCCCGCTTGTGCGAAGCCGAGTTTTGGTCTAACATTCATGTCCACATGTTGGGGGCATACAAGAGTTTGGATGTTCTCAGACCAAAAATTGCACCACCATTCACGTACATATGTGTTGGAATAAAACTCGGCCAGTTTTTAAGAATCTTGACAACTTATTAATAAACTTAAAGTAAACAGCTTACTAAGCATGTTGCTCTTTACTTAATCTCTAGTCAATTTAAGTGTTAGCGTGAAACAACTAGTCTCGTTTACACCCTTGAAAGGATATACTAACCAATATTTATATAGCCCCTATAGATATACCTAGTGAAAAAGGTTAGAGGTTGCAAGATGACAAGAAAAGTTAAGTGTGTCATGAATGCTAATATAAATGCCAAGTCTTGTGCGGTTAAATTTTATATTTTTATGTTACTGTATTTGATGTTAAAAAGCAGTATAAATGACCAAAAACAAATAAACCAAACACCATTTCATAAGCATCACCACCAACCCCACCAGTTTACTAAGCAACAAGCCAAAAAACTAAACCATGATTAATTCCATGTTGAGAGATCAGTAAAACATCACCTAGAGAGAAAACCAACATCAAGAATTACAGTTCCGCCTTCTCTAAAGGATTGCTACCAGGTGAATCTGGTGGTGGTTCTTGTTGTTGTTCACTTGTTTCACCTTCAGGTGCAGTTTCACTGTTTTCAGGGTGAAAATTGATTGGAAACTTTGTCACCCTTGGTTTGTCGGTTAATATATTTCTTTGAACCTTATCGATGATCACCTTTTGTGGTGGTTCTTCTTTTAGCTTCTCATCATCATAGTCGTTGTTCACATAATAACCCACACGCACAAACTCTTGACCCACATAAGAGCACGTCAGCAAAAGCACTGTAACTCCAATTATATCTTCTTCACGAATCTTTGATGGGTCTGGTGGGTCTGCCTACCAATGTTCAAGATTAATTAGTAACTACAGTGTTATTTATTAAGTTGCTTTGACAAGGTGTGTAGCAAAATCTACCTGAAAGACAAAACGATAGTTTCCCACATTGACGGGGCCCACCAGTACACTTTCCAACAGTTGATCATAGGTTTCATCCTCAGCAGATCCGACATATATCAGTTTCCACTCCAAATCTGCAGTTAAAAGATAATGATATGAGGTATGGATTTGGGATAACCAAATATAAGAACAAAAGGTTATAATGATGAGAGCGTCAATAATTTAATATTAGATCGGAGTTAAAATAAAGTAAATGTTTCTATTACAAACCCAGTAAAGGTTTACACCAGAAGAAAAAAACATAAACTGGATGACCCATTCAAGTCAATGGAGCTGCATTAGTTGTTCGGGTATTCTTTTAATCCACTTGGTCAAGTAGCAGTTAACAGAAGTGGGGAGACCGACGATAGTGGGGCAGTTAATAAGCTTAACATATTTGTTTACTTAGTGTCTGTTTGATATTTAGTTTCTATCATTCTGAACTTTTGCTTTATTGCTTGTAATCGGACAGCAGCCCCTCTCAAATCAGGCCGGCCAGTTTCTTATCTTTTTCTCAAATTTAATTGAATTCCCAGTTTATATCAGTTGCATGAATAACACAGACTGTGAAACAGTAGCAAACCACTGTAAACAGTTGATAATATTTCAAAAGTATGAAGGGAAAAGATTATGCATATAACTAAGACGCATAAAAAGCTTAAAACTGAATGCATAATGAAATCATATAGAGAAGCATTTCATTCTGCTCATATTCAATACCAAACTCAAGGGAGTCTACACAGGAATATACAAAGAAAGTACTCATGTTCTAAACAAAAATTCATAGGATCGTAATATAACTCAATATCCAATTCTAAACTGATCACATTGGATTAGAGGAGAACTTCATGATTAAGTGCGGTTGGGTGAGAGAAAATTTAAGAAGATTAATGTAACCCACTAGTCAAAGCCCACATCAGATGTGGCTGATAGAGATGTTGTGCTCATAAGGAATGTCTGTCCTCAAATATGACCAATGAGTTTTGATCACATTGCCCGTACATGAGTGCAAAATTCCACAATTAAGTGTGCTTGGACAACAAGGATAGATGACCACATGCAAAGTTCCACTTGGGTAATCAGAAAGAAACCTATGAGCTCCTAGTGGGCCAAATGAATTATATTGATTGTTATGAAGGGTTGGATGCTACAAACGACCTCCTAGGAAGTCTCAAGCAAAGTAACTATAAACAAACCCGTAAGGTCTTGGTGAACAAAGCCGATGTTACACCGTAAGTGTAACCATACTAAGAAAGCACAATTGCAGATTGTGCCAAGACGATTGCCATTTCAAGGAAAGCATGTCTTAAAGAATCTTAACAACATCATACCACAAAAGAAAGACTACATGATCAATTACAGACTCCCAAAAGGGTAGTTTCCCCCATTCTATTGTTTAACAAACACAACTACTACGCTATATGTGGATTCAAACAAATTATCAAGAGATACAGCCCTAATTTAACCTAATTTTCTCATACACTTCGATACAAACCGCTAATTAAAGGGGAAACCATTCCCATTATCTCTCCTCACACATTCAAACAAACTTCCATCAACCAATCCCATCTCCAGAAACCCTAAACCCCAAATCAAACCCCTTGATTACACGATTAACCCTAACAAAAACACCAAACACAACAACAATGTTCAACAACGAGCACACCGATGATTAAACACAAAGGGCATGCAAAGATTACCTTCTTTAAGCGGCGAAACACACTCGTACGATATCTCAAACTGGAACGGCGTGAGAAACGACGCCGGATTGTCCAACACCGTCACGTTCGTAATGTTCACAGCACTCATTGCATAAACCAAAAATCAAAGGAAATTACGCGGTAAAATCAAGGAAATAGTGAAGAGGATAACGTCGGAAGTGAAACCCTAGCTAGCTGCTGGATCTTTTCATATGAATTTGAAAGAAACATGAGATTAATTGGAGACGACGATGAAATGAAATGGGGGACTTGAGGAAATAAGATTGTCGGAGAAGAATGGAGTATTATTTTTGTGTTGTGGGGTCTATTTATATGGTTGACCGGCTATTTGCATTGTCTACCGGTTGAGCCGGTGGGGTAACGACTTAAGGGGTCCACATTTGGGTGTTTTTTGAGTCACGCGATGGCGGGAAGGAAGGCACGTGAGAGTCACATGTTTAAGAAAATAACATTGCAAAAAAGAGTTATTTTGTTATTCTCTTGAAACCGCTCGTAATTTCTTCCTGTTATTCATATCATAGACATCTTTATGTTACAAGATTTAAATCATCGATTTTTTATATAACGAAGGAATCATCAGAATGTTTTCTTAAGACTTAAGAGCTAGTTTGTAAGTGGATTTAACAAGGCTCTCACACTGTATGCGTTGTGTATTATTTTAGGAAGATTCAGTGTTAAGTTTTAGGTAGTGAAAAGCCTAGAATGACCAGGTGATTAACTTTGAGTTATTTTATTATTAGAAATAAACTATTATGACCTTAGATCTTGGTCTTGTAGAATTATGTTGTGTAGTTAAACTATTAAGCGGGTAAATTTAGGTTACTGGAAATTATTTTACATGAAACTTATCCATACATATAAAGCTGGTAACACCCCATGTGAAGCAAAGAATTCTAACTTATTAAAAAAATGTTACATTTATACTTTATTCAGCAAAACATATACATTGAAATAGTAACAGCCCAAAAGAACAGGGGCCAAACAAACCCAAGCATGCACCCACTACAATGCAGACATGTAGTCATTGTCGGAACTTAAACACTCTTATTGGATGCGGGAAGCGAAATTACAATTTTTAAAAGGGGCAAACTCGATATATATATATATATATATATATATATATATATATATATATATAGATATATATAATATATATATATTATATATATTATATATATATATATATATATATATATATATATATATAAAAGTTACACTACTGGAACACAAATTTATACTATCCAACTAAAAACTAACACTGATGAAAAAGATGGGGGTTCTGCCCCACTATCCTTCGCCCTTGCATGGAGGCCATAAGAGGAAGCTAAAGTTGAGGCTTTTTTTTCAAAAACTTTTCATGAAGAGTTATAGATTATCAAGGTTTGTGAATTCGTCAATGTTTTCTTTAAAAGTTGTCGATTCATCAAGGTTTTCATCAAGATTTGTGGTGGTTAAGAATATTAATAGTGATCCTTTTAATGTCTCATAACCAAAAGCTAAATGGTTTCGCTGGCCCAATGAGTTGAAATTTTATACAGAAACATTTATGTCACACCCCAACCATGACGGCGGAAACGTCGAAGTGTGAGGGTTAAGATTGTTCACAGCCACATAACACTATGTTAAAATATAAATGCCATTAACCAATTGTTTTTCAAACATCACAATCAACCACGTCTTACAAGAAAACAATAAACAAAGAAAAAGAATCCAAATGTTTATTTAAGTCTAGGTCCATATCCTAAGCTTAAGCATTTCTTCAATCATCATTAAACTTGCACATTACCTGAAACATGTTGAAAATAAAGTCAACTAACAAGTTGGTGAGTTCTCATGGTTTTAAAGTACAATAAGTATATATCATGAGAAAGAATGTGGCAATTCTAGTCAATGGTCACAAGATAGTAAGTATATAGAACATGCATAGTTACAATCAAACCTTGACTGAATAATATGAATAAGCATGATTAGCTAAGTGTATTTGGTTCCCTAGTGCACAAGCATACGGCTCCTAGGAGCCGGCAATCCCTCGGCTTTAGCACCAAATAGGCTTGTCAGGCCCAAAGATCTAAGACTTCGCCAGGCTAGTTATAGTTAATGATTGCACACGTATGTCACATCTCATATACAACTTAACATATTCAAATAACCACGACTATGTAAAGAATTGCACGTGCGTAATAAGTATCAAAGCGTGTATGAGTTTGTTTGTATAACCAACATGTTTCACCCCGAAAGGTGTAAAATATATGTAAATGGGGCATAAGAACTCACATGATAATAAGAAGACTTGAAGATGAAATACGAATAACCACGAATAAAATTTCCAACACAAACGTCACAAGGCACCTAAATAAGAATAAGGTAACGCGTTATAATCGGTTTGATGATTAGTTATAACGGATTGAATAGAGATTAACATCTATTTATTTTGTGTTATTAAGGTGAATCGAGTTTAATGGAATGATGATAATTAGATTTATTGCGCGAAGGCGAACGACTAATGTAAGGGAAAATTAATCGTACATTAAACCGGTCTATGTATGTTTTATTGATTGTAATAAATCAAGTAATAATTATATATATATATATATATATATATATATATATATATGTAAGTACTTAATCATTTTTATTATTTGACAATGTATATGTATATATTTTACAATGAATATATAAATGTATGTATATGAATATATGAATATATTTTACAATGTAAGTTAAGAATATATGTATAAGTAAATTATTTAAATTATTTGTTAATAGTTACATGTATATATATATATATATACATATATATATATACATGCATATGTTCTAAATAATCACACAACATTGTTTTAAATAATTTAAAGAAAATATCAAAAATGTATTTTGAATTTAAACATATTAATAAAACTTTGATAAACAAAATAAATAATTAGTTAAATAAATTCTGAATTTATAAAATCATTATAGAAAATTTTCAGAATTAATTTTCAGAAAAAAAAGAATTAATTAACAATAAATAAGAATAAAACATAAAATAAAGAAAAGGGAAGAAAAAGGGGGGTTGCCGGGGTCGAACCCGGGACCTCCCCTTGGGGATAAGGTGCGGGAACCAGTGAACCAGGGCCATGGCCTTGGTTCACTTTTGGTTTGTTTTGGTTTTAAACATGGTTTCCCAGTTTCCCCCAAATCCTGATGAACCCTAGGTTCATCTGATCCAAAATCAACCCTCGATTCGGTGTTAAACACTCGAATCATCATGGGGTTTTTGATCCTTGAATCAAATCGAGCATATAACAGGTTTTAATTACCTGTTTAAGTGAGATTTTGAGGGATTCCGAGTTCGGTTTGCTTCGAAGGTTTCAGAATTTTGGGGGTTTATGACTTGGTGATTCTTCTGTGCAATTGAGTGTTCAGAGAGTTGTGGAACTTCAAAACGAATCCGAAACCTTCAATATATAGTTTCAATTACACGGTTTTGAGCTCAACATTCTCGGTTTGAATCCGCGTTTGAAAAGTTACCAAAATTGATATATTCGCGCTGTTAATTGACAATTCTAATTGATTACAGATTGGTAAAGCCGCGTACTGTGATTTAGGGTGATTAATTTGATTGAATTGCAGTTTTAGGCAAGATTCGATTGCGGTGATTGACTCGGTTGGTTCGAGGTTTGATTTGGAAAGGTTAGACGCGTGATAACACAAATTGAATTGGGGTTTGGGTTCGAATCATGGGGCCGAGCGGGGTTGGGCGGTTTGTTTGGGTCAAAACCATAAAAATCGCACGGTTGTAGCTTCGCCGGAGCTCTGCCGGAGCTCCGGTCGAAGCCGCCGGACTGCGGTTCAAGAAAACCCGTATATTACACATTTAGTCCCTGAGGTTTGGGCTGTTGGTTAAAATGTTTTATATTGATTTTAAGTTTGAACTTTGGCAGAATACCCCCTTGAACTTTGGTTTAAGGATTTTCACTTTTAAACACTATTATTATTGTTATTATTATTATTAGTATTATTGTAATTATTATAATTATTATTATTATTATTAGTATTACTATAATTATTATAATTATTATTATTATTGGTGTTATTTATTATTATTATTATTATTATTATTATTATTATTATTATTATTATTATTAATATTACTATTATTATTATTATTACTATTATTATTATTATTATTATTATTTTGTTATTAAAATTGTTATTATTATTATTAATATTGTTATCACTATTATTATTACTAATGAATTAAACTTTTACTAACGAGGCCACGCACAAGCATAAATGAATAAAGTAAAAAGAAAAATACAGGATGTTACAGTCTCCCCAACTTGAATTAATTTCGTCCCGAAATTAAAATAACGAAGGTTACAAAAATAACTCAGGGTAAGTCTTCCTCATATGATCTTCGCGCTCCCAAGTGAATTCCGCTCCCCGCTTGTTTTCCCACCGAACCTTTACTATTGGGGTCGTAGAGGTTCTAGTCTTCTTCATAATGCGATCCATGATTTCGACGGGTTTCTCAACGAAATGTAGGGACTCGTTGATCTGGATGTCTTCCAACGGCACATACAAGTTATCGTCGGCCAAACACTTCCTCAGGTTCGAGACGTGGAAGACCGGGTGAATTCCACTAAGGTCAGAGGGTAGTTCTAGTTTGTAGGCCACTTTCCCGATTCTTTTCAGAACCCTGAAAGGTCCTACAAACCTCGGAGCTAACTTACCTTTCCTTCCAAAACGAACCACACCCTTCCACGGCGAGACCTTGAGAAGGACCATCTCCCCAACTTGGAATTCTAGCGGCTTGCGACGTTTATCGGCATAGCTCTTCTGTCGACTCCTAGCCGTTTCCAAGTTCTTGCGGATAATAGCAACCTTATCGGTCGTCTCTTGTATGAGTTCGGGACCGGTGATAAGATTTTCGCCCATGTCGGTCCAGCAAATCGGTGAACGACATTTACGACCATAAAGTGCTTCAAACGGTGCCATTTGGATGCTCGAATGGTAACTATTGTTGTAGGAGAATTCTGCGAGTGGTAGGTGTGTATCCCAGTCACCACCAAAATCGAGAACACAGAGACGCAACAAGTCTTCCAGAGTTTGGATCGTCCGCTCGGTTTGACCATCGGTTTGGGGATGGTAAGCCGTACTTAAATCCAATTGCGTACCCAGAAGTTCTTGCATAGAAGACCAGAAGTGAGAAGTGAAACGAGCGTCCCGGTCGGATATGATATGAAGAGGCACACCGTGACGGCTTACGATCTCGTCGATATAAATCCGAGCTAGTCTTGATGTCTTATACGTGTCGCGTATGGGTATGAAATGTGCCGACTTGGTCAATCGGTCGACGATTACCCATATGCTATCGTGCCCACGAGGTGTCCGAGGTAGTTTGGTTATGAAGTCCATGGATATATGTTCCCATTTCCACATGGGAATTTCGGGTTGCTCGAGTAATCCACTTGGACGTTGGTGCTCCGCTTTAACCTTCGTGCATGTAAGACACTTGGCAACGTAGGTTGCTATGTCCCGTTTCATTCCGGGCCACCAATATTGACTCCGCAAGTCCATATACATCTTATCGGAGCCCGGGTGAATAGAATAGCGAGTCTGATGTGCTTCATTCATGATAAAAGCTCGAAGGTTATTGTGTTTGGGGATCCAAATTCGGTTCGCGAAATACATCAACCCATTGGCTCTCGCTTCCAGTTGGGCTACAAGATTGGGCTCAAGTTCATCTTTCATACTCTCCTCTCCTTGTACTGCCTGCTGGGCTTCTCGAATGCTTGACTCGATGTCACACTCGATCCTCAAATTTTGCAGTAACACTGTAGTATTGTGGACATCAAGTCGAAATTCAGTGTCAAACTCTCCCAATGTATCGAACCACTGCCGACGGTCGCGAATCTCTTGAACGGAGACCATCTTTTGGTGCGTTTCCTACTCAACGCATCAGCTACGACATTCGCCTTGCCGGGGTGGTATCGGATGTCGCAGTCGTAGTCACTGATTAGTTCCACCCAACGACGTTGCCTCATATTGAGATCCTTCTGATTGAAAACATGCTGGAGGCTCTTGTGGTCCGTGTATACTATACATTGCGTGCCGTATAGATAATGTCTCCAGATTTTTAAGGCAAAGACCACCGCTCCGAGCT
This sequence comes from Flaveria ramosissima, assembly GCA_025215565.1. NCBI lineage: Eukaryota > Viridiplantae > Streptophyta > Magnoliopsida > Asterales > Asteraceae > Flaveria > Flaveria ramosissima. The sequence goes on along the minus strand of CM046037.1, from coordinate 22,906,751 downwards.
CGAGATCGTGCGTCGTGTAATTTACCTCGTGAACCTTCAACTGTCTCGAGGCATAAGCTATGACCTTTCCTCGTTGCATAAGAACACAACCAAGGCCTTGTTTCGACGCATCGCAGTATACCGTGAAGTCGTCATTCCCATCCGGTAGGGCCAGAATAGGAGCATTGCATAACTGGTGCTTCAATGTCTCAAACGCCTCTTCTTGTTCGGCTTTCCACTCGAACGGCTGGTTCTTCTGGGTCAAGAACGTGAGTGGTTTTGCGATTTTTGAGAAATTGGCAATAAATCGTCGATAATACCCGGCTAGGCCAAGAAATGATCGAACTTCCGTCGGCGTTGTGGGAGCCCTCCAATTCTTCACGGCTTCCACCTTTGCAGGGTCGACGTGAATTCCTTGGCTATTCACGACGTGCCCTAAGAATTGTACTTCTTCCAGCCAGAACTCGCATTTCGAAAACTTCGCGAACAGTTGTTCCTTCTTCAACAGATTGAGGATTTGACGAAGGTGGAGTTCATGATCAGAGTGAGACTTGGAATAGATAAGAATGTCATCGATGAACACAATGACAAATTTATCTAGGTATGGCTTGCACACTCGGTTCATAAGGTCCATGAAGACCGCAGGAGCATTGGTTAAGCCGAAAGGCATAACCATAAACTCGTAATGCCCGTACCGAGTGCGGAAAGCAGTCTTTGGGATGTCGTCGTCGTGGACTCGCAGTTGGTGATAACCCGAACGCAAGTCGATTTTTGAAAAGATTGCGGCTCCTTGGAGTTGATCGAAGAGGTCGTCGATACGAGGAAGGGGATACCGGTTCTTGACGGTTAACTTGTTGAGCTCCCGGTAATCGATGCACATGCGAAATGACCCGTCTTTCTTCTTCACAAATAAGACAGGTGCACCCCAAGGAGAAGAACTAGGGCGGATAAAACCCTTCTCGGATAATTCCTGGAGTTGGCTAGAGAGTTCTTGCATTTCAGATGGTGCTAGTCGGTAAGGTGATTTGGCCACGGGGCTCGCTCCCGGGATCAAGTCGATTTTGAATTCAACTTCCCGTACAGGAGGTAACCCACTAAGGTCATCGGGAAATACTTCAGGGAATTCTCGTACAATTGGAACATCCTTGAGTTCCTTCCCTTTGACTTTAGTGTTGACTACGTAAGCCAAGAATGCTGGATAACTCTTACTCAGGCACTTTCGAGCTTGAGTGCATGTCATAAGCTTGAGTCTTTTGGAAGACCGTTCACCGAACACCTTCAACGTGTCTCCGGACGGTAAGGGTATGCGAATGCACTTCTCAAAACAAACGATCTCAGCATGATTCTTCGATAACCAATCCATGCCAATAATAACGTCGAAACTCCCGAGCTTCATAGGAATAAGGTCGATAAGAAATCTATGATCGTCGAGGCACAATAGACAATCACGAATGACCACGTCGACGGTGATCGGTTCTCCATCGGCAACTTCAACAGTGAGAGGTCTTCCCAAATTCGCACGAGGTTTAGCAAGTATCGGTTCGAATTCTAAGGAAACGAAACTCCTATCGGCACCCGAATCAAATAGTACGTAAGCATAGGTATCATTAATAAGAAACATACCTGTGTAGGTTTAAAAAGGCACTTAGGCATAAACCAGGAATTTTTAGAGGAATTCTACGGAGATAGGGTTGAAAATTACGTACCGTTCACCACGTCGTTGTTCGCTTGGGCTTGGTTTGCGTTGATGTTGAAGGCACGTCCACGAGCTTGTGGAACATTGCCCACAAGGCGAGGGCATTGGGGTCGGTAGTGACCTGGTTCTCCACAGTTGTAGCATGCCCGGTTTGGTTCCGTCACTGCGTTCCCCAGTGCTCGGCGACACGTTGCCACGAGATGCCCATACTTGCCGCATAGTGTGCAGATGCGACACGGGAGATTCCCCGGATGATGGTACTTACATGTGTTGCACAGCGGTAGAGGACCTGCATAAGCCCTTGCCACGGGCACTTGTGCTGCCGGTGCAGCCCCGGGAACACACTGCCTCTGGGATGGCTTAGGAGCGGCCACTGCGTAGTTTCGTGCCGGTACAAACTTCCTTTTCCTGTTATCAACCTTAGCCTCCTTGCCCTCCTCGGGAACCGTCTTCTCAGTCTTCTTGGTCCCCTTTGCAGACATGGTGCCTGCCCGGATGTGGTTTTCTGTTAGCTGTGCAGTAATTGTAATAGCTTCTTCTAGGGTTGCGGGTCGGCTACCCACAACGGCATCCTGAATCTGAGGCGGCACCCCCTTGATAAATTTTTCCACATTACGGGCAACAGTATCCACCATGTGGGGCAACAGTATGCTCAGCTCGTGATGGCGGGTAGAATAGGCTAGATGGTTCCCGCCATCCTGTTTCAAGTTCCAGAATTCTTCTTCTAGCTTCTGGATCTCACTTCTCGGGCAAAACTTGGCGATGGCTATGTTCTTGAACTCCTCCCAAGTTAAAGCCAAGATCGCGTCGGGACCTCGGTTTCGCTTTTCACTGTTCCACCAAGTTAAGGCCCTTTGTTGCAGCATACTGGTGGCATACCTCACCTTAAGTGCTTCGGGGCACTCACAGTTGACGAAGGTGTTTTCCATCCCTTCAAACCATTCTAGGAGACCGGTGGCACCTTCCTTGCCACTGAAACTGGGAGGCTTGCATGAACTAAAGTGCTTGAAAGTGCACTTCTGGTTGTTACGACCTTGGTTTGCACTATTTTCGCCTTGGCCGTTGCTGTTGCTTGCGACGTTGGCGATCATGGTGCTGCTGAGTTCAGCCACCATAGTCGGGATGACCGCAGCCATTTGCCGGGCAATTAGGGCGGCAAGCTTACGGCCGGATCTTCCTCGGGTTCCTTGGTAACGAGACATGCTGGGAAAAATATAAATTGAATTAAGATCGGTAAAAAGGGTAATAAGGATGGACAGTTAAAGTAAGAATCATGGGTTGTACGGGGTGATTCCATTTGATGACACATCATCATTTGGAATCGTTGACACGTCAAGATGAATTGACCCATTCGCCTTAGAAACTGGTGTATGTTGGCCATAGTTTATCACTCATCCCGGAAATCCCCAGGTAAGCATGACTGGTCCCGTAGGATTTATACGAAATGCTTACCTTAGCCCGAGGGCCTTTTGCCAGGAAAACCAGAATACAGGTGTCTATGTACCACACTAGTTCTATGGTTCATGGAATCAAAAATCTTGATGAGATATTTATAGGATTAGACCTTAAGTCTAAGAAATTTTTCTATCAATAAGTTCTACTTAGAGACGAGGAGGGATTTAAGTATTAACAATTGTCGGGGAGAATCATCGTTTAATATAAGTCTAGGGAGACGAGTAACATTATGTAATCATGCAGAAAGGCATCTATGCTAAGGCATCACATTGCACATAATAAGGCATAGCGTTAGGCAGCATGCAAACAATATGTTTGTATTCATAAGAATACTTTTCTATAAGGATCATGCATAAACTATAGTCTAGGTCACCATTTCTAATAACCTAAATCCCTATAGTTATGGGCTCTGATACCAATCTGTCACACCCCAACCATGACGGCGGAAACGTCGAAGTGTGAGGGTTAAGATTGTTCACAGCCACATAACACTATGTTAAAATATAAATGCCATTAACCAATTGTTTTTCAAACATCACAATCAACCACGTCTTACAAGAAAACAATAAACAAAGAAAAAGAATCCAAATGTTTATTTAAGTCTAGGTCCATATCCTAAGCTTAAGCATTTCTTCAATCATCATTAAACTTGCACATTACCTGAAACATGTTGAAAATAAAGTCAACTAACAAGTTGGTGAGTTCTCATGGTTTTAAAGTACAATAAGTATATATCATGAGAAAGAATGTGGCAATTCTAGTCAATGGTCACAAGATAGTAAGTATATAGAACATGCATAGTTACAATCAAACCTTGACTGAATAATATGAATAAGCATGATTAGCTAAGTGTATTTGGTTCCCTAGTGCACAAGCATACGGCTCCTAGGAGCCGGCAATCCCTCGGCTTTAGCACCAAATAGGCTTGTCAGGCCCAAAGATCTAAGACTTCGCCAGGCTAGTTATAGTTAATGATTGCACACGTATGTCACATCTCATATACAACTTAACATATTCAAATAACCACGACTATGTAAAGAATTGCACGTGCGTAATAAGTATCAAAGCGTGTATGAGTTTGTTTGTATAACCAACATGTTTCACCCCGAAAGGTGTAAAATATATGTAAATGGGGCATAAGAACTCACATGATAATAAGAAGACTCGAAGATGAAATACGAATAACCACGAATAAAATTTCCAACACAAACGTCACAAGGCACCTAAATAAGAATAAGGTAACGCGTTATAATCGGTTTGATGATTAGTTATAACGGATTGAATAGAGATTAACATCTATTTATTTTGTGTTATTAAGGTGAATCGAGTTTAATGGAATGATGATAATTAGATTTATTGCGCGAAGGCGAACGACTAATGTAAGGGAAAATTAATCGTACATTAAACCGGTCTATGTATGTTTTATTGATTGTAATAAATCAAGTAATAATTATATATATATATATATATATATGTAAGTACTTAATCATTTTTATTATTTGACAATGTATATGTATATATTTTACAATGAATATATAAATGTATGTATATGAATATATGAATATATTTTACAATGTAAGTTAAGAATATATGTATAAGTAAATTATTTAAATTATTTGTTAATAGTTACATGTATATATATATATATACATATATATATACATGCATATGTTCTAAATAATCACACAACATTGTTTTAAATAATTTAAAGAAAATATCAAAAATGTATTTTGAATTTAAACATATTAATAAAACTTTGATAAACCAAATAAATAATTAGTTAAATAAATTCTGAATTTATAAAATCATTATAGAAAATTTTCAGAATTAATTTTCAGAAAAAAAAGAATTAATTAACAATAAATAAGAATAAAACATAAAATAAAGAAAAGGGAAGAAAAAGGGGGGTTGCCGGGGTCGAACCCGGGACCTCCCCTTGGGGATAAGGTGCGGGAACCAGTGAACCAGGGCCATGGCCTTGGTTCACTTTTGATTTGTTTTGGTTTTAAACATGGTTTCCCAGTTTCCCCCAAATCCTGATGAACCCTAGGTTCATCTGATCCAAAATCAACCCTCGATTCGGTGTTAAACACTCGAATCATCATGGGGTTTTTGATCCTTGAATCAAATCAAGCATATAACAGGTTTTAATTACCTGTTTAAGTGAGATTTTGAGGGATTCCGAGTTCGGTTTGCTTCGAAGGTTTCAGAATTTTGGGGGTTTATGACTTGGTGATTCTTCTGTGCAATTGAGTGTTCAGAGAGTTGTGGAACTTCAAAACGAATCCGAAACCTTCAATATATAGTTTCAATTACACGGTTTTGAGCTCAACATTCTCGGTTTGAATCCGCGTTTGAAAAGTTACCAAAATTGATATATTCGCGCTGTTAATTGACAATTCTAATTGATTACAGATTGGTAAAGCCGCGTACTGTGATTTAGGGTGATTAATTTGATTGAATTGCAGTTTTAGGCAAGATTCGATTGCGGTGATTGACTCGGTTGGTTCGAGGTTTGATTTGGAAAGGTTAGACGCGTGATAACACAAATTGAATTGGGGTTTGGGTTCGAATCATGGGGCCGAGCGGGGTTGGGCGGTTTGTTTGGGTCAAAACCATAAAAATCGCACGGTTGTAGCTTCGCCGGAGCTCTGCCGGAGCTCCGGTCGAAGCCGCCGGACTGCGGTTCAAGAAAACCCGTATATTACACATTTAGTCCCTGAGGTTTGGGCTGTTGGTTAAAATGTTTTATATTGATTTTAAGTTTGAACTTTGGCAGAATACCCCCTTGAACTTTGGTTTAAGGATTTTCACTTTTAAACACTATTATTATTGTTATTATTATTATTAGTATTATTGTAATTATTATAATTATTATTATTATTATTAGTAATACTATAATTATTATAATTATTATTATTATTGGTGTTACTTATTATTATTATTATTATTATTATTATTATTATTATTATTATTATTATTATTAATATTACTATTATTATTATTATTACTATTATTATTATTATTATTATTATTTTGTTATTAAAATTGTTATTATTATTATTAATATTGTTATCACTATTATTATTACTAATGAATTAAACTTTTACTAACGAGGCCACGCACAAGCATAAATGAATAAAGTAAAAAGAAAAATACAGGATGTTACAATTTACTTATTTAATTGTTTTTCTCATCGTCTTCTAATGATCAGGAGTCATATACCTGAACAAATAGTATGTGATTGTGAATTGTGACTTTTGTTGTCTCAACTGAAAGATAAACCTAATAAAATTTGAGAAACAAATAGAAATTTTGTTCTTGAATCATGAATCGTGAGTTTGATGCTTTGATTGAATCTATCATACATCGTCTTCACTTTTCTATTCATCAAGAGTGGTTCAATCTTTATACTCACTATTTTACTCTCAATTATTTTAAAGAAACTCTCATATATTTTTCTTTTATTATCATATTATTACATCATCTTTCAAAAGATATTGAAGATCAAAAACAACATCAAAGAAGAGTGTTGTGTTACAACATTATACATCTATTGAAAGGGACAAATCCAAGAAAATCTCAAGCTCGTATTAAAGATCATTTAAAGAATCAGGAATACACAAAATTTATTTTTAATAATCATTTGTATGTTTTTATATTTCAAATGATCTCAACAATATTTTACTAAGAAGTGTATGAATCATGTGTGATTAAACCATTTATTAATTGTTAGTAAAGGTGATCACTACCTTGAATTAGTGAGAAGAAGAAGCTGATCACTTCCTTGATAAAAGTGAGACGTATGTATAATGTGATCACTACCTTTAGATTAGTGAGAAGAACAAAATAATCACTTCCTTGATTAAATAAGATGTGTATACAAGATGATCACTACATTTGGATTTATGAGACATTGGTGTAACGGTGATTCCTACTGTTTAGGGAGACGAGCTAGTGAAGAAAACTCTTGATCACACTTAGAATTAAAGTGATCACTAAGAACTACTTAGGTAGAAGTGTTGATTGTTCTTTGAAGTTCTTCTCTTTCTTTTGATCTTGATCTTTTATCATCTTTGTTTGATGTAAAGCTCTATAGAGAAGAGAAGAGGTTAATAAAAAAATGACATTTGAAGTTTTATGAGGCAAGAGGATAATTAACAAGTGTGGTGGAATTTGATATTCATAGTCAAAAATCACAAAGGTTCTGCCACTTTGATGGTTGATGAGCGGTTGATAGCCACACCTACAAAACCCAACTTTAGCTTTTTGATGCTTGAATGTTATAACTTGTTCAAGTTCAGACTCTTGAGTTATTTCCACTTATTTAGATTTTATTTAACTTTTGGATAGTACCTTTGATCCTTGCTAACTATATGTAATTGATGAGAGTTAAAGTCAAAAATCATATGTTAGCTTTTTGTACTATTTTTGTTTTTCTGTTGTTTACGGTTCTTGTGATGTTTTCAGTTCTAGTGTTGTTTTCACTTCTTGTGAAGTTCATGGACTGTTTGTGTTGTTTCTATTTGTACAAGGGTTAAAGGTGTACAATTTTTGTTACAAGTTTCTTAGGCCAATTTGGGTATAAATAGAGTTGTAGAAAGTGAAAACTTGTTCATTTTTTCTTGTAAATTCTCTTTGATTACTTTGATACAAGAGTTCTTTGATTTCAATTCTTCTTTGGTGCATTTCTTACAATTGGTATCGGAGCCTGGTTCGGCTCAACTCTCAAAGAAGGTGATTGATTGAAGTGAGAAATTTCATCTGGAAAAGTTCGATGGTAAGAACGATTTTGGCTTGTGGAGACTCAAAATGTGAGCCCTGTTGGTTCACCAAGGTGTGGTGGATGCACTCGCTGGAGAAGCCAATCTACCAGCGAACTTGAAGGATAAAGAGAAGAAATATATAATGGAGAAAGCCCATAGTGCGGTGATACTGTCTCTAGGAGATCGTGTGTTGCGAGAAGTATCGAAAGAAACTACGGCGACCAGAATTTGGTCGAAATTGGAGAGTTTGTATATAATCGGTTGTATCTAAAGAAGAGGTCGTATACATTCCAGATAGGTGCTGGTAAGACAATGGAAGACCACACAGATGAGTTTAACAAACTCATATTGGATCTAGAAAACATACATGTGACTTTGGAAGATGAAGATCAAGCCATAATCTTCTTGGCTTCTTTACCCGAATCGTATGAGCATTTTGTTGATACGTTGATGTATGGTAGAGAATCTCTGTCTATGGAAGAAGTTCTTGCTGCCATGAATTTGAAAGAGTTGAAGATACGAACAAATGTTCAACATGATTCGAATGGACTGCATGTGAGAGGCAGAACAGAGTTTAGAAGTGGAAAATCAATAGGGCATTCAAGATCTAAATCAAAGTTCAAAAGAAGATGCAATGTATGTGGATCTAAGAAGCACTTAAAGAAAGATTGTCCCGAGAAGAAAAAGGAGAATGATAATTCTTTGGCAAAAGGGTACAACAACCATGTTACAGAATGATTTTCAGAAGGGTATGAAAGCTATGATGTATTGAATGTAACATATTAAGGAAATCAAGGTGGGTGGATTCTTGATTCAGGATGTTCATTTCACATGACACCAGTTAAAGAGAATTTCAAAGATCTCAAACTAGATACCATGGTGAGGTAAAGTTAGGAGATGATCGACCCTGTAAGATTCTTGGTATGGGAACTGTCATATTCAAGTTGAAGAATGGGAGTGAGATGGATGGGCATCATGTCACGTACATTCCTAGTCTTACTAGAAGTTTGATGTCTTTAGAAACTTTTGAGAAAGATGGGTATTTAGTCAGTCTCAATAATGGAAAGGCAAAAGTGATAAAAGGGTCTCTAGTGTTGCTAGCTGGTACTAGAATGGGTAATAATACATACATATTAGATGGGGATGTGATCACTAGAAATGTATCTGTTGCAATGACCAGTGAGGGTAGTGTTCTTTTGTGGCACAAGAGGCTTGGCCATCTAAGTGAACAAGGTCTAATTGAGCTCACTAAACAAAAGATCATTAATAATGTAAGAATGAATGACTTAGGGTTTTATGAGACTTGTGTTCTTGGTAAGAAGAAAAGATTACAGTTTAGTAAAGTCAAGCATACTACCAGAGATATTCTTGATTATGTCCATTCAGATTTGTGGGGGCCTGCTAGAGTGACCACTATAGGTGGAGATGGATACTTTCTATCCATCATAGATGATTACTCTAGAAGAGTTTGGGTTTATGTGATTAAACACAAGAGTGATCTGTTTTAGAAGTTTGTCGAATGGAAAACATTGGTTGAAACTCAGACTGTGAAGAAATTAAAAAGACTCAGAACAGATAATGGGTTGGAGTTTGTAATCAGGAGTTCAATAAGTTCTGTAAGAAGAATAGAGTGGGTAGAAATTTGACCATTCCAGGTACACCACAGGAGAATGATCTTGCTGAAAGAATGAACAGAACATTATTAGAAATAGTGAGGTGTATGAGATTAAATGTTGGGTTGCCTAAAGGTTTTTGGGGGTGAAATTGTAACCACAACAGCCTATTTGATAAATAGGTCTCCTTCTAGAGCTTTGGGTATGAAAACACCAATGGAGATGTGGACTGGGGAGAAACCTGATTGTAGTCATTTGAGGGTGGTTGGTTCTGTGGCTTATGCTTATATAAGTCAAGATAAGCTAGATTCAAGAGCTCAAAAGTGTATCTTTTTGGGCTATCCTCAAGGTGTAAAAGGCTATAGGTTATGGAGTTTGGATAATTGCAGTCCAAGAATTGTAATTAGCAGAAGTGTTGAGTTTTAAGAAGGTGTTTTGTATAAAGATATTGTTGGGAATACCAATACACCTGTAGCTGATAGTGATCAGAAGGTTCACATTAAGGTGGAGCAGGATGATGATTCATCTGATGGTTCTTGTCACACCCCGACCGACGGCGGAATCATCGGGGCGGACGAACGTGAAATGATTGTTTATAGCTCATGTAATTAAATAAGTTGAAATAATATTAAATATCATTTTCATTGAATAATACTAAGCAATTAATTCATTACAATACAATAAAGATTCAAACAACATACTAACATCTTTAATTAATCTAGGTCCAAGTCCTATATGGGCATGAAGAAGTCCTCAAAATAGCATCCTGAGATATGTTTAAAATAAGGTTAACATATGATGTTGGTGAGTTCCCATGAATTTGTATATACATATATAAACAACTTTTAAGAGGCAATTCAAGTCATAGGTTAAGAAATAATGCAAGAATATATAGATAGCATAATGATACAATCAAACTTTGACAAAGATGGTCACAATAAGATATAATGATTAGCTAAGTGTACTTGATTCCCATGATGAACAAGAATACGTCATCAGGAGCCGGCAATAACCTCGGCTTTAACACCAAATAGGCTTGTCAAGCCCATAGATCTATGACGTCGCTAGGCTAGCAATAGTTAATGATTGTTTTTACAAGATGTCTATCATATAAGGCTCACAAATATCTCAAATAACCATGACAAGTTTATAAACGAATTGCTCGTGCATTACAAGTTTCAAGATGTTTTACAAGTGTATATTTATAAGCTTAACATGTTTCACCCCAAAAGGTGTGAAATAAAGTAAAAATAGGCATGGAGAACTCACATTGTATAATGATGGTTGTAGGGTTCATAAGAAAGCTTAGATGTTCAAAAGTCAAAGGTGATGTCGTAAAGGATAAAAAAACAATAGTTTGAGGTTGAAATTCATTACAAGAAGTTAGGATGTTTAAAGAATACCAAAATGCGAAAGGTAGATTGAATAAGGATTATTGCACCAATTTAAATTCTGGACAGAATGTTTGTTACGTGTATGAACATGTATTATAAATAGCAAACGGTTTCATAAAATTGTAAAAATTTACAACTGACTAGTTCATAGTCTCTCGGACAACTTTCGTTTAGAAACATTTTTATGAAAAGACCTGTAAATAAGTCAAAACAGCAGCAGAAGACAGAAGGTGCTGAAATACGCACTTATCTTGTGAAGGCTATTGTTGAGTCGTCCGATTGAGTTTGAAGACGTATAAACTGTTGTTGAAAAGGTTATTCGATGAAACTAATATTGGAGTCTGATTTTACTAAAATTTAGTTTGTTATGACCAACTTATGGTCAGTTGATGTCAGACTATATTCTGCCAAAATTATAGTAAAGCACTTATGTGCACTTTTAAAATTGTTAAAGCATGAAACGGGTTAGAAGAAATTTATTATGTCGATATATAATATATTAGACTTCATTCGAGTTATAGAAAAAATATTCCAAAACTTTGGCATAGCCATCATTTAGAGAAATAATCTTGTGGAATAACCGAATGCGACGGCATAGCCGTCTATGTGCAAACGGGATTCTTTGTTTACGTTAGCGTGTTGTTAGCTTGATTTAGGAATGTTAGTTATTATTATAAGGTTAGTGAATGTTAGAATGTTAATGATCAAATGATAATGATTGAAACTAAAAGAGATTTAGTAGAAGAAATAATAAAAGTAAGAACATAAAGCTATGAGAACAATTGGATGATAAGATGATTGAAACAATATAGAAATGCATAATATGAAAGCAATATAAGATTATCTTAGTATTATAAAATTCTTGAAATTAACTTTTAAAGAAAAATCTTGAATTGATCAAAACCAAAAGATTAGAGAAAGGTTTGTGAGTGAGATTCTTGAAGAATTAGCAAATGAAACGTGAGGTCTAAAGCTTGTTTTAATAGTTGAGGTTAGGAGAAGGTTATGAATGGTGTTAATGACGAGTTACAAGTCTTTCAAAAGATATTTATGATTGGAATTTGAAATAAATATAAAATTAAATAATTTAAATAAATAAAAGAATAATTACAATTTAAACTTTAAATTTATTATGATTTTAATTTAACAACTTATTTTTTTATAAAATCTTTATATACTTTATAAACCTTACAAGAACTTGTAATTTGATTATTTATTTTAGTTAAATATCTTAAAATCTTATAGATATTAATAACCTTTTAACATTTATAAAATTTATTTTTATAAATTATAAAATAATTATAAATTGTTTAAATGATTTAATAAATGGAAATTAAATAAAAAAATTGTCAATATTGGTTAAATTACACATCTAAAGCATTTGATTCATTAAAATAAATAAAATAATTTTAATAATGGATTTGTCTATCGTATGTTAGTTTAAAGTGGGTCCGGGTTTGGGTTTCTAGTTTGAAAATGGATGGATGTTACAGTTCTCAAGGAGATGAAGAAGGTATTCCGGAGTCTGTTGATACAACAGCTAAAGATTAAAGCATTTATGTGAAGCAACCTATTGGGTATATAAAGGCTAGAGAGGAAGATAAAGTGTGTCTGCTGAAAAGGTCTTTGTATGGGTTAAAACAGTCGCCTTGTCAATGGTATAATAGGTTTGATGAATTTATGGTGACTCATGGGTTTTCAAGAAGTATGTGTGATAGTTGTGTTTATTACAAAAAACTGGTGATGAAAACTTCATTTATCTACTCTTATATGTAGATGACATGTCGGTGGCATGTAGAGATAAAGCAGATATGATAGCCACTAAAGAGATGCTTAAAATGGAATCTGAAATGAAGGAATTGGGTGAAGCTAGAAAGATATTAGGAATATATATATCTAGAGATAGATATCATAAAAAGCTTAAGCTTACTTAGTTTTCTTATGCTAATAAAGTTTTGAGAAATTATCAAATGGATTGTTGTAAGACAATGAAGACTCCCTTAGCTGCTCATTTCAAATTATTTGCTCAAGATGCTCCTAGTACTGATGATGAGCGCGGGTACATAGAGATTGTCCCATATGCAAATGTAGTTGGGAGTCTCATGTATCTTATGGTGAGTCCAAGGCTCGATTTGGCTTATGTTGTTAGTGTGATTAGTAGATTTTAGTCAATGCCTGGTAAGTCACACTAGTCTACTACTAAATGGGTCTTAAGGTACTTAAAGGGCACTAAAGAGTGGGGATTAAACTTTAGTGCTTCTACAAAAGAATGGAACTGTTGTAAAGTGGAAGGTTTTGTTGATGCCGATTATACAAAAGATTTGGATAGGATAAGATCAACAACCGGTTATGTGTTTAAAGTTCTTGAAAATGTTGTCAGTTGGAAGTCTTGGCTGCAACATGTAGTAGCTCTCTCAACAACTGAGGCGGAGTTAGTGAAAGAAGGACTTTGGTTAAAAGGTCTGGTTTTAGAGTTGGGTGTGAAGTTATCAGATTGTGTGGTTTATTGTGATAATCAGGGAGTTGTACAGTTGTCAAAGAACAATGTGTTTCATGAAAGAACAAAGCATATCAATGTAATGTTACATTTTTTAAGAGATATGATCTGTGTTAAGCAGTTGAAAGTGAAACATATTAGTACAAATGAAAACATGGCGGATATGTTGACCAAGAATTTGCCTGGTGAGAATTTTTATTATTGTATTTGTAAGCTTGGGATTGGTTGATGTTTTGGTGACTTTAAATGTGGAACTTGATGAGAGCTAAAGTAAAAATAATATGTTAGTTTTTTGTACTGTTTTTGTTTTTGTGCTATTTACGGTTCTTGTGTTGTTTTCAGTTCTTGTGTTGTTTTCACTTCTTGTGAAGTTCAGGGACTGTTTGTATTCTTTTCGATTTGTACAGGGGTTAAATGTGTAAAATGTTTGTTACAAGTTTGTTAGGTCAATTTGGGTATAAATAGAGTTGTAGAGAGGGGAAACTTGTAGAATTTATTTCTTCTTGTAAGTTCTCTTTAATTACTTTGAATAAAAGAGTTTTTATTCTTTAGTTTCAATTCTTCTTTGGTGTATTGCTTACAGTAACATATACAACAATGGTAAGATTCTCTAGCTTGTAAAAAACTAAAAGCATGTAAGATGTTTTTTTTATTTAATTGAAACTTTAGCAATTTAAGAAAACTTAATGCTATAAGTAAGAGATTGTGTTGGGATTTCTCCACAAATATAAGATTCCACTAACTCTTTTAAATTCAAGTTTGAGTTTGAAATATTGTATATTAATCTTTTTGAGTTTTATAAAAAGATATATGAGAAATGAATTTGATTTATAAACTATATTTTATAAGACTTATGCTAGTAATCACTTGATTCTTTATATATATTTTCTTTTATATTGATCTTGGAAATGCTTGAGCATTGGAAATCTTTGTATGTAACATATGTTAAATGATTATCGACATTTGTCATCACATGTGAACCTTAATTTCTATCATTGTCAACACATGATTAATGAATCGACACCAACTTTGTATCAACATCCTTTTTAATGTCTGGAAATGTTAGGGGCTGTTTGGCAACTTCTGAATGATTAAGTGCTGAACCAATAAGAGGTCTGAACCATTAAGTGCTGAACCATTAAGAGGTCTGAACCATTAAGAGGTCTGAACCATTAAGAGCTAGTATATCATTTAACTATGACCAATACAGATAATATGTCTTAACCATTCAGCATTAGACCTCTTAATCATTTAGCATCAGTATAATGCTTAACCATTCAGAGGTAAATGTCTTAACCATTCAGATATTTGCTCGCTAAACGAATAGTTTGAACCATTAAGTGTTGAACCATTCAGACATCTAAACCATTAAGAGGCTGATTAAGAGGCTGCCAAACAGCCCCTTAGTGAGTCGACAATTTTGCCAGAGATAAATCAATTGAGTAGGAAGGAGATCGATTTCCTCTGGGATGTGACAAGGGCTTGAAGTTAAAGGAGATGGCCAACTTGCAATTGTTGGAGTTACACTCGAGTAAGATACGAACATTGCTTCACTTAGTAGGAGATGTTAGAAAGATTGTTAGATTTATCAAAATTAGTTTATTAAATAAAATTTAAGGGTCTGTATTTTTTCTTTTGAGTTAACGTCTGTAAATTTATTAAAATACGACAAACAAGAAACTAGCTGGCAAATAATTAAAACATACAAATATGACATTGTGTTTTTGAGCCACCCGTTCCAAATTAGGATACGGTTACAACTCCTATTCACAAACCAAAAAAAACGAGTAAGGCATGATATCATCAAATGCAAAAAGTTCTTGTGTGGGCATATTAATTCTTCATTTCCTATTTTTTAAAATTATTTGAAGAACCAAATTTTAGGAACCAATCTCAACCACTAGTTTTCAATGACAAAATTGTAATTAACAAAAACATATTTAAAAATAATTATAAATCGAAAAATAACATAAAAATAAAAAAATAAAACCACAACAGTGTTTCATTCGTTTCTCTCTTTCACAAAAAATCTCGTTTTATGAATTTTTTACAAACACCAATTTGATCTATGTGTTATTTTACATATATGTCAATTATGTAAATGTAAGGCCCCGTTCCCGGGACGCTTACAGTTGGTCATTCATCACGCATAAAACATGTAATTACATTTGTTTCATAAAAATATTGCAGCGGAAACATTCAAAAATGACACCTCATTTCATTATAAACATTTTTGCCCAATAATACATCATTATCCGATTACAAAATACATGTTTGCATTATAACACAAAAGCTTTATAAATGGATGCCATCCCAAAAGAGCTGAGTAGCCTCGCGGTGTCATCCTCAGCAAACATTACCTGTCAACTGGAAAACATATAAAAAGTCAGCGTTGCTGAGTGAGTTCTAGTTTTATTATAAAACATACTTTACTTTCATATAAAACCATTCGTTACTTTTGTTCGATCACACATCATACGTACGCATAGATAATATCATTATCATCTTCTTCATTCATTCATTCGTTCCATATAACTTTACTTGCGCATCGGACATCATCCGTACCAATACCATGTGCTACACCCCGATCAGTCTTAGCTACTGGGCCAAAGTCAATAAATGAACAGCTAAACGTATGCCACAGTACTAGGGGTAAGCGGTAGAGGTTCTACATTAATGGTCAATCACAAAGAAGGACCCGTTATCCGATGCATGCACGACTTTTCATTTCTTTCCACTTTACGTTACATAATACTTCATTTCATTCATTAACATGACATGTAAAGCCATAGGAAAGATAAACATACATCATACTAAGGAACATTAACATGCATCAACATCACGTCATACAGGGCAACATCATACATACATAACATGCATCATGCATAAACATGCAACATCATCATTTCTATACCCGACATGCTTTCTAAGGCCATAAAAGTTACCTTACATGCTCTTACGGGAACCTTTACGTCAAAACTTACCTCTGCACTTTCCCCCGAAAGCCAGAAGTCTAACTACACTTTCTTTCGGGTGCAACAGCTCTATTCATGCGTATGGACATCCTTCAATCGCATGGCCTCCATGCGACTGAACATCATGCGATTGGACTCATGCGGTTGAACATCTATGCGAATGGACATCCAGTCGTGCGTATGGACCTCATGCAGATGGAACTAATACGAATGAGCACCTATGCAACTAACCTCATGCGAATGGACTCATGCGACTAAGCACTTATGCGACTGAACCCTCAG
>CM046037.1:22770094-22885094 GCA_025215565.1 Flaveria ramosissima | reverse complement strand
AATTGCTTATTGAAATAATATTGCTCATAAAACGACACGTGGCATTGTTTGCTAAGAATGTGCCACGTGGCGATACATTGCTTGAAATCATGACACATGGCTAAACCTCCTTTCATTTATTATATATATAGATATATATGTATATATATATATATATATATGTATATATATATATATGTATATATATATATATATATATATATATATATATATATATATATATATATATATATATATATATATATATATTAGTGGGTACACGCGCGTTGCGGCGGAGTGAACAATTACAAGTCTATACTTGTTCTATTTCATTTAATTTATCAGTTGTTTTGTTTTATGGTTTAAATATCTTATACGACTTATGATATTATCATATGTTAGAGCTAATGCATTGTTACAAAACGAATTATTATTAACAAGAATAGTTGAATGATTCAACTTTTAAGTAAACATAAGTGTTAAACATGATCAAAGTTTAACGAATATTTTCAAGAAAAATTCACATTCGATATAGTATAGATTGAATTGCTTTGATACAACAATAAAATGATTTGTTATGACATTAGATATTAACTATAGATATATTAATAGAAAACCATATGGTACATTTCTTTGAAACAAAATGAGAGTATAATAAAAAGATTTCTTATAATATTAAAGATTAAAGCTTGCAATCCTTTATATGTTATCTTAAAATTATTGCAAAATTACAATCTTGTTTTATAGAGTGTTTTATAGATAGTAATAAATAATAGATAATATTGATATAGATTATTATTATCATTATTATTATAAAAGTTTTTAGTAATTATATAGTTAAGTCTTCAAATACTATGATACTGATTTATAAGTTTTATAATAATAATAATAATAATAATAATAATAATAATAATAATAATAATTATTATTATTATTATTATTATTATTATTATTATTATTATTATTATTATTATTACTATTATTATTATTATTATTATAAAATTATTTAGTTAAGTATTCAAATAAGGTAATATTATTTATAAATATATATGTTAATTTAAAATTCTAAAAAATATATAATATTTAATGTAGTGAGTTAAATAATCTTACAATGTTAAATAATGTATTAATCAATGTATTAATTACAAGAAGTTTATTAATAAGGGGTAAAATAAGAATGTCTGCATTGAAAACTTGTATCTAATGCTTAAAAAGTTCTATTAGGTATCTTAATTTTTTTTTATAAAATTACATTTGTATACTACGATTTTGCTTTATATAGTAGTATAGTGGACATCCGTAATTCTCCGCGGTTTGATTTTAAATATATATGTGAATGTTGCAATGATAGTTTTTAGGATTATCATGATTTTAGTGAGTTCAATCATATAAGCGCTTGGATTATCATGGATGTCTACACATGCTTTAGTGATTCGTTATTATATTGTAATGATACTATTATTGAACATATGATATTTAATAAGTCGCAATTCTCCGCGGTTTGATTTTAAATATATATGTGAACGTTGCAATGATAGTTTTTAGGATTATCATGATTTTAGTGAGTTCAATGATATAAGCGCTTGGATTCTCATAGATATATACATATGCTTTAGTGATTTGTTATTATATCGTCATGATACTATTATTGAATATATGATATTTAATAAGTCATGAATATCAATTAAAACAATTACGTTAAAAGTGTTTGAATAAAAACTATGATAAAATGCAGAACATTGTATCATGATTAATGATATGTTATTATTAGATTAATACATATACAATAACATGATAAAAACACAATATTAAATTTAACACAATATTGTTGTTATTGTTATTAATCTTTTAATAAAAATAATCATTACTATTAATATTATTTTTTTATTATATACTTTAGACATGTTAAATAATATGTCGTTTACTAACAAATTTAGTCATAAATACTAAAGTTATCGACTTCTCAAAATACCTCTAGAAAATATAACTATTAGTGATTAAAATGTTTGTTGTATACTTAATTATTTAAATAGTATTTAATAAATTTAAGTGTCATTTTCAAGTATTACAAATAATATAATATTTAATGTATTGAATTAAATAATATTGTTTTATAAAATAATGTATTAATAATGTGTATTAAATAGTGTATTAATTAAAATATAATTTATTAAATAGGGGTATAAATGGAACTATTGCATAGGACACTTGTACTCTATGCTTAAAGTATTGTATTAGGTGTCTTACAAAAATAAGCAAATTACCATCTTATCCTCCTAAAATGCATTATATAGTAGTGTATGTATGTGTGTGTGTGTGTATATATATATATATATATATATATATATATATATATATATATATATATATATATATATATATATATATATATATATATATATATATGTTATATCTTAAGTATAAAGTTTAACTTACCTTAGCAAGGAGTTTATTTAAAAATAAGTTCATTCTTTTGTGTAGCAACTCTTTATTAGACAATAATGCTGATTTTCAATTTACCATTCAAATAAAGTGGTCTCCACTAAATATGCCCGAGTTATATTTGCAAATAAAACAGCTACTAAAAACTAGTTAGGGTTGGTGAACATATCATAGCAAACATTTCGGTATAAAGTTAAGAATATCTTGTTGGTGATTGTCTAGGTGTTAAAATTTCATGACTGAAGGATTACCGACAAGATGAGTTCATGTTGATTTTTGAACTTAACATAAACTACAAATTTTAATCATGATGATTATGGAACATGCTACTAATTTGTATGATTATGATTATCTAAAACAAAAGGAATATTTACCAGTTACTTTATTCTTTAACATAAAATAAAAAAGATTCGACCCCACCCAAGTGTGCTAATATAGGAGTGAGGTGTCCTCCAAATTTACAAAGAGAGACTGAATGACGTCTCATCCACCATTGCTGCTGTTTTTGAAACAAAGTAAATTATACGTACATAAATGATAATCATGTTTGGTAATATTTTCTGACTTTAATTGTATAAAAATTTATTGTTAGGATCTTTGCTATTTATGAAAACAGTAACACTTTTCATCTTTTTAATTAAGAACTAAAGAAAAATAATAATGCCACCCATAGGAGTGTGCCAAAGAAATGATGATAGTTCTCCGTTGTCACCATCTCAAAGTTTTATACTACCGGTTAGTTAATAACCGGTTCACTTAACAAGTCGGTTATGAGGTTTCTTATTTTCGATGTGAGTATATGCCCTATATTATAGGGGATGGTTGTTAGCGGTTGTGAATGAATGAGAGATAATATTTATGGGGGTTTTACCATGATTCCCCATATTTAGAGAAATATGGGGAATCATGGTACAACCCCCATAAATTTTTCAATATTTAAAAAGTGGTTGTGAGTGGAGTAGAGAGAAAATGTAATGATAAAAATATTAAAAAGTATTATTTAATTGAAAGAGATAGTAAAAAGTAGTGTTTTTAGTGTAAATATGAGGATAGGGTTGGGGAACCCATTGTGAATGCTCTTAGGTTAAGTAGTTTTTCACATCTATCTCAAACGATATGATTTAATGGTGAAAAAATTTTTAGAATCATACAAAAGTTTGAAAGAAATACATGACCACATTTGTTTCATATGTCTCATAACACTGTTCGCGATCTTACAGCCCGCCCTTCCCACAAACAATTTTAGTCACCATGTCAATTCAGCTTTTCACTTACTCTCATCCATTCTTCCCACAAACACATTTTATCTACAATGCTTCTTTTCCGTTCTCGATGCCCCCTTAACGCCACCGCAACATTATGTTTAACAATATTAGGGGCTGATACATATTAGGTTTTAGGTTGTGTTAGGATTGACATGTTAATTTAACAAGTCTTGTACGGGTTAACCTATTCAACCATTCAGTTAAACACGTCGACCCGGTAACCAATTTACTGAAATAGGTCCACCTACTAATCCCTTTTATGACCAAGCCACCAACCCAATTAAGACTTTTACAACTTTGATTATCACCCATCAACACATTTGATATGTTTAGATGATTGGAACTTGTTCGGATTATATCAATTTAAATGTATGTGTGTTAGGGTTTATGCTTTTAACACTTGTCAATATCTTGTTCTATGAGCAAGATGATTCTGCTTTAGATCCAGATTGATAGAAACAAAAAAGATCACTCTCAATATATACAAAAGCAATCAAACGGTAAATCAATTAGTATTAAGTATTAATTAACAATATAAAGATCGAACAGTAAGAACAATATAAAAACAGATAAATATATTCTTTGCCTGTTTTCTCAATTGATTCACCAAGGTGCAAAAGTTACAAGTGTTCTCCCAAGTTGCAATACTTAATGAATGAGAAATACAAAACACTAGTTGATTTTGCCTATTCAATCTCTAAACGCTTATGCATGCCATTTTCACGTCCTGAAAATCTAGGCATTCGTAATCTCTAATACATTAATCACATAACTGATATTACATCAATTTAGGAAATTTACACATCAGTACAAGAATACTTTTGGGCCTTTATCCACATATAATTAATTAAGCGTCACGATGCGTAGACTCGCAACCGTAAGTTTAAATCATTACCTACACATCAGTAGTTATGTGTAGTTAAAAAGCACGCTATACTTGCACATATATGTGTGATAATTGAAACTAATTGATACGTGTGGCTGTAGGTATTATTTGTTTGGATGGCACTTAACATAGCATATATATATATATGAGGTGGACTATAGCGATGACATATGTCATGAATATATGATGGGGTAAAAGTAATATTATGCCTAGGTAAAAGTGGTATATGTATAAGTGTTATTGGTTTTAGTGTATAGTAATAAATATAGATATGTTGGTAATTTACACGATAAATATAGATATGTTGGTAATCAGTGGCGGAGCTTGAATTCTTTCGTAAAGGGGGCGGAGGCGAAATTAATTTTTTTAGGGGGGGCGAACTCGATATTTATATAAAAATTTACACTACTGGACCAAAAATATACTTTATCGGGCTAAAATTTAATACTACGGACGAAAAAATGGGAGGGGGCGGTGTGACGACCCTAAAAATAAGGTTAGGAA
Organism: Flaveria ramosissima; assembly: GCA_025215565.1. NCBI lineage: Eukaryota > Viridiplantae > Streptophyta > Magnoliopsida > Asterales > Asteraceae > Flaveria > Flaveria ramosissima. Next base: position 22,880,018 of record CM046037.1, on the reverse strand, counting down.
AAATTAATCTACGAATAAATTCTCTTATATGTTATTCATTATTTGACTAACCTTACATATATATTATATGTGTTTACGTGTATATATATGTTGCACGTATGCATAGTTGCATGCATGCACAAATTTTTACGTATGCATGTGTCCATATACATAAGTTTTAGATACCAAACATTATGTGATCAAATGTTACAACTTTGTAACATCAAATCATACACCAAATAAATTAAAATACAACTCAATCAAACACCACAATACAATTGAACAAACCTAAACACCTAAACCGCAACATAAGCATAATCTAGACTTTTGTCTCGGATCATTAGAGCTATAAACCACCCGATTGAAATCATAAGCATGGTGATTAACACCTTAATCGGCTAGCACACATAACCCATCCCACAAACCGCCACCTAGCCAATAGAACACCAAGCTATTTCCTTTGTTTGACACTTAATAAACCTATGTGTGGCCTACTCATCAAACCTATTAGTAGTCTCATGATGATGCCATTAATGGCAACCGACCCCTTCACACTATTTGAAGTTCTCGGCTAAATGAAGTACACCACAAACCACATACCATTTCGACCACCACCCCTACACTCTCTCTCAAAACTCTCGGACACCCCATACCCGAAGATCACCATCACCTTTACACCGCACCATCTCAATTCTCTCGGTCACCATCTCTTCAACCAAATACCATCCTCATCCCCACCCACGGTCACCTCTATACTACCACTTCTTTCTCTCTAAGTTCTCGGTTGCAAGGAGAACAAGGCTTTGAAGCTCAAGATCATTCCAATCGATTCATCAAGGAAGAAAGAAGCTACCAACATCTTCTTTTCACCCTCTCCTTCTGTCAAAATCAAGGTTTCATCCTCTAAACCATAACTAGTTAAGATTACAAAGGCTATATATGTGTTTAAATAAACACATATGACTAACCCTTTTGATTTAACATTCAAGATCTTCATGAATCTTACAAATATATCAACTTTATTTAAAAAGCAGTAAGGAAGGTTTTATAAGTCTAAAAGAAATAAATAAATAAAGATAACCAAAAGTTATATAAAAGAAATTACCAACAAAGGGTTGAAAATTATGTACCAACTTACTAAATTCAGTTTGATATGTATTTGACTGTGATTGTGGGAACAAACATTGGAGATATGTTTAGAATATTAAGAAATATAGTTCTATAAATTTTGATGCCATTACTATAAGTGAAATAATGTATATAAATTATCTAAGTATTTGGAAGAAAATTTCATGCTGGAAAAACCGACCCTGGAAAATGGTTGGAAAAATTATATATTGATTAATACGATTTATAAGACTTGAAGAAAAAGTTTTGTTACCTAATTTAAAGTTATGAATAAGTTATGAATTTTAGAAGTTTCTGCCATATGAAAATCGGGAAAAATACTTAAACTTTGAGTTAAATTATGAAAAATTTACAGAAAATATGATAACTAAATTAGAACAGTTTGAATAAAGATTATAATTTTTAGACACATTCTGCTATTTTTACTGACTATTGTTAAAGTAACAAAAATCAAGAAAATAGTCTCTGCTATGATTTAGAATCTAAGAAAATTTTGAGAAACTATTAATATTGTGACATATATTCTGACAAAGTTTGATAATTTTTAGAGGTCTGAAAGTATTTCTTATAAATTATTCAAATAATATAAAATTTATAGAAAATAAACTGTAATTAATTAGAATATGAAATTTCAATATATTATGTCTAATTTTTAGACCCACCTTCTGTAATTTCGTAATATATGACTTAATATAATTTCTAAAACAAATTTTATAGTTTGAGGTGCTAAAAATATTAAAGAAAAGACATTCCTTTTTCTAAACTATAAATATTTTTGTTTATAGGTTATCATTGGGAGTAAGAGGTGAGATTCATAGCCTCATTTTTATTTTTATAAACTTTTGGGGGGAAAAGCATACTGTTTTTATAAATTGATGCATTACTAAGATTTTTGAGATATACTGTCATTTATGTTACAACCATTAATTCGGATGTGAAACCGTTGGATAATATTGGTAGCGCTACTTAGGAAAATATTTCCTGCACCAACAGGATGAGTGTTGTGATGCTATATTATCTGATTTTATGAATTATGTTATGACAGTTATGAATGATCTGATTATTAAGTAAGGTTTGGTTGTATCTGATGCATCAATAATATTTTGTTTAAGATAAACCTGTGAACTCACCAACTTTATGTTGACTATTTTGAGTATGCTTTTTCAGGAAATCATCATGACTAACAGCTTAATGTTTTCTTTTGATGTGTATAACGGCTGGGGAGAAATAATGGAAAAAGTCTGTGTGAATCTAACTGTGAATATGTGTGATCTCAGTCTATCGGTGGACGCGCATTTCCACCGTTACTGAAGATGTAGCAGTTAGATAATATGTTTGTAATAGGATTATATTTAGATCAAATTTTGACTGTTATGATTTATTGTAATCCTAACTTTAATATTATCTTTAAATTATGAATTAAGTTATGTATGTTTTGTTCTGCTGTGCTATCTGTTAAACTCTGTTAATCAATGAGTTCTGAACAAACGAGTCACACCCAAAGCATCTCACGCTTCCGCCGGGATGTGATAGGCTGCGGCCCTCCCCAGCCCATATGATGCTCCAAGAATATTAATTCTTTTCGAACACTTAACGAATGAGAGTTTTTATTCACATTCGTTTAAAAAATAAACATGGTCATGAACTATTCTCGCACAATTAGCGAACTTAAATGAACATAAACAAACAAATATAAATTTATAAACATAAACAAACACAAATGAACATTTATAAACTCGAATGACTACAAACAGTCATAAATATTCAATATGTTTGAATAAAAATGCATTTTTTTCAAATAACATTATGTGTTTCCAACAAAAATAAATAAGTACTTAACATAATTATTCAAAATACTTTACATAATTATCATAATATAATAACACATATATTTAGAAGTTCGTTAAAATTTGACACAAACTAAAATTAAAATGATCAGGCGTGACATGTTGGCGTATGCACATAATTGTCCACATGCCCTAAATGGGTTGTTCATTTGAGAACTCACAGTTTTGTTTTCATTCGATTAATTGTTCGCTCAGATAAAACACATCTTAGTAGAGAAAGTTTAAAAGATTTCATTCACTCCATCAATAGATTTAATTAAATATCTATATATAAGTTTTTATTTAATTAGTTTATTTATATTATGATATCAAAATGTAACAACATCAAACATTTATCTTTTTCCCCCTTAAATGTAGATTTAAATTATAGTCTAGTTTAGTAATAAATATAAACTAGGTTTTGGCGTCACGCATTGCTGCGGCTATGCGAGTTTCAACGTAACCGTAAACCAAAATCAAAATGAAGGTTCGAAACCATAAAATCAGCAAAATACACAAAGCAAAACACACCCAAACCCCAAATCCATAACACACCAGTACATGCAAAACCCAAAACTAAATCAAAGCCCAACACCATACACAAAACAGACGAAAATCAAAGCCGCAAAAGGCGACACAGTTTAAAATAAAAAACCAACAAAAATCAAAGCCCCAAAAAAAGCAAACAAAAGGAAAACCTAAACTTTAATAATGAGGATTATCAAGATGTCGATGACGAAAGAAAGAAAGTAGGAACCCGGAGAAACACAACGCCAACAAACCCTATAAACGAACATAATCTAAACACATATAAAAAAGACGTGTCCAGACACCAAAAACTCACAAGAAAAATCCCACTACCAAACCTCGAACCTACATCCAAATCAAACAAAAAAAAACCACCAACCAAATGTTTTAATAGTAATAGATAATAGATAATGTGTTGGTAATTAAGGATATATATATTATGTATGTACATTCAACATGATATATTTAGGCAATAATATTTAAAATCATACAAACAACTAACAATCATTGTTTATGAACAGTTAACGAATAAGACTAACCGAATATAAATGAACTTAAACGTACGAACACATACAAATTTATAAACATAAACGAACACAAACGAATCGGAAAAAATTGAACTTACGGTTTTATTTTCACCAAATGAATTGTTCGCTCATGTTCATTGATAGAAAAAATTTATACTCTCTTATAAAAAGAAAAAAGTTTCATTCACTTCATCAATCAATCCAATTATATATCTCTACATAAGTTTTTTCTTGAATTTGATTACCGACAATAACACCACCGTCGCAATAAGACTTGTTCTTTTTAATTTAAACCTCAACGCGGATTCAAACCCAATTATTTCTATACTCATTTCACATTCCAACTGTCATGTTTCCCCCAACCATATATATATATATATATATGTATGCAGTATACTGTATACATCATCCTCTATCTCTCCATAACTCAACTTCACACTACACACTATACAATCATATTCATATAGTACCATATATATGGGTAACTACGTTTCATGCACCCTCACTCACCAAATCGGAAAACACTCATCTTCTACAAAAGTAATCTTTCCGAACGGCAAAATCCGTAAATTCGACGAACCAATCAAAGCTGCAGAACTCATGTTCGAATCCCCAAACTCATTTGTCGTCAACTCCAAGTCCTTACGCATCGGATCGCGCTTTTCGGCCCTCAATGCAGACGATGACCTTGAATTTGCGTCGGTTTACGTCATGTTTCCGATGAGTCGGGTCAACGCCGTCGTCACCGCCGCTGACTTGGGGTCCCTTTATGTAACTGCTAAGAAGATCGGAAGAATTGCACCGGAGATTGTGCCGGTGGTATCGCAGAGGTTGAAGATGGAGGAATGTGAAGAAGTGTTGTCGCCGGAGTTTAAGCGACGGATTTCGATGTGTAGATCGAAGAAGCCGTTGTTGGACACCATTGCTGAAGAACATGTTTGCTCCAGATGATGATGATGATGATGATGAATGATGATGATTATTATTATTTTTGTTTTTGTCTACTCAGTTTGGTGTTAAAAGATTCTTTTTGGTTTTGGTGAGTTTGATAAAAAGAGTATATTGTTTTTTTTCGATTTTTTGCAATTTAAATTCCTCTACGGATGTTTTTAGGTTGCTATGTTTTTGTTGTACGCAAAACTAAAGTTTATTGTGTATAATATTACATTTTTTAAATTTCAATCTCTCTACCCTTCACCCTTTAAATGGCTGTTAACAACCTAACTTACTAGTTGTCATATTCTACCCCTGAACTAACAGAAAAGAACAGATAAGCCCTTGCATTTTATCTATTTGACTTTACTATGTAACAATCTCCACGTTAAAATCAATATAGACTCTAACCAACACATAAAGCTTCTACACAAAACTTAAACTTCAAACCTGGAAGTGACTTGATAAAAATAACAGCAGGGTTAACACTAGTATCAATTTTAACAACTTCAACTGCACCAGAATTGATTATATCTCGAATGTATGAAGCTTGATATTAATATGCTTTGTTATTTCATGAAATATATTATTATTAGAAAGTTGTATTGCCCCTTGATTATCACAGAGCACCAAAGACTTTACCAACTTCAAACCCATCTCACCAACAAAGCGTAGTAACCACACAGCTTCTTTCACTGCCTCGGTCAATGCTATATACTCAGCTTCAGTAGTAGACAATACTACTACTGGCTTTCCAACTTACCACATTACCAAGAACTCTAAATGCATAACCAGTTATTGACATGCCTCTGTCTAAGTCCTTAGCAAAATCAACGTCCACAAAACCTTCCACTCACATCCTATCATGAGAAGTATCACCAAATGATAAGCATCATTCCTTAGTATGCAGGATCCATTTGATTGCAACCTAATGAGACTTACCAGGAGAAACCAAGTATCTGTTTACTAGACTAATTGCATACCCAAATCTAGTCTTGTACAGACCACTAGATACATCAAACTCCCTACTACATTAGCATATGAAACCTTTTTCTAACTTCTTCTTCTAATTTTGGGTATCCTTGACTTGACAACTTAAAATGTGAAGCCAATGGAGTCTTAACTAATTTACATCCACTCATGCCATAGTTAATCAAGACCTTGTTAGTGTAAGCAGTCTGAGTGAGCCTTAAAAGTTTCAACTTTCGATCTCTATGTATCTCCATTCTCAATATCTTCTTAGCAACTCCTAACTCTTTCATCTCAAACTTTGTCATGAGTAAGCTCTTGAGTGCTGCAACCTCTTGCTTATCCTTTGTAGCCACTAGCATATCAACAACATACAGCAGCAAACACACATACTTTCCCACGTCATACTCTCTAAAATACACACAACTATCATAAGAACTTTTATAGAAACCATGGGTGCCCATAATATCATCAAATTGTTTGTACCACTGTCTTGGAGACTGCTTTAGTGCATACAAGGACTTCTTTAACAAGCACACTTTGTCTTCCAACCTAGGCTCTACAAACCCACAAGGTTGTGACATGTAGATCTGCCCCTCTAAGTAACCATGTAAAAAGGTAGTTTTTACATCTAATTGTTCTAATTCCAAATCAAAAACAAGCAATCATAGACAACAAAGTTATAATAGAGGTATGCTTTACCTCTGGTGAGAAGTCTCGGTATAATCCACTCCAGCCTTTTGAGTGAACCCCTTTGCTACCAACCTAGCTTTATATCTAGGACCCGTGCTCCCTTGCACACCTTCTTTGAGTTTATACAGCCACTTACAAGCCACCAACTTTTGATTTTTCGGCCTATCCACTAATTCCCAAGTGCCATTCTTTTGCAATAAGGCCATCTCCTCTTTCATTGCTCCATACCACTTGTTACTTTCCTTTGAACTTATGGCATCTGAGTAAGTTAGTGGTTCATACATGGAGTCTTGTTCAGTTGCAATAAATGCAACAGGTAAGATATCTTCATTATCTCTAAACCTCTAGGAAGGTATGACCTTTCTTCTTGGGCATGTCTCTAGCAAGATTGTACTCAGGCATACCCGGTTCTTCCAAACCTTCAACTTGAATAGACTTGTCTTCATATGAATCAAGCTCCACCACAAGGTGAACTTTATCACTTGTCATCACATTAGAACTGAACTTCCCATCTATATTGCCCACTACATCTCTGTAAACCATGCTTTCATGAAACACTACGTCTCTGCTAATTATCACCATAAGGGTGCCCTTAGGCCCCGTTTGATTTGCACGGGTCAGCGCTGACTGGCTTACTGGCGGACTCGGTCAACCGGTAAGCGTGTTTGATTTGCGCGAAATTATCTACTGACCGGGTCTAGAGGTCTGACCCATACCCTAAAAATCGGGTTGCTGACCAAGAAAAAGGCAGTCGGTGCTCGCCCCCTCTTCCCCTGTCCTCCACGACCCCCTCCGCCAACCGTCATGCCTCCGGCGCATTCGGCCTCCCTCTGCGCACTGTCGTGCCTCCGCCGCTCTTCCCACTCCTCCGCGACCCCCTTCCAGAACCGCCATCCCTCCGCCGCTCTTCCCACCCCTCCGCGACCCCCTCCGCCAATCAGTGTGTGGTGTTTCTGGTAGCATGTGGGGGACGCCGATGGAGGTTTCAGTGGTACTTGGGTTGCTGGTTTTGGAACTCAGTGCGGAGCCATGGAAGGGTCATGTGATTATGTTCAGCGAGTCACCAGACATACTTCATATGCAACATGAATGCAAGGATGAACACGAATTTCCAAATTGTGTTTACTCCGGTGACTGCAAACCAGATGGGGGTGGCTCTACTCGGTGTGTTTTCAAAGAATTTGTTGACTTTGTTTTCTTTAAGAAGGTGGGGAGATCAAACAGGAAGATATACCTAGTGTGACCACCGGTGAGGATATGGTTATTTTTATATCCAGTGATAAGTAAACTTTTAATTTTAAGATTACCTGTTAATCCTGATGCATCAAACTCGTCAGAACTACGGGGCAATATGTTCATTTTTATCATTCAGCATAGTCAGTCAGATACAAAATCAAACAGCCAAGTTTCAGTCAGATGCAGACTCAGTCAGAACTTCTAACCGGGTCAGCTTCTGACTCAGTCAGATCTTACTGAGTCAGTTTTTCAAACAGCCCCTAATCTTCCATAACCTGTACCCTTTTACTCTCTCAGGGTAACCTAGAAGAACACACTTGCAGGCCCTAGGCTCTAGCTTCCCTTGACTCACATAGGCATATACCACTAAACCAAACACCCTTAGCCCACTATAGTCTACCTTACACCCAGTCCACACTTCAATTGGACACCTCATACCTAAGGCCCTAGACGGTGACCTATTAATAAGGTACGCTACAGTAGTTACAACTTCTACCCAGAATTGTTTTGGCAGCACTGAACTTGTCAACATACATCTCACTCTTTCCAAAAGAGTTCTATTCATACGTTCTACCAGCCCATTTTGCTGGGGAGTTCCTGGCACAGTCAAGTACCTAGCTATCCTATTCTCTTTATAGAATTTGTTAAACTCAACTCCACAGTTTTCAAGACCATTATCAGTCCTTAACTTCTTTACCTTCTTTTACGTTTGAGTTTCAACCAAAACTTTCCATTATTTGAATGCCTTTAAGGCATCGCTCTTTGATTTTAGGATGAACACCCACACCCTTCTTGAAAAATCATCAATTATAGACATGAAATAACATGCCTTCCCTAGAGAATGGACTCTAGCAGGACCCCATATATCTGATTGCACATAGTCTAGTATTCCCTTAGTGGTATGTTTCCCTCTGTTGAACTTAACCCTCCTGTGCTTTCCTATTACACAGTTTTCACAGAACCTAAAGTTGCTTTGGGTTAGCTTACCCAAAACCTGTCAACTTCACAATTCACCAAGGCCTTATTGACTAATATGACCCATTCGCTTATGCCATAACAGGGTTGTATCAAGATGATCCCCAAAAGTAGCCATAGATGCTGCTCCTTGGACACCATGACCATCCATAACATATGTATTATTGCCTTTCCTGGATCTAGTTATAAGAATCAGAGCTCCTTTGCACACCTTGGCCTTTCCATCTCTTAAACTAACATGATAACCCCTTATTCAAAGGTTCAAGTGACATCAAGCTTCTTTTAAGACTAGGAATGTACCTTATATCTTTGAGGGATAGTTCATTCTCATTCTTTAACTTTAGCTTAACTGTGTTAATGCCAAGAATGTTACATATCCTGTTGTCACCTAGCTTAATAGTTCCAAGATCTTGTCTCTTTAGTTTAGAAAAATACTCTTTAATTGGGGTCATGTGAAAAGAGTTGCCCGAGTCCAAAACTTGTCCTTTCATGACTTCATCATTAGTCACACTACGGACATCTGAACTTTCATACCCTTAAGAAGAATCAACTTGAGAAACATTGTTGATATGGCCCTTACGACTTCCACCAGCATCATTCCTTTTCTTCTTCCATTCTGGACAGTCCCTTTTGAAAGGCTTGTCAAAATTACATACGAAGCACCACTTATTGGTCTTAGACTTAGATCTGGATTGGCCCCTTTGCTTGAAGCTTCTTTGATTAGATCAACCCCTCACCATTAGCCCTTCTCCACCTTCATTCTTATGATCAGTTGGTTTCTTTAATTCTTTAGAGTTTAATACGGCTAATACTTCTTCCATTAACAAAGTTTCTCTTGTGTACATTAAAGTATCCACAAAATGCTCATAAGAGTGTAGGAGAGAGGTGAAAAAGATGATCGCCTGGTCTTCCTCATGTAATTCAACCTCTGTGTGATCTTTTAGTGACTTTCCTGGATTCATCTGAATGTATACAACCTCTTCTTGAGATATAGCCGATTGGCTAGTGGTTTTGTCATGTATAGCGATTCTAACTTTGACCAAATCCCCGCCGCCGTTGTTTCCTTTGAGACTTCTCTCAACACCCGGTCACCAAGGCTGAGTTTGATGAACTGTGTGTATTCTCCATGATCTTCTCCTCCTCTTTTGTTGTGAAGTTCCCAGCAGGTGTTATTCTCTGTTTAGTGCATCTACTACTCCATTATGCACCAACAACACTCACATCTTAACCCTCCACAGCCCAATATCATTCTTCCCTTCGAATTTCTCCAATTCGAATTTTGTCGACACCATCTTGTTCTTCCATTAGTTAATCGTTCACCTATTCGAGCCCTCAACCAGGCCATGATACCAACTGTTGTGCAATTAACAATCAATGAACAATTAATGAATCTAACATGAATTCCAAACTTGTATTATCAAGTTGATTACAAAGTGTTTACAAAAGAAAGATGAAAACAAGAAGGAAATCGGATGATCTCTAATCACTCTACCTTTCACCCTTTAAATGGTTGTTAACGAACAATTAACAACCTAACTAACTAGTTGTCACATTCTAACCCTGAACTAACATAAGAGAACAGATAAACCCCTGCACTTATCTATTTGACTTTACTATGTAACATATATTAAGACGTTCAAGAAATTTTGGGGCACTGCTCCCTTTAACATGACAATTGCGTCAGTTGGCGGCGGTCAACGGTGGTGAGTAGGTGGTAGGGTTGATTAGCACGGCTTGATTGGCGGTGGGTGGTAGAGGCGGGGTTATTTAAGGTATTTATAAACATTCATGTAAAATCCTATATAATATCAGAGGATTCTAAATTCTATTAAGTGTGGGATTTTGATGAAATCAATTCCAATTCTAAATCCTTCTACAAACCAACCAAACACACTAATAAATAGAATTCAAATTTTAATTCCATTGATTTTCAACGAACCAAACAGGCCCTTAAAGGTTGAACAAAGAGGTTGAAAAAGGAGGAGTAGGTTGAACAAGAAGGATTATGCAAATTACTTAAATAGACTTTTTGAACTAAAAAGACGAAACTATCCTACATAAATAGACTTTTTGAACTAAAAAGACGAAACTATCCTTATATAAAACTCACTTGATTTGACTTAATGACAAGAACAAATGAAAGTTTGCTTAAATGACGAAATATATTACAATTTTTTTACATAAAGACCATTTATTATGCTTTTTGAAGATAAAAAATGAAACGAACAACTTTTTTTACATAAGTATGTTTTTTGTAATTTTCTTTTAAATTTAAATTAACCTGTTTAAGAAATTTGACGAAAATTTATGACACATTCTGACAAGAAGTAGGGCTTTGGTGTCAATGATCTAGTGGAAATTTTAGGGCTTCTCATCTCGGGTGAAATGGGTCCTATGTATGTAGAGATGTATAAAAATATCTATATTTGAAACCGAATACGAAATATTCGAAATTTTGGATTCGGATTCGGATAGTGATTTTAAGGATTTTCGGATATCCGAATTACCCGAAAATATTTTTATGAAAATTATTAAAAATAAATTTTAATTAGAAATTTCTTTTATAAAAACTTCGGATATCCGAAATCTTTTTTAATAAAAAATGATATTTTTTATAAAAAATATTGAACAAGACATAGTTTTTTTAGAATTCGGATATCCAAATCCGAATTCAAAATTTTGGATATCCAAAATTTCGAATACAGATTCTGATAGTTGTATCCACTATCTAAAATTTTCGGATATCCGAATTTAAACATCCCTATATATGTGTCGTTTTTTACAACAAAAAATGCGCGTCACACATTTCGGTAGAAAACATGGTTGTTTTCTGGTAGTGTGCACCCATCTATTTCCATGCCAGTGATTGAGGCCGTTGTTCTTTCCACATTACCAACAAGTTTGACAATGTGTCAAGGCCTTGCCAAACAAAACTGGTTTCAAAACCACCTTCAAATTAAACCATGATTTCAATCCTAAACTACCTAGAACAATAATAAATTTCTAACTGTAATGGACTTAACACTACCTGTCAAACCTTGTGTTATGTCCTGTCCATATATTATTTATGCTTTGTTGTGATCTTGACTATGATATGAAATCACTAATATCCAAAACAATTAAATGATACACAATTTCTTAATAAATATAGTCTAGTAGTGACAAAGTTATTGAAGCAAAGAGATATAAAACACAATAATTAAACACAAGCAATATAAAATTTGAAATTAGGCGATGGTCTCAAGTTCCAAAACTGTGTTAGTGGAAGCAAACTCTAGGAGTTGTTGATCACTTTCAAATAGTCTCATATGTTCTTCTTCAAGAGTCACCATTGCTTCAATCCCATCTCCATCTGGTGTGTTGAACAATATGAACATGTTCTTCACCAACAAATCTGGAATCGTGACCCATCGCGGATTTCCCCACCCAAAATCTGTTTGGTAATAAGGCGCGTTGTGTACATCGCTGCACCTGTAAACATCAACATCACCAAACAACTCTTTTGTATTTTTTACTGATTCACTAACACTCGTCAGCCAATCATGCAAACTTCGTTTATCTCCACTATCACGAAGTTCTTTGATTTCTTTCTTCAACTGAAGCACTAATTTTCCTAGATTCATGATTTGGCTCTCGTGATCGTTTGATATTGTGAAGTACCAACTGAAGTTTCCAACAGAATCATCTGGCAATGGTGTAGCCAATCGCTGCCGCATGTTTACCAGCTGAATCAAACTTGAGGTGGTAAAACGACCAGTTTTTGCCATTGATGCACCAACTGCACATTTGTAAAGAAGTGCGGTTATAAGTTCACCTTTTGTAGGGTTTTCCACTAACCCTGACAGAGATTGCTTCAACAGGGCTATCTTTTGTGCATCAAACACAAATCTTTTGGTGACACAATATTTAGCCCTGTTGACCACAATCTCAGGGATTTTGTATCCAAGATCCAAATAAGGGATCGATGTAGCAAGGATCATTGGCTGTGGTCTAACTTCACCACGTGCAATGGCAGCCCAGTCATTTAGAAATGTAGCCATCGTACATCCATCTACAACCTTATGCGATATGGCAATAGTTACCGCCATACCACCACCTTCAAAAGATGTTACTTGAGCTGCAAAAAAGGTATGGCCTATGCATGACTCCTTCCACAGGAAACCTTCAGGATAAAGTAATCTCTGAGTTTCATAACTGGGATCTGCAAGGAATTCAGATAACCTGCACCCGCGAATCTTTGCTTCCACAAAAACCACACCTTGATCCCCACAATCAACTGTTATACCATCTTTTTGTAGTCTGCCCGGAAACGGGTAGTACTTTGCTAAGGATTCAGACAGAGATTTCTTCAATATGTCACCAGAGTTTATATGTTGGGACTCATATAAAAGCAAGATTGGGGTGTATGAATGCAGGGTTAACTGATCAAGCAATGAGAGTTTATAAGTCTTGAGATGATTAGGGGTTGGAGATGAAGGCTTGATGATTTCGTTAGAAATATCCTCCATTGAAGAAGCTATGTATCTTCTGCAAGCAGTATACATCTCTTTGGAGATCATCTTCATCCTCAATGACCTTTTGGCCATTAATGAAGATGCCATGTATCTGCAAGTAGTATACATTTGTAGCTTGTAGTTCCAATTTTATACCTCAACTCCACTTTATAATGACAGATTTGAATGATTAAGATTCCATTCGGACTTCGATCGTTATTCCGGTTTGTCTTATTGTTTGTTTGCAATTTGTTGTTTAGCGAAATCGGATACTATTATATCTAACAGGATACAAAAGCTGAGCCGATCATGATTAATTAACTAAATACAATTTGATCGTAGTATGAACCAAGAGTCTATTACATCTATTGAGAAGTTATAGAAATTTGAATAACTAATAGCAAACAGGAAAAAAAACGTTTATGATACACAGGAGAGTGATACATGTCTCCTATAATTTCTATTTATTAGGCATAGATTATAAATAGGTTGTTAGACCGACATGTTCAATTTTTATGTAGAGTTCATGTTATGTATCTAGTCATTGTCAAAAACTCACACCCTTGAAACCACCAACATGTGCCTTTATGAAACGTATCAAGGTATATTTATTTGTTTAACCCAAGATTATTTTCTTATAGAATTTTTTTTATAAAAATGATTAACATAAGTCAAACATTTACTATTAATATTTTGAATTTAATAAGGTAAATATGAGTTAAATAAAAGTAACTTCATGACACGAGTTAAAAAACCCAAGTAAAACAAGTAATTTTAGAATAAAATAAAATCATAACCCTCATGGATAATGTGTTTTTTAACCGTGACAAGAGTCAAGATGCTTTGCACATATCTAAATACAAACCAATAAAATATAGAGGAATCAATGACCCCTCCTCGAATTAAATTTTATTTTAGTTTTTTAATAAAATATTTAACTATAATTTAGAATAAATCCAAATTACAACTAACAAATAATAAATACTTAAACTATAAATTAGAATAAATCCAGATTACAACTTAATGTTTTTTGTTCAGCAGCCTTCTCTGTTCACTTGAAAACAGAGTCAAGTGTACAACAAATGTTTAGATGATACCAATTGTATATGAAGTAAACATGAACCACCTAATAGAATCTTTGTTTTAACTTTCAAAGAATTCAATAGAGAACTCTTCATTCTATAAAACCATATAACTGAATCTGATTATTACATTACTTGAGATTTTGATACATCCAACGGTTATACAACATCTGAAACATCCAAGAAGCCTCACTTCAAGAACGCAGAAGATAAGTATTTGATTCAAAGATGCAACAATTTCTTATAGTACAGCTACAAAGCTAAAAGAAAACAGAAATTGTGCATAAATATATCAGTCATCATAGGAAGAATGAGGAGAAGCTGTACAACCAGGGTCAAATTGATCTTCAGATCCACAACAATGCCAGTATTGGAACACTTTACCAGATTCAGGTGTATTCATGGTGCCTCCACTATAAACACTCTCAAACTTTCTCTTGGTTTCTCCTGATATTAACAAAAATAGCAAATTGAAGAATGGATTTCTCATGAACTCAACACTTTAGAACCTTGTAATGCTTTATTTCTAATTATTAAGTTATATTTAGTGTACTTTAACCCGTATGATTAATTGGGTTGTATTCAGGTTGACGTGTATAACCAATTTTATTAAATAGGTCGACCCACCAACCCATTTAAAGCACCCACCAACCAATTTATGATCTTTTTAACACTTTTGCAACATGATTACAACCCGCTAACACAGTTACAACATACCAACCCATTAACCTGTTTGACTCAGTTAATTAAATAGGTTAAACAAGTAGTGTTCAGGTTAAATGATTTTAAGCATGTACAGCTAGAGATTATATATTTGACACATAATAATATATGTTGTTTGAATTCAACAATTCAATCCGGCAACACAAACCATTCCCACCAGTAGTAATAATGCAGCTGTCATATAATTCATATCAAGATTATCAACTTCAAATTGCAACCCTTACAAAATTACGACTTTTATCATCAGCTGATTGATGCATGTTGATCGGCATGTAATTACATCTCATCTAAATCACAGTATTCATACGCAAAATCATAAAACATATCAAGCACACAAAGATGTAACCAAATCAAAGAACCTCTATTTGCACAATTCGATTATAATTTATAATAATTACCGCCAAAATGTGCAGTGTGGAAACGACAAGCTTGGGGATGATTGAGTGAAGGATCGAACTGTGTTTTGCATTGCTTACAAGTTCTTAGATTCACCGGCTTACTTTCTTCTAACGAGCATTGAATCGAGTACTTTCTGGTTATACGATGGATCGACAGACGCGATATCGGCGTCGAGAATCCAATTAAGGGATAAGTTTTTGGAGGATTCTGGTAAATGAAAGAAGAATTATGTGATCCTATTGAGAAATTTGATGAACAGATTTGCATCGCCATTGTTGAGC
Source organism: Flaveria ramosissima (assembly GCA_025215565.1). Lineage (NCBI taxonomy): Eukaryota > Viridiplantae > Streptophyta > Magnoliopsida > Asterales > Asteraceae > Flaveria > Flaveria ramosissima. The sequence continues at coordinate 22,864,246 of CM046037.1, read as the reverse complement.
TAGGGTTTCCTTGGCGAAATCCCTAGAATTTGGGGGAAAATACAGCCGGAGAAAACAGGGTAAGCCAACTGATTGGGTTCTTACTGTTTGTCAAAATGACCCCTTTTAAATTTTAAAAATTTAAAATTTGCCCATTTAATTTGTTATTTTTAATGTGTGAGTACTAGTGTTGCAAACAAACCGAACGAACACAAACAAGGCTTTGTTCGTGTTCGTTTGTATTCGTTCGTTAGAAAATAAACTTGTTCACGAACGCTTACCGAACGAGATTCCTTGTTCGTGTTCGTTTATTAAGAAAATGAACAAGTTCATGAACTGTTCACGAACATTTACCGAACGCAAACGAACACAAACAACTGTTCATGAACATAACGAACAGAAAGAAGCTCATGAATACAGACGAATACAAATGATTATAAATTTATTTTTTAGAATAAAATTTATATTTTTATTACAAACATTACACAAAAGCAATCAAAAATAAATAATTACTTAACATATATATAAAAAAATACTTGATATAATAGTCATAAAAATAACTGGCATAAAAATTAAGAATAAACGAACACATTAACAAACATAATCGAACAACTTATCGAACGTTCACGAACGGACATTAACAAACATATTATCGAACGTTCATGAACATAAATGAACGAACGCGGCTTGTGTTCATGTTCGTTCATTTAACTAAACGAACATAATTTTCTTGTTCGTGTTTGTTCATTTAATAAACGAACGAACATAAATAAACTTCCCGTTGAACGGTTCACGAACTGTTCGCTGAAAGTTAAGTTCGTTTGCAGCCCTATATGTGACCCAAAACATTAAATTTTCATAAAACAAATTCAAAGGTTTATAAAAGATTAAGGGATCAAAGGTTATCCGTACTAAACCAATTTGTATTGAAATAAGTAAAAAAATATATCGTATTCGACCTCAGTAGATTCTGATAAAAATTTATGTCGAAACATATTAATGGTTATGGCCGTAAATAAACTAAACCGAACAAATCATTGTTTATGTTCGCTCATTAAGAATTAAATGTGTTCATGAAGACTATTGTTAGTGTTCTTTCATTAAAAAATTGAAATTGTTCATGAATAAAAAATGAACAGAGATTGTGTTCGTGAACATCCTGTAAAGTGTTCATTTATATTCGTTAGTCCGTGGAAGGTTCGTTAGCACCTTAAGATTGTCATATCCTGAGAACCATTGGGAATATTCAAAGACTCAGCTAATACTTCTAGGCCCACATTCAGAGACAGACCAAGCACCTCTCTTACCCATTCACTATCTAATAACCATACTGGTTTATTATCTGAATGAGATTAGAAAGAGAGGAGGTAGTCCACAGTAGACGTATACGAAACGTTCTGAAAGAATTGAAAAGCCTCTGAAAAAGAAACAACCCAACCTAAGGAACTACTAACAATGGAAGAACCAACTATTTCATTCATTTATGTTTATTTGTTTATGTTTATTTATGTTTGTTCATTATAATCATATATTTCATAACTTTTAATTATAGTTAATCTAAAATAAAAAGTTACCTTTATTCATAATCATTCCCTACACTAAAAATGCAAATTTCTTTTTGATATTTATTCATTTATTGAACATGAACATAAATGAATTTTCTATCCAATAGTTTATAAATACTTTGTTAAATATTCAGTTTGTTTACAACTCTATCAACAGTGTATTTCAAGTTTTATAAAATATAATATATTAAATGTTAAACAATATATATTAACAAGTAATTATAATATTAAAATAATAATAAATTCATAAACATCAAAGAAAACTTTTATTATTACTCTTCATTGTGTTGCTTAAAAGCAAAGGGCGTTTATAGAAAATACCATGGGGTTTTCTACATAATTTCTCAAATCTGAGGATCACCTTTGCAATTACAACAACAAACGTCGAGTATCGGATCCATCAAACTTAACCCCAAATCAAATCTTCTAGGGCTCCAATTAAACAGTGTAATTCACCAACTAAGGTTCAATCAGTTCAATGGCGAATAGCAACAGAAGAGATGAACCATTAACAGCTCCACCCGTCGATCAATGGTTTGACCTAACCCTAGGTTCCTCTTTCCAGGACAACCCCTCTTCCAAATTCTGCACTCTTCGCTGTAAGTATGTGTTTTTCATATGATTTCTTTGTCTGATCGTATACTAATTTGGTGAAATTTGATAAAAAAAAACAATCTTGTGGGCATAATCGCAATAGGGTTTGCCAGAAATTATACTTTTATTGAAATTCAGTTGATAATATATATTTTTAGGATGTTTTGGCGTATATATATGTGTGATCATTGGCAAATTTGATGTTGGTTCATCGATGACAGAACTTATTGTTTTATGAAGATTAATTGTTTCATACATCTGGAAATTGCAGATGAATTTAAGCCTGCATCAATTGATAAGAACCAACCTGGGAAATTGCATAAGAGTAAGGACAATAAGGTGACAGTTGAATTTCAGAACAACCAACCAGGGAAACCGAAAGTTAGTTTTGATGGTAGCATTGAAGATTACAAGGATAATGATGCAGTTTTGTTCTTTGATGGGACGAGTTTTAGGTTAGAGCGGTTGCATAGATCGGTTAAGAGGTTAAGGCATGTTCGGCAACCTGGTGAGAGTGCTGCTGTTGCTTCCAGTAGTTTAGCAGTGCCGCCGCCTGAGTCTGGCTCACCACCACTTGGGAAGGGACCTAAGATACAGTCTTCTAATAAGAGCTTACTTCCTCCGTCTGTAAGTTGTTCTTTTGTTCTTTCTCTAATTTAGGATCTTACAGTTTCAGTTTCTTGATTCATTGAAATGTATATGTACACATCTATAGGTTGAAGTTGAACGAATTGAAATTGGCAACTTTAAAGGTTACGGTATGTCCCTGATTCATAGTTCTTTTACACCTTGTTACGTATGAGAAATTAAGTGTGTTCTCAAACATTTTTAACTTTTCTCAGAGGGGAAAGCTAGAGAAGAAAAGGTTATTGATAATCCATCAGTCCCTTCAAATTCATTCTATGCATCACCAGATCCCAAGACTGATGATGACCTGGACGAACAGCTGGACATACTCAACGATGATGATGAGATTGACATTGGGGGAACTGATAATATGGAGCCTGTATTGCCAGAAAGACAACCATTTACTGGAATTGATATTAATATCCCACATCAAAATGAAAGTGATGATGAGATTGCAGAGGTTGATGTGAGTGATGATGATGGGGTGGGGGCCTCAAATGCTGCAGAAGCACTGAGAGCACAACTGAATGCTGAAGAAAGAAAAGAACAATCTTCAAGCTCAGGTGATAGTAGTGGCAGTGACAGCGGCAGTAGCAGCGGCAGTAGCAGCAGCAGTGATAGTGAAAGCAGTGAAGGTGACTCTGTTAACTCTATATAAGAAATTCTTTAAGTTTTTATTTCATGTAACCTTTATATTACAATCTATGTATCAAGAAACCAAAAACACTGTGAAATAAAAAACAAACAAAACATTTGAGAACAACTGGAATTGTTTTTGAAATCAAATTCGCGAGCGGGTAAGTGATGCAGATTGTGAACTTTGGTTATTGAGTTCTTCATTGAATAATGTCATATGTTCCTCTTCAAGACTCACCACAGCTTCAACTCCATATCCATCTGGTGTATCATATAAAATGAATGTGTTCTTCACCAACACATCTGCAATGGTGCCCCATTTTGGATTTCCCCACCCAAAATTCATTTGGTAAAAAGATCCGCCACGAACATGACTGCACCTATAAACTTCAAGATCATCAAACAACTCTTTTACGCTGTTTGCAGACTCCCTTACACCCTGCAACCAATCATCCAACCCACTAACCCCTAGTTCTTTGATTCCATTCTTCAGCTGAATCACCAAGTTTCCCAAACTGGTTTCACTCTGATGTTGGTTTGATGTTGTGTAGTACCAAGTGAAGTTTCCTACAGAGTTATCTGGTAGCGGAGGTTGCATTCGTGGCCTCATGTTTGCTAGCTGAATTAAAGTAGAGCTTTTAAAAATACCTGTTTTTGTAGTTGATGCATTTATCGCGCATTTGTAAAGAAGTGCAGTTACAAGTGTGATTTTAGAAGGGTTTTCCACCAACCCGCTAACTGATTGTTTCAATCGAGCTATCTTTTGTGCATCAAATACATATCTTTTTGTTACAACAGCTTCACTCATCTCAAGCTCGATCTCGGGCACTATATAGGCAAGATCAAAATAAGGGATAGATGTAGCAAGAATCATTGGTGATGGTCTCACTTCACCACGAGCCAGTGCCGCCCAATCGCTAAGAAAAATCCCAAGTGAAGGCGCGTCTGCAACCTTGTGGGACACTGATATAGTTAATGCCATTCCTCCACACTCGAAGTATGTTACTTGGGCTGCAAGAAAGCTATAACCTACACATGACCCCTTCCACAAGTAACCTTCTGGAAAAAGTAAGCTTTGTGTTTCATATTCAGGGTTTTGAAGGAAATCCAAAAGTCTACAACCAACGATCCTCGCTTCCACAAAAACAACTCCCTCATCATTGCAATCAACTGTGATTCCATCTTTTCTAAGCCGACCTGCAAATGGGTAGTATTTTGTTAGCGTTTTAGATAAAGATTTCTTCAAAACATCCCAAGAAGTGACGGTTTTGGACTCGTATAGAAGAATTATTGGATTGTATGTATGCAAGGTGAGCTGGTCGAGTAGCGAGAGTTTATAAGTTTTGAGGCGATCGGGTGTCGGGAATGAAGGTTTGATGATTTCCTTAGAAATGATCTCCATTCTAGATGGTTATTTTGCAACATGAAGATCACTAATTATATAAGCCCAATTCGATCAAAAGTAGTATGAATCTGCTGCCTTTTTTGTTTTTAATGTCATTTGTTTTTGTTTGGAGTTACATTTGTTCTGTTAGTTTCCTAAATTTGGATTTTCCGGTGACTTTCATTCTATATACCTTCAAACTATATATAACAATTATCCGGTTAAAACTTATAAATTGTTTCCAGTAATTTTTTGCCGCCCTAACGACCATTATTGAATGTTTGTACATAAAAGTACAAAACTATGAAGAAAATGGTCCGAGTCATACGGATATCTGATTGAATATCAAAGGGTTGTAGCATAAGGGTATCAAGATGTTCTTTTTAGGTTGTTGCGCACTTGAGTGTTGTAATCAATGTTATGAGGGTCGGATTGGTCGGGTCGGATCGGCCGGTCCGACCGCGAATCGCCTTGGGTTCCGATCTGATAGTTCATTTTATAGGGGTTGAACCGGCCGGTTGATCCCGAGTCGGCAGTTAGAACCGGTTGAACCCGGGTGTCGGACCGGTTGAAGTCTTAGCAAAATACAAAACCAACAATGGTATCTTAAGGGTTGTTTGGCAGCATATGAATCAGCCTCTTAATGATTCAGATGTCTGAATGGTTCAGCACGTAATGGTTCAGACTATTTGTTTCGCGAGCAAATGTCTGAATGGTTCAGACATTTGCCTTTAAATGGTTAAGCATTATACTAATGCTGCAAAGTTAAGATGTATAATGCTGAATGGTTAATACCATCTGAATTGGTCGGATATTTGCATTTGAATAGTTAAGCGAAAACTAGCTCTTAATGGTTTAGACCTCTTAATGGTTCAGACCTCTTATTGGTTCAGCATTCAATCATTCAAAAATTGTCTAAGAACCCCTTAGTCACACCAAAACAAAATATCAAAACAAAACTTTAAAGCAAATTGTTGATCGATATCTTATGCCAAGTCTTCATCAAGTACCAAAGTCAATCCAATGCCAACAATCACACATGACCAAAACGTTTTACTCGTTGAGGCCTCACATCTTTCTAAAATACATGCTCAAACAAGTCAACTTACGCTAATGATTTATAAGCTACACACTTGTAAATCACAATTTTAGAATACACACTCATATCATTACAAGTTTCCAACAAGACCATATTTACATAAATCATCACAAGAATAAGCACACTTTAAAAGTTTAAGTGGATTCAAAGTTTAAGTGAATACCTTTCTTATCATGTGTAACTGCACAATTAAACATCTTAATAAATCAGTTAAATAATGGCAAAGATTTATTATCAATGAGCTATCGTGTCACATTTGGTCGATACTTGATTTTTAACTATACTATGGTTTAGTGGAAGATCTGGAAATAGTTGACTGTTTTTAACTTTTCCAAGACATAATAACCAACATATTTCCTAGAAACCAAACACTTCAGACAATTGAAATCCACAAAGACAGTTAAATCAAAACAACCAGATTTAACAAATAAAATCCCTTTTCTGGGTGCACTTGTTAGGTACCCAAGGACTTTTAACACTAGAATTAAATGTGAAACTATAGGACTATGCATGTATTGAAGCAAAAAAGCTGCATCGAAAAAGCACTATCGGGTCTGATTCGAGATAAGTAGATTAATTTACCAATTAACTATTGAAAGCTAGTTACTTACTCAAACAAATGACACAAACGCATACTAGATATTATTTAAATATACTATATTATTAGAAAATACTCTTAAAACGTTGAACTTTTATTAAAACAATTCTTCTATGTTCTCAACCTCATAAGAACTGCCTCCTCCTCTTATTACTATGTCATCTACATACATAACTAAAACAATAGTTTGAGATATAACATTTTAACAGCTCATGAATAATCACTTTTAACTTTGAATAAGCCAATTTGTAACAAAACATTATAATTTTTTCATTTCATATTTTAAGGTTTGTTTCGGTCTATACAAAGACTTATACTTTTGTTTCATGTGTTGACAAATAACCTTTGGAAAGACTCATATACACATCTTCATTTAAAATGTCATATAAGAATACATTATTAACATCTACTAGGAATAAGTACCAATGTTTTCCTATAGCTAAAGCAATAACACAGCAAATAATGGTAATTTTATTAACAAATGAAAACGTTTCATAAAAATCAATTCCTTTTTGTTGGTTATATCCTTTAGCTACTAGCATAGCTTTATATCTTTCTATTTCTCATGTAGACTTATACTTAATTTTATATCTCTACTTACATCCTATAGGCTTCTTTCGTATTTGCAAGTCTACTAGATCCCATGTCTGATTCCTATTGATAGCATCCACATCTTCATTCAATTCATTTATCCAATTTGTATATTGAAATGCCTTTTTCTAACACACCTAGGCTCTACACTCTTATTTCATGCAACTACAAAGCTAAAACTTTTATAGGATAGTTTAGAGTAGTTTACAATTTTTTCATGAACATATTTGACCTTACCCTTAATTATAAAATCATTTTTTTTGGGCAAAGTGGTATTTTGTGTTGATCTCCTTAATTACCACTGTTGAGATTGATGAACGTGTTCCATCGGGAGGAACATATGTATCAGTCACATGACCCATAAAGTGGTATTATTCTATTAGAACCTTTACCATAGTCGAATAACAGCCTCATGATCAACTCCACAATTGCTATTAGAAGGATGTATTCCATGTTAACCATCCTTTTAAAAATAATACATTTATCAAAAGAATTCGGTTTCTAATACAATTTATGTGGTATATTTGTAATTAAAAAACTAACCAATATGGTGTATTTAGAATTTTAAAGATATTATATATAATATGTTATAAAAGAAAAACAAATTATACTCAAAATTTATTTATTTAGATAGAATAATAATAAAATAAAAAATTCCATGCATTTGCAACATCCGCCATTTACACGAGCCGATCTCAACGACCTTATTTACATCTACAGTTGGACTAGCAAGAAAACTCATGAACCCAAATGATTTGAAAATCGCATCAGAAACCATTAAAGTTTGCAAACTAACACCGATTTAAACAAATATATATTACCATATTAGGACGTGTATTTTGATGTTATAACCATAAAATGTATTTAGTTGGCTATCTTAGTTTTTTTGTTCAATTGGGAATAATGATACCAATTATTCCATTGAATAGGGTTTAAAAGAGGTCGATCACATAGAATCTCAAGGTCTTGTCTTGCTTTCACACTATCTTTGGATTTTTTTTGTTGGTGTCCATAATAGTATAAAAGAGACCCTCAAATATATGCTTCTCAATGTGCATCACGTCAAGGTTATGTCGAATCAGCAAGTTACGCAAATACAGAAGTTCCCTAAAGATAATTCTCTTTACCCAATTATATTTCTATCCAAAACCGAACAGTTTTTCATAATCTTTATTACCAAAGGGGATACCAATATAGATGATGGGAACTGACGGATAATCTGTCATATTTTCTCTCCGCTTGGCTCCAGAATATGTATTCAGTGTTACACCTTTATGTTTTTATAGAAAGTTAACACTTTCTTTACGGAAACAATGTCTAGATGAAAGATGTTGTCTATGACAACCAAACCAATACGATTTCTTTCAAAATGATAATTGGAATGATCATAAATCGTTCAACCAATATAGGTGAGCTATCTTAGCATGTGTGCTCTGTCCAGACAACATTACATAATGTAACGCCCCGAATAAAGTCAAAATGAGCCAATTAATAAAAATGAGCTTAGTTGGGGTAATTTAATGTAAATAAGAGGGAAATGGAATATGGACCAAGTCAACCTTACGGGTTGTGTGTTAGGCGGGTTTAACGTCCCGTGAACACCCGGTATATATATACTATTCAGCTAGAGTCACTCTCATTTGCAACTCAACAACCAACTTTCTAGAGAGAGTGTAGAGAGAGAAAGTGGAGAAAAGTAGGGATTCGAGGCTCGATTGATCAAAGGATTGAAGATCTGCGGTTGTGGGCATCCAAACAATGAGAAAAGGCCTAGAATCTAGGTAAGAATCATCATCTAAACGTCTCTTTAGATTATACCCGGATTCTAGGGTTTTAGGGATTTTGAAAGTGGCAAAGAATCATACAAAACTCATGTTTTTGTGTAAGAAAACATGTAAAAAGCTTAGATATAGCTTCATGGATGATAAACCAAAGATTTGGAAGTAAAAGGTTGAGGTTTTGGGTTAAAAACGGGCTGGTTCGTCATTTCAACCCGTTCTACGAAACTGTCTGCTCGTCCAGCGAAATTGTGTAGTCAACCAACGAAACTATGAAGCTTCCTGCGAAACTATAGTTTCGCAGGTAGTTTCGCAGACATGGATTTCCAACGAAAGTTGGGCGAAGCTGGCAGCAAAACTGGCAGCGAAACTACCAGTGAAACTGCTTTCGCTGCCATCTTCGCTTAGAAAGTTTATTTGAGAAGCTACTCATTGCATCCTGGTGAGTTCTAGATCTTCTATTTTAAAGGTTTTAAACTTGTTTGGGGTTGAAAATGCATGTTTAAACGTTTTGGTAAGATTTGGGTATGTACCCGTATGTTCGTGTGTATGTGTATGTGGGTGGATGATGTATGATGATTATATGATGATGTATGATGTTGTATGTGATGTTTATGATGATGTTATGTATGAGTATGTTATGTTGGCTTTATGTTCCTATTATGTATTATTCCGTGGCTTTACGTGTTATGATTATGAAATAAACGTAAAGTATTATGTAACGTAAAGCGGAAGTTAATGATAATGAAAAAGGGAACGTAAAGAATGAATGAATGCATGCATTAATGTAAGAATGAATGTAAGAAAGTCTTGTAAGCAAATGTATGGAGGTTCACACTCAATGAAGGGTGTTAGCTCAACTGTGTGCGGGTTAGCTACCCCGGAAGGATGCACACTGGGTCTAATCCTTGTGATTGACCAGATGTATGGGACCCTTGTCGCTTGCCCCGGTACTGGTGCCAACACTTGTGCATGATGTTAGAAGTCTATTTATAGACTTCGGCCCAGTACCAGCACTTGTGCATGATGTTTGGGGTATAGTACATGGCATCGGAAAATAATGACGAACGTATGAAATGTAAGAAATGTATGGTAAAAATGAGAATGAATGAATGATAATGAGTAATGTACGATGAAGAATGATGATGAAAGATAATAATGGGATTATCTATTTGTACGTATGATGTATGATCACGAATGAAAGTAAAGTAACGGGTTTTTAAACGGATGTAAAGTATTTTTATTTATAAAACAAGAACTCACTTAGCAACGCTGACTTTTATGGATTTTCCAGTTGGCAGGTAATGATTGCTGAGGATGACACGGGCGCAACTACTTAGCAAGTTTTTGGATAGCATCCATTTTATATAACAATGATGTTTTTGTATTGTAATGCAAACAAATGGTATTTTGTAATGGTTAACAATGTTGTATTATTTTGCAAAAGCAATTATTAATATATGAAATGGTTTGTTAAGTATTCCGCTGCGATGTTTTAACAAATTTAAATGTATTTTTTATGTTTATGTGCGATGATTGTTCAACTGTAAGCGTTCCGGAAACGGGGCCTTACACATAAGCGGGAAAATCACTTATCGTTTATTATTGAAAATACCCACTCTGGCCACCACCATTCTCATATTCCATCAAACCCCCAAATCACCGCTCAACCTGGGCGACCATTACAAAACCCAAATCACCGTTCAACCTTGCCCACCACCATTCTCGCCAGAGAAACACCATCGGCCACTACCACTCGAGCCCGGGAAACACCATCAGCCACCACCATTTGAATAGAAGCTAGGGTGTTACATGTAAAATTGATAGGATATAATAAAGGGGTTAAAATTGTAATAATGTCATAGTTGGAGGTTTATGTTGTAAAAGCACTAGTTAGTTGTAATCCTAACTAACGTTCGTTAGTTAGTTGATCTCCAACCTATTAAAGGCGGGATCAGGAGTGAATGTGATTAGCTTGATTGATCGTTTCCCTTTTTTCTTTGTGATTCTTCTTGATCGTATTAAGTGGTATCAGAGCAGTTCGATCCTTCGAACACTCTAAAGAGAGATCCTCAAAATTCAATGGCGACCACGCGAAATCAATCGTTGGAGCAGAAAGTTCAAGATCACGAAGCTACTCTGCTACGATTGAAACAACAACAGGTCGGAATTTGACAGAATCGGAAGCAATTAAGGCAGCAACCGCGAAGAATTCTTCGGAGATGGAGTCCATGAAGATGCAATTTGTCAAGAATTCGAAGCAAATGACCTAAGTTCTCAAGAATTTGCAGTCGTTCACCACCAACGATGACAATTCGATGGAATTCATGAATGGTAATCGAATCGATAGCAACAGTGGAGTCAATAGTGCCTATCACAACAGTCATAATAGGTTGACGAAGATGGAGTTTCCAAAATTTAATGGCACTAATGTTGAAGGTTGGTTATGTCGAGTGGAACATTTCTTCGCCATTGATGGAACTCCAGAGAATACAAAGGTTCGTTACGCCATCGTACATTTGGAAGATATGGCATTATTGAGGCATCAATCGTTTGTACAATCTCGAGGGGGTTCGATTGAAGGTATGTCATGGCCGGAGTATAAAGGCTTCATTTCTACGCGGTTTGCGGTAGTGATTGGATCGGATGCCATGGGTGCATTAGCAGCTATTAGACAAACTGGTTCCTTACAGGAGCTATGTAAAGAATTCGACCTCGCTTTAACCAAGGTAACCATCTGTGATGAATATGCTACTAGTCTATTTCTAAGAGCTGTGAAACCAGAAATTGGTAATCCACTCCGATTACTAAGACCTAAGAATTTACCGGAAGCTTATATGCTAGCTAGAATGCAAGAAGAAAACTTGAAACCTACTCATACACCCTATTGGACCAAATCTTATAAACCCAGCCAGTCCATTGCTAATCATAAGAGCAATGATTACCATCAAAAAACTTCGTCATACACTAGTGCTGCCAACTTACCCTTGTTACCAGCACCACCCTTAAAAGCTAAACCTATTACAAGCCGTAGACTATCTCATAAGGAAATAGAAGATAAAAGGGCGAGAGGTGAATGTTTTGGTTGCAATGAAAAGTTTACACCCGCACATGTTTGCAAAAATAAACAACTCTTTTCAGTAGAAGTTTTTGAAGAGGAGTTAGTGGAAGAATTACCTGTCATTGATGAAGGCTTGTTGACAGACACAATTGATCCTCAAATTTCTCTAAACGCCCTTATGGGAGTTCATTCTTATTCCACTATGAAGGTTGTGGGTTCGGTGGGTACTAACCATTACACATTCTAATAGATTCGGGTTCCACACACAATTTCTTGGATGTTAATCTTGCAAACAAACTTCAGTGTCAATTGAGGGATATACTCCCAGTTAAGATCATTGTGGCAGATGGGATCTTAATCACTTGTGATAAGGTATGTAGTGACTTCCAATGGTCAATGCAAGGGAATTGGTTTATGTTGGAGCATATATTGTCATATATAGTGTGTCCGTCGCTTGTCGAATAGTCTAGACTTAATGTAATACACCTGATATGTTGTAAACACATGAAACTGGGTCATTCGCAGGAGCATATGCGAATGAGACTCAGTCGTGCGACTGAGCCTTGCTAATGGGCCAGTCGTGCGACTGAGAGATGCGATTGGCCATTCGTAAGACTGAACCATAAGTATGGTCCAGTCGCACGATTGAACCATTCGCATGGTCCAGTCGTACGATTGAACCATACGCATGGTCCAATCGCACGAATGGGCCCAGTCGTATCCAATATGGGCCGAGGCCTATATATACCAGTTTCAATGTGTAGAGAGATAAAGGGTTTGGGGAGGGAGTCTGCCCGGGGCCAAGGGCTGCCGGATGAGAGGGGAGATCATGCTCGATCTCCCCTTGCCAAGAGTCTTGATTCTTATGTTGTAACGAGCTTGTAATCATTAGGTTTTAATCAATGAAACCAATTTTTGATAGTTCGTGTTATTGATTTGACTTTTGGTTGTGGTTGTTTATCCTTCCGTCAAGAACATGCTCGGATGTTTACCGATCCAGTGACTTCACAATTGGTATCAGAGCCGGTTACTGCTGGAATGATCTAACAATCATTCTAGCAACCCGAGCTCTTGATTTCTGGATCCAATTTCAGATCTTGACGTTAAACCCACTTCGTGTTCTTCGTGTTTTGCTCAGATCGTGTTACGTGTGGTATCTCTATGTTAAAATTGCACTCGAAACCACGTTCCTATCACCCTTTCGAATCTGATGATGTCTACTTTGTTTCGGTTCATGTTGAATTCGTCAGATTAGGGTTTTGGGCAGCCCTGGCGGCTGCAGATCTGAAAATCTGCGTGCAGACCCGTTCATGCGACTGGGACATGCGAATGGACCATTCGTACGACTGGGCCATGCGAATGGACCATTCGTACGACTGGACCATGCTAATGGACCAGTCGTATGTTCAATCGTGCGACTGGACCTGTCGTATGTTCAATCGCACGAATGAGCCATCCGCATTGACTCATCCGCATTTGTTCCAGACTAAAAAAAAAGAGTCTGGAACTGCTTCTTGCACAGATTTGAGGATGAGAAAATCACATTCACCCTACGGTTCTTCTGTCAAACAAGTTCGATGTATACCCCATTATTCGTCGGACCTCCAGAATAGGTGAATGTATTTGGAACACGAAAGAGAGAAGAGAAGATGTCAGCAGTCAGTGCTGATTTTGTGGGGTAGTCAGGAGCATCTGACTATTTATGGGCCAACCAAGTTATATTTATCCGCACAGAGAGGATTCTCATTCTTAGGGGGAATCCATGTATAGAGAAATTGAAGACGCAATCAGAAAGTGATGATGTGAGCCGGTTTCCGATGAAGAATCTACATGCATGCTGATTTGGTTGATATTGTCAGCTGTGGATTAGAACCTTCAACCTTTTGCCCAATACACCGTATGAAGACGCCAAGAGAGCACAACGTTTATATATTGGGATATGCTGAATGTGAGGGGGAATTTCTGCAGGTGTTAATGTTAATCAGGTTAGCCTGTGTGAAGATTGAAGCAATGGAAAATTGTTCATGTCATTATCTGGAAAAATCAGTCATATGGGGAATCTTGATGCTGTGACGGTGTTCTGCAAAGTAAACGAAAGCTATTGTGCCTAAATTCATTTTCAGGGATATTGTAGCAACCTGACGGATCGGCAACGTTGGCTAATATGGTTTTCGTTTGATTCTATTGACAACCAGAGCAAAGATTGACTGAAGATTGTAAGAGGTGTAATCTACTATTCGCAAGCAACGTCCAAGGGGGAATTTGTTGGAGCATATATTGTCATATATAGTGTGTCCGTCGCTTGTCGAATAGTCTAGACTTAATGTAATACACCTGATATGTTGTAAACACATGAAACTGGGTCATTCGCAGGAGCATATGCGAATGAGACTCAGTCGTGCGACTGAGCCTTGCTAATGGGCCAGTCGTGCGACTGAGAGATGCGATTGGCCATTCGTAAGACTGAACCATAAGTATGGTCCAGTCGCACGATTGAACCATTCGCATGGTCCAGTCGTACGATTGAACCATACGCATGGTCCAATCGCACGAATGGGCCCAGTCGTATCCAATATGGGCCGAGGCCTATATATACCAGTTTCAATGTGTAGAGAGATAAAGGGTTTGGGAGGGAGTCTGCCCGGGGCCAAGGGCTGCCGGATGAGAGGGGAGATCATGCTCGATCTCCCCTTGCCAAGAGTCTTGATTCTTATGTTGTAACGAGCTTGTAATCATTAGGTTTTAATCAATGAAACCAATTTTTGATAGTTCGTGTTATTGATTTGACTTTTGGTTGTGGTTGTTTATCCTTCCGTCAAGAACATGCTCGGATGTTTACTGATCCAGTGACTTCACAGTTTAAAACTGATGTATTGCTCATACCACTTTCCAATTATGATATGGTCTTGGGAATTCAATGGTTGCATGGTCTCAATGACATTACTTGGAATTTCAAGGCTCTTACTATGAAGTTTTCTGTTAATGGAAGACTTCTCGAGTTGAAGGGAGCTAAATCAGGTGGAGTATCTTGTGCTCAGCTGACAAACTCCAAGAATGGTTAGTGAATGATAGTAGCATTACCCATTGCCACTTGTTCAGTCTCCAAACTCAGTAGGTTGATCTTCCTCAGCATGTTCCGCTAGTATCCGGTGGCAATGCACTTTCATTAGTCGAAAAACTACTTCACCAGTATGAAGATGTATTTCAAGTACCTACTTCCCTTCCACCTTCAAGAGCATGTGATCATCGAATTGTTTTGAAGGAAGGAACTAACCTAATTAGACAAAAACCCTATCGTTATCAAGCTGCTCAAAAAGATGTCATTGAACAAATGACGCAGGAACTACTGGATATGGGTATAATTCGCGAGAGTACTAACTCTTTTGTTTTGGTCAAAAAGAAGGATGGTTCTTGGAGAATGTGTGTGGATTACTGGAAACTTAATGAGGCAACTGTCAAGAATAGTTTCCCTATTCCACTCATTGATGAACTATTTGATGAGTTGGGAGGAGCTACGGTATTTTCAAAACTGGATTTGCGATCTGGTTATCATCAGGTCAGAATGCATGAACCTGATGTTTACAAGACAGCCTTCCGTACTCATCAGGGGCACTATGAGTTCTTAGTTTTACCGTTCGGTTTAACAAATGCCCCAACCACTTTCCAAGCATTGATGAATACAACATTCAAACCCCTCTTGCGCAAGTGTGCTTTGGTTTTCTTTGATGACATATTGGTTTACAGCACTACCATTGACCAACACTTATTAGATTTGGAGGCTGTTTTGCAACTGCTACGTGCAAACTCCCTATTTGCGAAGAGATCCAAGTGTTCATTTGCAGGAGGTCAGGTGGATTATTTGGGCCACATCATTACCAAGGATGGTATGAGTACCGATCCTTCCAAGATAGCAGCTATAATGGAGTGGCCGATTCCTAAAACTGTTAAACATCTCAGAGGGTTCTTGGGCCTAGCTGGATACTATAGATGTTTTATCCAGTCATTTAGCATTATTGCTAAGCCTCTTACCAACTTACTCAAGAAAGATGCGTTTATTTGGAATGAAGAGGCTCAGCAGGCTTTTGATCAATTGAAGCAAGCATTATCCTCTTCCCTAGTGCTTGCTCTACCTGAGTTTACAAAGCCTTTTGTTATTGAAACGGATGCTTCAGGCAAAGGCTTGGGTGCGGTACTAATGCAAGAAAATCATCCTCTAGCCTTCTTGAGCAAGAGTTTAGCTCCAAAGCAACAATCTTTATCTGTCTATGAGCGTGAATTACTAGCTATCTTAATGGCAGTGAAGCATTGGCATCATTACCTTATTTCCAAACATTTCATTATCAAAACTGATCAGAAGAGTCTCAAGTTTCTACTTAATCAGAAAATCAACACACCTCTACAGCAAACGTGGCTATCCAAGCTTCTGGGGTATGATTTTGAAATCTTATAAAAACAAGGTGCTACAAATCAGGTGGCCGATGCACTATCACGTGTAGAAGGTTCAGCTCTCTTTCAATTAAGTTTGAGCTCCATTGATCCACTATTATGGCCTCGCATTCAACACAGTTGGAAGTCTGATACTCATGTGCAGTCCATTCTACATACCTTACAACAAGGAGGTGTAGTCAAACACTATACTTGGGATGGTCAGATGCTTAAAAGGAAGGGTAAGTTGATTATTGGTGATGATACTTCCCTTCGAGCTGACTTGATGGCGTTGTGTCATTCTTCTCCTATTGGAGGTCATTCGGGATATGCTGCTACTCTCCATCGATTGCGTGATCTCTTTTATTGGAAGAAGTATTCTCAAGCTGTTCGTATATTCGTACAAGAATGCCATTCTTGTCAACGAAGTAAATATGAACGTGTCGCCACCCCGGGGTTACTTCAACCTTTACCTGTACCCACGACTATTTTTTCGGATATCTCCATGGATTTCATAAATGGTCTTCCAAAAAATCTTTTGGGAAAGACTCAATTTTGGTGGTGGTGGATAGACTTACTAAATATGGGCACTTTGTGGGTCTAACGCATCCTTATTCGGCTGCTCATGTGGCACAGGCAGTCTTTGATAATGTTTTCAAGTTGCATGGCTGTCCTTCGACAATTGTCTCCGATCGTGATTCCTTATTCCTCAGTCAATTTTGGAAGGATTTTATAAAGTTGCAAGGCATCTCTTTAGCCTATTCCACTGCTTACCACCCTCAATCGGATGGCCAAACAGAGGTGCTTAACCGTTGTTTGGAATCTTATTTACGTGCCATGGTCATGGATACACCGTTACTTTGGTTTAAATGGTTAACTTTGGCGGAATGGTGGTATAATACTACCAAACATTCCGCTATCGGGATGTCTCCATTTGAAGCTCTTTATGGAGTTAAACCTCCGTTACATATTCCCTACATTCCCAATGATTCCAAAGTTGCTTCTGTGGAAGAATTATTTCATGCTCGTGAGCTCAAGTTGAGGAATTTAAACAAGCATTAGAACGAGCTCGAAACCGTATGCAACAAATGGCCAACCGCCACCGGATCGAACACAGCTTCCAGGTAGGCGATTGGGTCTTTGTCAAGATACAACCTTATGTGCAGACATCTTTGAAGTCCCATCGCCATCACAAGTTGGGTCCTCGTTACTTCGGTCCCTTCCTTATTATTGAAAAGATTGGCTCCGTCGCGTACCGTCTGGATTTGCCTCAGTCATCCCAGATCCATCCTACCTTCCATGTCTCCCTTCTTAAGGCTGCAAAGGGTGATCACTCTCACGTTATTCCTTTACCGGAGGAACCTCGTTTCCGCCTACAACCACGAGCAATTTTGGATCGGAAGCTGGTACGAAAGCGTCATACTATGGCTGTTCAGGTTCTAGTCCATTGGATGCATTCCCCAGCTACAGAGGCTACTTGGGAGGATTTACAGGACTTCCAGCTTCGCTTTCCGAATTTCCATTCTTGAGGTCAAGAATGTTTTAGCGGGGGAAGTATTGTTACATGTAATATTGATAGGATATAATAAAAGGGTTAAAATTGTAATAATGTCATAGTTGGAGGTTTATGTTGTAAAAGCACTAGTTAGTTGTAATCCTAACTAACGTTCGTTAGTTAGTTGATCTCCGACCTATTAAAGGCGGGATCAGGAGTGAATGTGATTAGCTTGATTGATCGTTTCCCTTTTTCTTTGTGATTCTTCTTGATCGTATCATAGGGTTTCTTCACAAAATCAATGTCATCCTACTACACCGTCACAAAACATTATCACTCTCTCTTTCCGATTATGACTCTGATTCTATCTACAATGCAAGTATTGCGGAAGGGTCTGCTCCGGCAGAAGGTTACCGTTCAACCGGGTAAGTTCGGTTTGTCTTATGCTAGTTTTGTCTCTTTTCTTAAGTTTGACGTGCTTCTTCTTATGTTAGTTTTGTTTCTCTTCTTTAAGAATTTCGAGATTCCATTCTTCCATATCCTTGGGCGCTCTAAGAACTGTTATATGGCTGAATTCACTCAATTGATACTTCCTTCAATGATTTCATATGCAGGTGTATGAGATTTGGAGGTGCAACCAAGAGGCTAATTGATTTTGATTTTGTACTTTGCGATCTCTCTCAATGTGAGTATAGCATGTTTATGTTTTTCAATCAAACACTCGATCATTTCTTCTCTGTAGCATGAGTTCTTATTCTAACAATATTATTTGTGATTAATTTTGTGCTTCTATCGCTTCTAATTTTGGTGAAGTTGTTAATTAAGGGCTTGTAAAAGATGTTGCTGTGTGTAAATTTGATTCATGGATTCCTATTATCTCTTGTTTTGATCAAAGGGGTAAGATTTTAGTTTCTACCATAAGTCTCTGTACTTCATAAAAAATGATTCAATTATGAGTTTAATGGTAAAATTGTTGCTTTTTAAGTATTAATTATGCATTTTCATTGTTTGTAAAAGAATTATAAAGTATTTACTATATCTTAGGTCACTGAATTCATAAGTACTTGGTTTAATGTCAAAAGAATTAGTTTTCTTTTGAAATAAAGTGGATTAAGGTACTAATATTAGTCAAAATGATGACATGATTTTGGTTTTTAATCATTATATGATGTAGGATTTACATTGTGTTAGGTACAATCAGTTCTTTTCTTGTAACAACTTAAATGTGCATATAGTTTGGAGATCCTATGAATAATATTTGGATGATATGTATATGAAATTAGTTGCTGAAGTTTTTTGGTTATTTAGCTTATTTGTATCTGTTAATCTAAACTTGTAACATTCTCATCGGATCATCATATATTTGGACAACAATAGTATGTGTACTTAGATGACTCCAAGCTTCCTTATGATCTAATCGTCTTAAAGATATGTAATGAATCTTCATGTGGTGGGATGTTAAATGATTATATTAGTATGTCCATTGGTTTAAGCAAAATAGCAAATGGCAAGATAATTGTTTATTATGATACCCTTCTGATTCTGTTAAGGTGTTTCCAATTGGGTTACAAGGTTGGTTTACTATAAGTCTCAGTTCCTTACATGAAATATATTCAAGGAGTCTTGTCTACGGGTGAGTTGTAACTGTTAAATTCACTGTTAAGATGCATTTGGATATTGACTAATAAGTAAAACATGTTGGTTCAGGGCACTGCCGGCCCTGAGGAGGGGCGGAATGGTCCCCCGTCCAGGGCCCACTCGCTCAGGGGTACACAAGTTTACAAATTTTTTATATATGTAATTATATAAAAATAATTATAAGGTATAATAGAATTAAAAGCTTAACCAAATTATGTTTTAAATCAAATTTTTTTGAGCCCATTTTTCTAACCTAATTACTCAACTAATAACCCACTAAAATATTTAAATTTTGATTGTAATTAAAGTCCACAAACTAATTTATACCACAAATTTTGTTCTATTCAAACTTGAAATCTTACCTACGATCCACGGTGTCCCAAGAAAGAGTTAACGGATCGGCGATAATAGCTATCGAAAGCAAAATATTAGAGACTATAAACTACGAATATGTTATAAACCAATTTGCTATCAAGAATGCGATTTATGAGTTATTGGTTAACTATTATGGTATGTCATTGTAATACTATAATATTGCTTTGTTTATTGCTAAAACATTTCTTTTCATTTAGAAAAAAATAGTTTATATAATTTAAGTCGTTAGGGCCCATAGGCCTTTTTTTCGGGCTCGTCCAGGGCATTAAAATCCTCGGGACCGGCCCTGGTTCAGGGCCCAATAAAACACACTCAAAACACACAAATACAGATAACAAGAAGATGAATATTTTTCTGCTACCGAACTCACACTTTTATTATACTAGTTCAAGCTTTAAATAGACTCAAAGACACATAAGAAAACTCCAACAACTAACTCTCCACGTAGCCTCCACATGACCACATTTACAAAGACTTATTCAATCATATTACTCTCAACAAACTTGACTTAGCAATTAACCTAAGAAAATATAACAAACATGTGACTAAATTTAATTAACTTGCTAATCAACCATGACCCGTAACTTGACCCGATCAAGACTAACCCAACAAAACACGTCACTCAACGCGAAAGGTTCGGCCAACTATAACTATGAGTTTCAATGAAGACTAAGGGTGAAAATGGTGGTAATCTTCTACATGATGCTTGTGCTCAAGGTTAGCCATATACTTTTACAATGTATTTTATAAATTAGTTTATTAATTTATACATTTATTTTGTTAAAGGCATGTAGATCGTTTGCTTTGAGGGTTTATGGCTACTTTAGTTTCATCAAATTAGGCCTCTGGTGAGTAACTAAAATATTTAACCCTTATTATCACTTAACTACTAATTTGTACATGTTTTTGCTTATTATTTGTGTTTCAACTTATTGGCTCACTAGCAAGAATTATGCTTCTTTTTTTATGTCAAACCGAAATTAAAAGTTTATGCAAGTTGTTATATAAATCTTGCCTTTTGTTTGATTATTTAGTATCTTTACTTCTATTAGATAAATAGTCACATATAATTGTTTCTTTGTATTTCTTTAATAACTTGGTATAGGAGTGATGGAAATGTTAATGATTATTTTCTTTTTATAACTATAAGTTGATTTATTTATGCCATTAGATATCTTGATTCGTCTTTATGTGTCATGCTAATTGAATTTATTAAACTCCAATTTTATACTTCCGAGTGCTATTTGATATGGAAATCACGTTTAATTGAATTTGCTAAACTCTAATTTTATATGGTTCTATTTTTTCTTAATTTTCAGGATGGGGAATGAAAGATGGGTACATAGATGTTGATATTGATGAAGTCCACAAAAAATGGTCAACTTTTGTCACAAATTTTAATTTTCCGTTGACATTTTGTATCGAACTTGGAATGGAATGTTTTTAACTTTGAAATGTTAGTTATGTGTTATGAAATATTGTATGGAAAAAAAGTGGTAATGATGGTGGTTTGCTACGTAGAACAATCTAGAATTTAAACAACACTGAGGGTGGTGGTTTACTATGGTGATGGTGATCATCGGTGGTTTGGCCAGCGGTGAGGAAAAGCAAAGGGGAGGGATGGGTTGGTAGTTTGTGATGGTGGTGGTATAGTGAGGTGGGAAAGGTTATAATGGTTGGTGATGATGGGTCTGGAGGTTTCAGTAGTGATCCCGCGACATGGTGGTGATGACACGGTGGTGGTGGTCGGTCGGACTGTGATGGTGATGATGACACGGTGGTGGTGGCCCGGTCAGACAGTGGTTATGGTCAGTCAGACAGTGTTGGTGGATAAGATAGGTGGTGGTGGTTGACATATATATACACACTAAAATGATATATATAAATGTGTATATATTTAATTATTTATTATATAAAAGTGGGTCTCACATATATAATATGTATTTTTTAGTTTAGGGGTATTTTAGTATTTTCACCTCTTTTTAACTGAGAAACTTAATAGAGTGTCATGGACAAATCATGTTATGATAGAACAAACAGTTAAAACCATTGATCTATTTTCTTAAAAGTTAGGACTAATCCTGATTATGAGCATACATAGGGGCCAATTGTGTAATTAACTCTTTTTGTTTATCCCCTGCTTCATCCATATTTCTGATTTTTTTTCATTTAAATTCTTCTTATTTTGTTGTGATAAGTTAAAGAGAAAATTGCAAAAATAATCCCTGTGGTTTGATCATATTGCAAGTTTAGTCCCCAGATTCTAAAAATTACAAATTTCATCCAAACATTTGAAAGTTTGTTGCAAATTTAGTCCCCACCGTTAGTGTCCGTTAGTTTTTAACGATCTAGGGACTAAACATGCAATATGGTCAAACCATAGGACCAATTGCGTAATTTTCTCAAAAAATTAAAAAAAAACTAAAAAATCATATAAAAATTAAAATTTAAAAGTTTATATGTCATGTTTAAATCGAAGAATACAAAAATCTTGTGAACATATAAATCCAAAAAACAAAAAATAAAATCGAACCGCTTTTTTATTTTTCTAAACTTTAATATGATTTTTCAATATTTATGTTGAATTTTATAAATATTTATTCGATTGTATTTTAATTTTTATTTGGTTTTTATTTAATTTTTTACTATAATCACATACTTCTTTTTCAATATTTTTCGCTTTTTCTTTTTACATACGTTTTGTTTTTACTTTTATTTAGTTTTGAATTTGATTTGATTTTTTAACCTTTATTTTATTTTTTAAAAAAATTATTGAAATTTATTATTGATGTTTATTTGAATTTATTATGTTTGATTTTAATTTCTTTTAAATTTTATTTGATTTTCAATTTTTTTTTAATTTTTTGAGCAAATTGCACAATTAGTCCCATGGTTTGATCATATTGCATATTTAGTTCCCAGATCGTTAAAAACTAACGGACACTAACGGTGGGGACTAAATTTACAACAAACTTTCAAATGTTTGGACTAAATTTGCAATTTTTAAAATCTGGGGACCAAACTTGCAATATGATCAAACCACGGAGACTATTTTTGCAATTTTCTCTAAGTTAAAAGTGTTAAGGATTTGTGAGAAAATCACCATATATGACAAATTATAAATTATAGTACTTCAACATACACACATAGTACATACATGCATGCATATATACTTAAAAACTTGCATATGCAAAGCATGGTAAAATTAATGCTTTCAATTTATCATTCTTAGTGTTTATTAGTTTTAGGACTTTATGTTTTGTTATTGTATGGAAGAAACCAAATCTGATAACTTGCATATCTTTATTTATTTATTTATTTACAAGTATTATACATTTATTGAACTGTGTCTTTGGTAATCTTTTGATCTATAGTTTTTTATTTTATTAATTTAACTTTTTGTTTCTTGTAAATAAAAGCCATTTGTCAATTATAGCCCAGAAGTGAAGATCTTGTTTCAAGAGGTTTGAGTCAAGTTTTAAAGAATGAGAGGTAGGATTAATGAATGTCATCCTTTTTGTTTTGGTTGCCGTATTTTGCACCAATGCATCTGTTTTACATGTGGTCTCTAATTACCTCTTAATGTTGATTTGTTCTATTGTTTAAGAGGGTAAGACTGGTTACCATGCTGGAATCTAATTGATTAATCAGGATAAGAACAAGTGCAAAACTCTATAAACCACAAAACTCTGTTTCTGCTCTTTATTTTTGTTTGTAATTCATCGATTGAGGAAGAATTGTTTAGAGCCTCTTTGGTTTCAATCGCTGATTTTATTTTCTTCATCTTCATATGGATTTGCATTTTTGCTTCTGGTCATATGCTTTGAGGTGAGGTTTTTACATGTCTAGATTTGATTTTCTTACATCTCATACTATTATGATTTTCTTACATGTATAAATTCATTTTTGTTTTGTGTTTTGTTAGTAATCTGCTTTAGTACTTTGTGTTTTTGTTAGCATTTTAACATTTAATAATCTGCTATAGTGTTTTGTTAGTAATATGATTTTGTTATTTGGTAATCTTCTTAGTGTTTTGTTATGAGTAACTCAAATTGGTTTTTATATGTTTTGTCAGGTATTACTATCGCAAGGAAAAATTCAGACAAGGTTTTAATTAATAGATTGACAAATTTGGACAGGTAGTCATTTAGGTAATGTTTTGATGAGATCTATAAGTTTGGTTCCGGTCTAAATTTCATTAAATTTAGTTGATGGCTTGATGCAATTTCATATTGGTTTTGATTATATATTGTAGGTATGTCTTTAAAAGTTTACCTACATAGATGATAAATACTGATAAAATCCACCGTATTACATTATATTTGTTGTTGATTCATTGTGTTCTCCTCAGTTAGATAGGCATTTACCAATTTTCTATCTATAGTAACTTTTGATAGTAAGCCTAAGGCATTGGTATTTATCATCTCGGTTTCTTTTGAATTCATTATACACTTACAAATTTTTGTGATTTTCACCAGATGCTTACACTTATGGTTTGACTAAAATTGGTGGTTGATTCACTATGATTGTAGGATTGAATTGAATTTTATTAATAAGTAGAGAGATAACATGAAATTAAACATTAATTCATTTTCTGATTTCATAACTCATAAGCTTTCTACCTGCATTTCAATACCTTTATACCCAATAGTTCCAACCTACAAAGCTTTTATTCGGTATTTGGAACTAAACTTAAACGGGTTATAAGTACTTCTGATATCATTTGAATACACTGAAAAAAACCTACAAAGCTTTTATTCGGTATTTGGAACTAAACTTAAACGGGTTATAAGTACTTCTGATATCATTTGAATACACTGAAAAAACCCACCGCGAAGCGCGGGTATTAACTACTAATTATATATATATATATATATATATATATAGTTTGGTTGGCTTTTATAAGAATTATATATAAAGTCTCTCTCTCTCTCCCTCCCTCCCTCAAGTGTACTTTTAAATACTTTAAATTAAGCTAGCATCCTGCATCCACATGACAATATACAACAAACATGTAAATTATAAATTCAATCCAGTCTACACGTTTATGCTTGCATACAAGACTATTATTAATCTCAGTAATTAAGAATAAACCATTAACAACAAAGTCAAACTTCTTTATTTGAGCTTCTTAAATAGCACACTTTTCTAGCAAATTGAGCAAATTGGGTTGTGCTAAACATACCGCATACTATAAGTTTAATTAAAACACGCTCTCTCTTACCAGAACCACAATTAAGTTTGAAAGAAATTCATGTCATCTTCTTCAAGACTCACCATGGCTTCAATCCCATCTCCATCTGGTGTATCAAACAACACAAATGTGTTCTTTACAAACACATCAGGCATTGTAACCCATTTTGGACACCCCCATCCAAAATCAACCTGATAAAATGGCCTCCTACACATGCTGCTGCACCTATAAACATCAAGATCATCAAACAACTTCTTTACACTGCTTGCAGATTCCTCAACTTCCTTCAACCAAGTACTCAAATCGACATTATCACCCCCATTGCAAAGTTTGTTGATCCCTTTCTTCAACTTAACGACCAAATCTTCTAAACTCGTTTGTTTCTCAGTGTTTGATACAGTGAAGTTTCCAATAGAGTTTTCAGGTAACGGTTTCTTCATTCGTGGCCGCATGTTCACTAATTGAATCCACAGTGAATTTCTTAAATAACCCATTTTTGCAAATGAAGCGGTAACTGCACA
The DNA here is from genome assembly GCA_025215565.1 of Flaveria ramosissima. Taxonomy (NCBI): domain Eukaryota; kingdom Viridiplantae; phylum Streptophyta; class Magnoliopsida; order Asterales; family Asteraceae; genus Flaveria; species Flaveria ramosissima. Next base: position 22,838,686 of record CM046037.1, on the reverse strand, counting down.
TTTGTACAGATGTGCAGTCACCACTTCGACCCTTGTAGGGTTATCAACTAACCCCTGTTGGTTTAATTCTTTTAATGTAGTTGTAAAGTTTGTTCTAGAGTTGTAAAGTTAGATTAGTGTAAGGACTGAAAGTGTAAATAGTTAGTTAGCTCTAACTACTATAAGTATGTGATTGTATTGTACGATTGGGTATCACAAATCAATAAGAAATTACACCTTTGCATTTTCGAATTGAAACATTTGGTATCAGAGCGAATAGGCTCTCGATCCAAATCTCTGTGTGCTCCGTCCTCATCGATTGCAACCTTCGGAAGAAGCCCCGACTGACTTCGGAAGAACAGCAACTTGGCCTCGGAAGATCTCCTCCACTCGGCTGCTGATTAATTCGAAGTGATCTTGACACCAAATTCACCGCACTTGATTCCAGGTGATGGCGAATCAAGATAGACAGATAGCACTAAAGGACACCAGCGATCCGATCGCATTCAAGATTCCGATTCTCATTCCGACGACCTACACTTCTTGGGCGATCAAGATGGAGGCATTCATGGATGCCCAGGGGCTCTGGGATGCCATTGAACCTCCCACCCAAGCCGCGGTGGATGTCCGATTGGGGAAGAAGGCTAAGGCCTTCATCTTCCAAGCCCTGCCGGAAGATGTTCTGATGCAGGTGGCTGCATTTGAGGCGGCCAAGGACATATGGGAAGCCCTCAAGAAGCGATATGTGGGTGAAGAGAGAGTCAGACAGGCCAGAATTCAAACTCTTGATCATGAGTTTGAATTGCTGAGCATGGGTGAAAGTGAATCCGTTGATGAATTTGCGGGGAAGATGGGCGAACTAGTGTCGAGATACAGAGCCCTGGGGATGACGGTACCAACAGCAAAACAAGTCAGCAGGTTCTTGAAGGCGGCCCCCGATAGATTCCTACCCATTGTGGCTGCTATTGAGCAGTTTTCGGATCTGAATAAGATGCCATTTGAGGAACTAGTGGGAAGACTCAAAGCCTATGAAGAAAGGTTGAAGCCGGTGACCCAAGGAAAGAGTTCCTCTGGACAGTTACTCTTGACCAAGAGTGAATGGGAAGAGAGGTCAAGAGGAGAGGCAAAGCATGATCCTAGAAGCTGTGGAAGGGGTAAAGGGAAGTTTGCAAAGAACAGGGGAGGAAAGACAAACCAAGACCCTGTTAACAAAGACAAGAACACCAAGAAGAGAGACAAGAAGTCCCTGAGATGTTTCAATTGTGACAAATTGGCCATTTTGCAAATGAATGCAGGGCACCAAGGAGGGCAGAGCAGGAAGCTCATTTAACTCAAACTCAGGAGGATCAAGAATCCACCCTGCTAATGGCAGAAGTGTCAATGGATTTGGGCCTACTAGAGGAACAGGGGGTGTTCCCCGGAACTCTACCAAAGGGAGAGGATTCTTGTTGTTGGTATCTAGATAATGGAGCCAGCAATCACATGACAGGAATTAGAACCCACTTCACTAAACTAGATGAAGCCATTAGTGGCAAAGTCAAGTTTGGTGATGGATCTGTGGTTGTGATAAAAGGAAGGGGCTCTATATGCTTCAAATGCAAAAATGGAGAGCATAGGGTAGTAACAAATGTTTACTACATACCAGCCCTGAGGAATAACATCCTGAGCTTGGGTCAATTGGATGAAACAGGATGCAAGATCCTGATGAAAGATGGGCAGCTGTGGATATATGAGAGAGGGGGAAAGACTCTCATGAAAGTGAAGAAGTCACATAACAGGTTGTACAAGATCAACTTACAAGTGACCTCTCCAAAGTGTCTATTGACTGCCATGAATGAGTCAGCTTGGCTATGGCATGCAAGACTGGGCCATCTGAGTTTTGACTCAATCACCAAGATGACCAAGTACAATATGGTCAAAGGAATGCCAAAATTAGAGCACAAGTCACAATTGTGTGAAAGTTGTCTGGTTGGGAAGCATAGAAGTCAACCATACCCCAATGTAAGTAATTACAGGGCTAATTCACCACTTGAATTAGTGCATGCTGATCTTTGTGGACCATTGACCCCACCCACTCCTGCTGGGAACAAGTATTTCATGCTCCTGGTGGATGATTACTCAAGATACATGTGGGTGTTTATGCTAAAGTCCAAAGATCAGGCTCCTGAAGCCTTTAGAGATTTCCAGACTCAAGTCCAGTTGGAAACCTCTCATAGACTAAAGGCCTTGAGAACTGATAGGGGTGGTGAGTTTACCTCAAAGACCTTTGAACAACTTTGTAGGTTGGATGGTGTAAAAAGGTTTCTAACAGCCCCTTACTCCCCACAACAAAATGGTGTGGTGGAGAGAAGAAATCAGACTGTCATGGGGATGACTAGATCCATGTTGAAAGCCATGGAGGTACCTTTGGAATTTTGGGCTGAAGCAGTAAGGCATTCAGTTTTCTTATTGAATAGAAGTCCTACCAAAGCCTTGGAGAATATGACACCTTATGAGAAGATGTTTGAGAAGAAACCTAAGGTGAAACACTTAAGAGTGTTTGGTTGTAAGGCTTATGTCAAGATTCCAAGTCATCAAGTGACTAAACTTGAGAATAGAAGCACTCCTATGGTGCATCTAGGGGTTGAGCCTAGATCAAAAGCTTATAGAATGTATAATCCTTGTACTGGTAAGATTGTGGTAAGCAGGGATGTGAAGTTTGAAGAAGAGAAACCATGGGAATGGGACATCAGTGAACAGGAGAAACCTAGTTATGCAAGGTTTGGAGTGATTGTAAACTCATCTGATCACAGACAGATCTCTCCAAGTGTACACTCACTTGAGTCTGGTGGTCAAGAACAGGATGTTGATTCAGTGAATGCACCAGATCAAGGAGGGGGATTAGAAGGTGGGAGTGATAATAATAGGTTTGATGTTGATGAACTGCCTAGGGACAGTTATGATGATACACCACCAAAGGGGTTTACTAGTCTAGATGATGTGTTCAGCTGGACAGAGGTCCTTGAACAAATACCATTTGACCCTCCTATGTTTGATGAGTCTGAGTTGTTGCTGATCAGAGAACCAACAAGCTTTGATCAGGCTAAGGATCAGATTGAGTGGAAGAAAGCTATGCAAGAAGAGTTAGAAAGCATAGAGAAAAATGGAACTTGGAAGCTTGTTCAGTGTCCAGAAGGTGTGAAACCAATTGGGTTGAAGTGGCTTTTCAAGTTGAAGAAAGATGCACAAGGGAAGGTTGTGAGACATAAAGCTAGGTTGGTAGTGAAGGGGTATGTGCAGAAATATGGTGTAGACTATGAGGAAGTGTTTGCTCCGGTAGCCAGACTTGAAACTGTGAGATTGATATTGTCTGTAGCTGCTGTTAACAAATGGGAAGTGCATCATTTGGATGTGAAGACAACATTCTTGTATGGGGATTTGAAGGAAGATGTGTATGTTACACAGCCAGAGGGTTATGTCAAGCCAGGAAAGGAAGGTTTAGTTTACAAGCTTGTAAAGGCTTTGTATGGCCTTAAGCAGGCACCTAGAGCATGGAATGAGAAGTTACATCTTACCCTGTTACAGTTTGGGTTTTCAAGATGTCCTCAGGAACATGCAGTTTATAAGAAGCTGGATGGTGATAAAAGTGTGATTTTGGGAGTATATGTTGATGATTTGATTGTGACAGGATCTAGCTTGAGTATGATTGATGTTTTTAAAGGTATGATGAGATCTAGATTTGAGATGACTGATCTAGGGATGTTGAAGTATTACTTAGGAATAGAAGTGAAACAAGAAGACAGGGGTATCTTCTTGTGTCAGTCTGGTTATGCAAGAAAGATATTGGAAGAGCATAATATGTGGGGTTGTAATCCAACTAAATATCCTATGGATCCTGGTTTGAAATTAGGGAAGGATGAGGAGTTGGAGGCTGTGGATGCTACTTTATATAGGAGATTGATTGGTTGTTTGAGATATCTGACCCAAGCTAGGCCTGATTTGTGTTATTCTGTGGGTATAACAAGCAGGTTCATGGAATCACCTAGAGTATCTCATTGGCAGGCTGTAAAGCATATTCTAAGGTATCTTAAGGGTACTATAGATTATGGTGTATGGTATAAAAGAGGTGGAGTTGCTGAATTGATAGGCTATAGTGATAGCTCTCATGCTCCAACAAAAGCTGATGGGAAAAGTACTACAGGAGTAGTGTTTTACTATGGGGGTGGACCAGTGAGTTGGGTTAGTCAAAAACAGGAGATAGTTGCATTATCTTCTTGTGAGGCTGAGTTTATAGCTGCAACTGCTGCTGCTCAACAAGCAATATGGCTTAAAGGTGTGCTAGAAACCCTGATTAATTCTAGTATGGGTCCTATTCTGCTTAATGTGGATAATAAGTCGGCTATTCAACTTGTAAAGAATCCAGTTTTTCATGGAAGGTCAAAGCATATTGATGTAAGGTATCATTACATAAGAAGCTGTGTAGATAGAGGTCTTGTGAATGTGAGGCACATTTGTGGTGAAGAGCAAAAGGCAGATATACTTACAAAAGCTCTTCCTAGACTGAAATTCATGGAGATGAGAAAATTGCTTGGAGTGGGATCTATGAAAGAATTAAGGGGGTGAATGTTGGTTTAATTCTTTTAATGTAGTTGTAAAGTTTGTTCTAGAGTTGTAAAGTTAGATTAGTGTAAGGACTGAAAGTGTAAATAGTTAGTTAGCTCTAACTACTATAAGTATGTGATTGTATTGTACGATTGGGTATCACAAATCAATAAGAAATTACACCTTTGCATTTTTCGAATTGAAACAACCCCAACACAGAAGTTTTCAATCTATCTATTTTCTTGGCATCAAAAACATACCTTTTTGTGACACAAGTATTACTTTTTTCGATCACAATTTCAGGAACTTTAACTTCAAGATCCGATGAAGGAATCAAATTTGCAAGAATCATAGGTGTTGGTGTCACTTCACCACGAGCCATGGCAGCCCAATCACTTAGAAAAGTAGCGATTGTGGACCCATCCGCAACCTTATGTGATATGGAAAGAGTAACCGCCATTCCGCCATCTTCAAAAGATGTTACTTGAGCTGCAAGAAAACATGAATTTATACAAGACTCCTTCCACAAGAAACCTTCCGGAAACAGTAACTTCTGCATCTCATACTTGGGATTTTGTATGAAATCGGATATTCCACACACTGAAATCTTTGCTTCCACAAAAACAACTCCTTGATCACCACAATCAACAACCATTTCATCTTTTTGAAGCCTACCCGCAAAAGGGTAGTACTTTGTTAGGGTTTCAGATAAAGATTTCTTCAAAAGATCTTTACTTTTTAAGTTTCCGGACCTGTATAGAAGTAATATTGGAGTATAAGAATGGAAGGTGAGTCGATCTAGTAATGAAAGTTTAAAAGTTTTGAGATGAGTAGGGGTTGGAGAAGAAGGTTTAATGAACTCTTTGGATATTATCTCTATCATGATTACTATTTTGCCTGAAGATGCAAGTCATCTGCAAGTAGTATTTATGCATTAAACATTGTAAACGGACAAAAATAATTAATTCAACTTGAAATGTTTAAGATACCCTTAATGGCATCAAATGATGCCACGCCATTTTGCCTTGTCTTCCTCATTTGGCTTATATGCTTCTCTAGCAGTTAACTTATTCCACTTTTAGTAAGAGATAAAGGTAGTAGGTGATTATTAATTAAGAACAACTGCAAATAAAATAACACAATTAAATTAATTTTTAAAAGAACCTTTTGACTTTTGAATAATTGAGGGCCACTAGCAACCGGATAATCTTTATTAGTCGAGTACAAAATCGTGGGGCTTTAGGCTAGCACATTCTCGAAGAGAATCTTCTATATTAGTCTATCTCCATAGATGTTGAACCTAAAATTATTCTCGGAAGATGACCCATTTTAAGTGAGAAAACCTACTGACTAACCTCAAACTTTTTTCTTTTTGTTAGAGGTTGGATTTGAATTCAAAACTTTTTTGTTATGATAAAGTACTGGCTAACTTATATCAACAACTAGGGCTGAGGATATTTGCCAAGCAATTAAGTCAATTAATTTCAGTCTAATAAATGTTATTTGAACTTAATGTTTTACAATAAGTCATTGCTACAGAAAAGGTAAAAACTTGACAGAAATTTATGACTTGAAAATAAGTTGCACGGTTAGTGATCGTATAATAACCGAAGTTAAACTCTACCATAAAATTAACGATTGAAACAAAATCGACCGCAAAATGAGCAAGGGGAATAAAATGTTGCAAAATTAGCGATTGTTTTAGTTTGGCAACCAAAAAATATAACGACCGAAATTGTTTGATCAGAGATACAATCGTTAATTTTGTTTAAAAAAACTAACTTGGTTGTAAAAGTGGTTTGCAAATACGGCTACCGAAATCATTAGGTTGTAAGTAATAAAATAAATTTATAATATAAAAGAATATATTGATCATAGAACCGGTCACGAATATAATTACTGAATTTGTTTAGGTTGCAACTATAGCTACTGAAGTAAATAGTCGCAAACCTAGTTATCGAGGAAAGCAGAGCGGCAAATGCTTAAATGAAGAGGCAAACATTAAATAAAATAACAAACTGAATTTCTATTAAAAAACATATAAAAAAGTTTCAGCTTTTTTTGGTATAAATGATTAACTTGAATATATGTTTTCGTGCCTATGTTTGAATATTACTTATTAGTATAGATACATGTGTTACAAAAGTTGAAATAAAAATTATATAATTAATCTAATATATGTAGATAACATATCAATAAAATATTATATATAACAAACATATTTAAGTTATAAAAATAGTATAAAAATAAAAAAATATTTTATAAATATCCATAAACCTTCGTATATATCTTTTTAAAGTATTTTATTTCTAACAATGATTAGCTACAAATTAAACTATATTTTAACAAAATTAAGACTTATTAAAGTATTTTTAATGTTATTTATTTCTAAGAAGAAATTATCTTGATTAGTATGGTATTAAATAAGAGTTATTAAGTAAATTTTTTTCAAGTCAAAATTTAATCAAATTAAAATTGTAATTTATTGTGCTGCTGATACATGTATAATACTGGGTGGAATATAGGTGGCGATGATATGAACATACTAGAATATAATCATATGTCTAATAGTTATTTTTATTTTTTAGAGTATATTATAGGTATCCTTGAATACTAGGGTTATATTTGGTTTTGAATGTTTGTTATTGTTCAATACAATTTTATGGATATACTATGTGATTTTTGGTATTGCATTATAAACAATTAGAAATCGGAAAAATCTATTATTGTAAGCTGTGAAGTCACTGGATCGGTAAACATCCGAGCATGTTCTTGACGGAAGATAAACAACAGCAAAAACCAAGAGACAATCAATAACACGAACTATAATATAATGGTTTCATTGATAAAACCTAACGATTACAAGCTCGTTACAACATAAGAATCAAGACTCTTGGCAAGGGGAGATCGAGCATGATCTCCCCTCTCATCCGGCAGCCCTAGGCTCCGGGCAGACTCCCTCCCCAAACCCTTAATCTCTCTACACATTGAAACTGGTATATATAGGCCTCGGCCCATATTAGATGCGACTGGGCCCATTCGTGCGATTGGACCATGCGTATGGTTCAATCGTACGACTGGACCATGCGTATGGTTCAATCGTACGACTGGACCATACTTATGGTTCAGTCTTACGAATGACCCAATCGCATCTCTCAGTCGCACGACGGGCCCATTAGCAAGGCTCAGTCGCACGACTGAGTTTCATTCGCATATGCTCCTGCGAATGACCCAGTTTCATGTGTTTACAACATATCAGGTGTTTTACATTAAGCCTAGACTATTCGACAAGCGACGGACACACTATATATGACAATATATGCTCCAACAAATTCCCCCTTGGACGTTGCTTGCGAATAGTAGATAACACCTCTTGCAATATTCAGTCAATCTTTGCTCTGGTTGTCAATAGAATCAAACGAAAACCATATTAGCCAACGTTGCCGATCCGTCAGGTTGCTACAATATCCCTGAAAATGAATTTAGGCACAATAGCTTTCGTTTACTTTGCAGAACACCATCATAGCATCAAGATTCCCCATATGACTGATTTTTCCAGATAATGACATTAACAGTTTTCCATTGCTTCAATCTTCACACAAGCTGACATGATTAATATTAACACCTGCAGAAATTCCCCCTCACGTTCAGCATATCCCAATATATAAACGTTGTGCTCTCTTGGCGTCTTCATACGGTGTATTGGGCAAAAGGTTGAAGGTTCCAATCCACAGCTGACAATCTCAAACAAATCAGCATGCATGAAGATTCATCATCGGAAACTGGTTCACATCATCACTTTCTGATTGCGTCTTCACTTTCTCTATACATGGATTCTCCTTAAGAAGCAGAATCCTCTTTGTGCGGATAAATATAACTTGATTGGCCCATAAATAGTCAGATGCTCCTGACCACCCCACAACATCAGCACCGACTGCTGTCATCTTCTCTTCTCTCTTTCGTGTTCCAACTTTCATTCACCTATTCTGGAAGTCCGACGAATAATGAGGTATACATCGAACTCATTTGACAAAAGAACCTCAGGGTGAATATGCTTTGCTCATCCTCAAATCTGCGCAAGAAGCTGTTCCAGACTCTTTTTTTTTGGTCTGGAACAAATGCGGATGGTCCGTTCGTGCGATTGAACATACGACTGGTCCAGTCGCACGACTGAACATACGACTGGTCCATTCGTACGAATGGTCCAGTCGTACGACTGCTCCATTCGCATGCCTCAGTCGCATGAACGGGTCTGCACGCAGATTTTCAGATCTGCAGCCGCCAGGGCTGCCCAAAACCCTAATCTGACGAATTTTACATGAACCGAAACAAGATAGGCATCATCAGATTCGCAAGGGTGATAGGAACGTGGTTTCGAGTTCGATTTTAACATAAAAACAACACACGTTACCAAATCTGAGCAAAACACGAAGAACACGAAGTGGGTTTAATGTCAAGATCAGAAATTTGATCCAGAAATCAAGAGCTCGGGTTGCTAGAATGATTGTTAGATCATTCCAGCAGTAACCGGCTCTGATACCAATTGTGAAGTCACTGGATCGGTAAACATCCGAGCATGTTCTTGACGGAAGGATAAACAACAGCAAAAACCAAGAGACAATCAATAACACGAACTATAATATAATGGTTTCATTGATAAAACCTAACGATTACAAGCTCGTTACAACATAAGAATCAAGACTCTTGGCAAGGAGAGATCGAGCATGATCTCCCCTCTCATCCGGCAGCCCTAGGCTCCGGGCAGACTCCCTCCCCAAACCCTTAATCTCTCTACACATTGAAACTGGTATATATAGGCCTCAGCCCATATTAGATGCGACTGGGCCCATTCGTGTGATTGGACCATGCGTATGGTTCAATCGTACGACTGGACCATGCGTATGTTTCAATCGTACGACTGGACCATACTTATGGTTCAGTCTTACGAATGACCCAATCGCATCTCTCAGTCGCACGACTGGCCCATTAGCAAGGCTCAGTCGCACGACTGAGTTTCATTCGCATATGCTCCTGCGAATGACCCAGTTTCATGTGTTTACAACATATCAGGTGTTTTACATTAAGCCTAGACTATTCGACAAGCGACGGACACACTATATATGACAATATATGCTCCAACATAAGCTACATACTTTTGGCAACTGAAGTGACTAAAGTGGCGGTCACAAAGCCAGTTGCAAGTTTGAATGAAACTCGGTTGCAAAATTAACTGCTAAAGATTTTGGTTGTAAAATCAATCGCAAATTGGTTCGTCAGGTAACGGTTAGTGCGTAACGGTTGGGTCACAAATCGTTTCGGTCGTAGGTGCAATCACTAGAAATTTGGTCGCATAATGTGTCACAGTCCTGGTTACTAGTGCTATGTTCCCGAATTCATTTTAAGAGAGAAAAGAAAGAAATAGGGAGCAAAGAAAAAACAGTTGTCTTCAAATTTTTCTAATGTAAGAAAAATAAAAAAGTTATGTTCTCAAGTTTATTTAGAAATTTGTTAGAAATTTTGTCACAAAATCTGTCACAAATCGTTGAATCATAGTCGCAAACAGGATTTGGTCACAAAGTTAGTCCCTAATTTCACGATGGATAATCCAGTCGTCAAATTGTTTGCAAGAGTATTTCGGTTGTAAGAAGTGCTCCCAAAATTAATTAAGGACCGCCAAAACCGACCACAAAACAGTCACAAGTATATTTGTAATTGATTAATAATATTCTTTTAGTGGTGGTTATAAAATTGTCAGATACTTAAATATAATGATTTATAATTAAAAGTCATGAAACTAACTGTTATTAATACAAATAAATCTGACAAAAAATTAAAATTAAGTCAACTGAATGATGTTGATTTTAACCAAACGACATTGATTGGAGGAGTATGGTGGGTCTTCGTGGCCGTGAGAACAACTTCATTAATAATATTATCGTCCTGACGAAAATGATGAATATTTAGCTATGGCTATGGGAATGCCTAGAATACTTCGGTAATACAATAATTATTTTATATGGCAATGAGTTTCTATAGGACTTCAAGGGAATACAACGAACTTGTCGAACCAAACACCAACTAAAGTAGGCCTCTATAATCAGCCATGAACATGATAAAAAGAATATGATTAGTTAAAGTTCATAGTATTTGAAGAAGATGAACCCAAAAACAATGAGAACAAATTCAAACAAACGAAAACGAATGGTAGAACTTACCAATGCTAGTCGATAATCATGATTTCACCACAAGAAACTTTAATTGCTTGAAAAGCTCTTGAAATTAGATGGATGATGATGATGTTAATCGATGGAGGCTAGGGTCTCATGGAGCTTGAGAGAATTTTAGAGAATAGAGAAGGAAAAGATGTATAGAAAAGAGAAAAAAAATAGCTTTTAGCAAAACAAGGCGGGGGAGCCCTTTCTTCTCAGCCAAAACTTAAAGGCAAAGGGGGCCTTGGGCCCTTAGCTTCCACTGCTTTGGTCTATTACCCACTAAATGATGATTTCACGTTTTGGTTTTACTGTCTTATGAATTTACATATGATTTTTAAGACCTTTATGACTTCAATTCATTGGGTGTTGTTAATATGGTTTTTATTTAAAAGCTTTGAGCAAAGTCCAATGTTAAATTGCTTTTGTTGTGTTTTTGACGTGACCGTTCTTTATTTTCTAGATTGCTAGCACTTGTCTATTTTATTATACAGGAACTAACGTATTAAATCTATAACGTATTAAATCTCTAATATCATTGCCTAGCAGATTGCTTTAAATCATAAGAATCTTTTTAAAAAAATACATTATCCTCTTGCTTTTCAGCTTCAAAATCCATAGGATGCTTCATGTAAATGTTTTCTTCTAATGTAGCATGAAATAATGCACTCCTAACATCAAGCGTATTAAGTTCCATTTCTTCAAGGATGTAAGCGCAAGCATAATCCTTATAGAAGTATATTTAATAGCTATAGAGAAAATTCCAGTGTTGTATATACTAGTCCTTTGGTTAAAATCTTTGCCACCAACCTAGACTTCTTGAGTTTAAAAACACACTTGAAATCAACAAGTTTCTACTTTTTAGGTTTATCCACTAGGAGCAAAGTCATATTTTTGTGTAAAGACTCTACTTCCTCCTCTATAGCCTTAATCTAAAGTTGTTATATACTGAACTAACAACCTCTAAGAAATTCAAAAGCTAGTACTATCTTCCAATTTAGTTATACTAAACACAAATATCGAGGTAGTATCTCTATCTCTAAATCTAATCGGTGGCACTAAGTTCCTTTGTGTTCTATCTCTAGCCAAAGTGCACATTGTTGGCTTAATTCTAGTTTTTCCTGACTTTTGAGACGATTCACCTTGCTTATGTGGATCCTAGTGTAACTCCACCTCAACATGAACATGTTCGTGAGAGTTATCAATGAGACATATACCCTTATGTTTCTAAATCATATATATATACATTAAACCTTCTTGAAAAAGTAAACCTATGCTGACTATAATCTTTAGACTTAAATCATCTATCCTTCATAATCTAAAGCCCTAGACCTTATTAGGACACTCCAAGAATACGCACTTCTATGCCTTTCATTCCATCTTTAATTGGTTCAATATGAGTAGGCAATAAAGAGACATGTTGATTAAATGCAGAGGTTGAAATTGCCTCAACCAAAAATCTCTTTGGTAGGCCTGACCTTGAAAGCAAACAATTGTTAATGAAAACCATAGAAAGGAACCAAAACTAACACTCACTTGATATCTATCAAGAGATCAAAGATGATTACAATGGGAAAATTGAATATAAGCAAAACTAACTAACTAGTTTTGTTATAAACCCCCCTCCAATCAAACTAACTGCTATCACTAACCTTTAGTCCCTACACTAACTAATTACACAAAGTTACCAAACCAACCCCCTAACTATAGCAGGTTTAATTATCCATTTCTAATTTAACAAAATAAAACCATAAAATCATCCTATGCATTACCAACATTCACAACTAGTTAATCCTGTATTCTCATCTGGAGAGCCCGATTAAAGAATGTCATGCAATGAAAGTACTTGTATCCTCCAATGTAACACTAGTGAGAAGTTATGGCTGTTTTCCTGACGACTTTAATGTGTGATGAAACCAGTGACATATATCATCATCAGGACATAAATGTTGTCCTAAGCTCGATCATGGGAGCCGCACAAGGCCTCTATTGATGTGTCCATGATATTAGGTTCTATATTCTCGACACCTGTAATGTGGATCCGTGATATTTCCATAAACATACATATGAACAAAAATCTTCTTAATAGTATTTACGCTATTATGTGGTGCTTTGGTGAGGTGGCATGTAAGTCTATTGCATGAGTCTCTTCGTGTCCATTTTAGAGAATAGAATACTTACTTCAGTTTGTACACTTTGTTTGGTAAGTTAAAGTTTTTAAATACTTTGCGCATCGATCGAACTAGATAAATAACCCGTGCAACACGACAAGGTAAGCGTATATTTAGGAAACAAATAGGATGAAGAACAAAACAAAAAAAACATCAAGAGTAGGTTGAGATTCAATGACCACATGCGTTTACCATCAGGGCAAGTGCTCTCTTTGGGTTTAAGACTTCTGGAAACAAAAAAAAATAAAAAAAAATAGTGTTGTCCAATGATAGCTTCCCATGTGACAAACCAACCACACATAACAAAAGACTACATCAATGTTTGTAATTTCTATAGATATATACTATTTTATTCCAGATTAGCACACATAAGATATAACCAGGTGTTTTAGTCTAGATTAGCACACATAAGATATAACCAATCTTATTATTAAAAGTAGCCACAAAAGAAAATGTTTCTTTAAAGTCTTCCGATTAAACAATTGTATATTCTTGAGCAATCAATCTTGCTTTGATGGTAAAAAGGATCCACTTCAATCGAATGGACCAGGTTCATATCTAGCTAGCAACGTTTTATTCTAAATACTTGATAAAAAGGCTGAATTTATTGAAGAAGAAAAGAGACGGGAGAGAGAAATAGAGAGGGATACTATGAGAGAGTAATGCTTTCAAATGGCAAGATGTACGAGGACGACAATGGAAGAGATTGGAGAATCTACGCAGTAACAATGCAAGATCGCTAGACACTTCCTTCTTTGTTTACAATATTCCAGAGGGGATTTCTAAAGCAGAAATGTGGAACACTTTTTAATTGTTTGGATCTCTAGTTTATGCTTTCATTCCAAGAAAACGAGATAAATGAATACAATTTTTTTGGGTTCATCAGATTTAAGCATGTTAAGGATCGTATTAGACTTATTCCGTATTAAACTCAGTAAAGATAAATAGCGCAAAGGTGGGGGTTAACTTCGCTAAGTTTCAGCGTGTAATATTGGGGCTAAAATCACACTACCCCATTCACCATGGGCCTCAACCTTCTTCGGTGGTGGCTGGTAGGCATGCTCAGGACAATGGTTGGGTTCACTGGGATGCTAAGGTCATTAGTAATTTATATAAGGTTGTGCTATGAAGATTTTGTAAGATGGTAAAAAACCTTAATAATATTATTGAATAGGTAGGTTATATTATATAGAGATAACAAGTAACCTTAGAAATCTAACTGGGCCCGTGGGCTTCTACTAATAAGCTCTAATATTTAATACTCCCCCGTAGTCATAGTAGTAGTAATCTGACCTTATGTCTGGGAAATAAAAAAACATAAAACAATAATAATAAGATGAATATGCTTCGATGGACTCGACTATCCAAGCTTTTGCTAACAAATAATATGCGCTTGATGTTGTCATCCATATGTTGATTTATTGTGTTATCCATTGTAATGTTTGATAGTTCATTGGTTCTTGATTATCAGAATGATAAGTTAATAACTAGTGATTGTAGTTGTTGGTGATGTGTCGAAGTTAGTAGACATCGCTCTCTTGGATACGTAGATCAGAAGATGAGATTTGTAGATATAAAACAAGAAAAGAAAGTCAAGCTAGTGACCGTTGTCAGGTGGCGGTCTCTTGGATCCATAGATCAAGAGATAAGATCCGGATATCTAAAAATAATATATATATTTAAGTTAACCATAGGTTTGTGATCGGTGGCCATGGACTGTGGTTCTTGATGCAACTAAAATACCGATAAACAAAAAAAAGTGCTTGCTAATTCGGGAGCCGTAATTTTGGAACGAACCAAGAGAATGATGATGAACATATCAAGAAAATAAATATACCAAGATACTGGATATTAGGTTTGAATCTTCATATGATAACAAAGCTTTATTCAATGAGAATTAGAAAATACAGAAGAAACAAAACAATCAATCTTTACCATCTTACATGGTATAGAGTTTAGATTTTAGGGTTTCTTATAAACTCTATGTAATGTAATACCCTTTGAATTAATAATCAATCAGTCTTTACTATCTTATATTGTATTAGAGCTTCAGTGTTCTGGTTACCTTTTTCATCTCCTTTACGCCACCACAAAGACATACAAACCTAATATCTAATAGATTGAAAACTTCTTTCAAACGTAACAATATTTTGATCCATAATCCAAATACTAACATACTCACAGCTTGGAAAAATTGTTCACTAATCAGGGAGGTAATAGCTCTTCCTAATTTTGCGTAACCTTCAGAACGCCCTCATCAAGTTCGATATGGTGTATGCTAACATTAGATACATACTGCTAACATTATATACATTGGCGGTTTGCGGGTTTTGATCTCTTTCCCACGCACTCTTGTACATGATGATTTTCTAAACAAATAAAAACAATATTAAAGTGGCCGGTTCGCAAAAAAGTATGCATAGGAAGGACAAAACCCTTGACTATAGTCGGATTGCATAGCTCAAGATTCATGGAGTTCTTATTCAACTATGGGACAAGTTGGTGTTTAATAACATTGCCCAAAGACATGGGACGGTTATCAAGCCATCGAAATCTACCATACATGATGTTAATGTATCATTTGATATAATCAGGGTCTTTATCAAGACATCTAAATCTACCATACAAGATTTTGAACTGTACTTTCTGTGATTCAAACAAGAGATAAAGAAGCCTATTTATAAGAGTACATAGAAGAATCTAGAAGATTCTAGAAGCAAAGCTAACTAACTCAACCAACTCAACTAACTCAAAGAGCACATGTCTAATATCTCCAACTAACTTCTCAAATAACACATGTCTTAATATGCCCCCTCAAGCTGAACAGGGAGTAGTCACATGAAGCTTGGAACACAAGGCATCAAAACGAGAAGATGATAAGCCTTTGGTCAACAAGTCTTCCGGTTGAGAAGTAGTAGGAACATATCAAACACAAAGTGTCTGAGATAAAACCATGTCCCAAACAAAGTGCAAATCAATCTCAATATGCTTTGTACGCTGATGAAAGATAGGATTAACTGCAAGGTAAGTGGCACCAATGTTGTCACACCATAATGTTGGCGAATGAAGCAGCGGAATATGTAACTCGCATAACAGAGACAATATCCACCGAACCTCTGCTGCAGTGTGAGCAAGAGCACAATACTCAGTACTAGAACGAGCAATAGTATCTTGCTTCTTGAAACTCCAACTGATAAAATTAGGCCCAAGAAACACACAATAGCCGGTAGTCGAACGACGATCATCAAGACACCCTGCCCGGTCTGCATCAGAATAACCATGAACGGCAAAGCTAGAGGAACGACGAATAGTCAGGCCATGAGAAATGGAGCCCCATAGATAACGTAAGATGTGCTTGACTACAACGCAATGTCGATCAGTAGGTGTTTGTAAGAACTGAGTCACCTTACTAACCGCATAAGCAATCTCTAGGCGAGTCAAGACAAGATACTACAAGGCACCAATAGTGTTGCGATATAAAGAAGGATCAACTAGAGGAATCCGTTTATGCCAAGATAACTGTTGTCCAGATGCAACAGGTGTAGATAAAGAACGACACTGTGTAAGTGTCGTACGCTGCAGTAGATCATGCAAGTAACGCTGCTGACAGAGATGAAGAAAATCATCTGAAAAAGTAGCCTGAACACTCAGGAAATAGGATAATGATCCTAAGTCCTTGAGAGCAAAATAAGAATGTAACCAAGCAATCAATGAGGTAACAAACTCAAACGAGCTCCCAGTGATAATAATATCATCAACATACACCTACACACAACAAGTACAATCACCATGATGATAAACAAATAGAGAAGTATCGGAGAGACACTGAGAGAACCCAGTAGATAGAAGGGCAGAAGAGAGCTTGAAAAACCAAGCCCGGGGAGTGTGTTTGAGACCATAGAGAGCCTTACGAAGAAGGCAAACATGATATGGGCAAGTGGAGTCAACAAACCCAAGAGGTTGAGACATGTAAACAGTCTCAGAAAGATCACCATGAAGAAAGGCGTTGTTGACATCCGCTTGTCGGATGCTCCATCCTCGAGAAAAGGCAACGGATAAAACAAGACGGATGGTAGTTGGTTTGACTATAGGACTAAAGGTCTTAATATAGTCAACCTCCTCGGTTTGATAAAAGCCCTTGGCAGCAAGCCCAGCTTTATACCGACTCACCTATCCATCAGGATTATGCTTAATCCGATAGATCCACTTGCAACCAACTATGTTGGCAGAAGCTAGTAAAGGAACAAGATCCCAAGTATGGTTGCATTAGAGAGCACCAATCTCAGCACACATAGCATCCCACCATACAAAATAACGCTAAGCCTGAGAGAAGGTGGTAGGCTCAGAAGAAGGAGCGGTAGTAACATGAAAGAGAACATGATCAAGAAACTATCTAGGCTAATGAGTATGATGACGAGAACAAGTGACCATGGGATGGGAAGAAGAGAAGCAGGAGGAGGAGGAGGAGCAGAAGAAGTAGTAGGAGTAGGAGGAGGAGGAGAAGTAGAAGAGGGAGAAGAAGAAAGAACAGGAGGAGAAGGAGGAGGAATGAAGAAATCAGGGAGAAATGTAGAAGCAGATGAAGTAGAAGGCAAAGAGGGGCGACCTGGAATGTCAAAAACAGACTCATGAAAAATCACATGACTAGATATAATAGTACGAGAAGTACCAGGGTCATAGCAAAGATAACCGTTGTGACTAGGAGCATAGACAATAAAAACAAAAGGGGTATACTTGGGAGAGAGTTTATCCGGACGAGTATCACTAAGATACAGATAACACAAGCACCCAAAAGTACGAAGAATGGAGTAATCAGGACGAACATGAAACAAGATCTTATAAGGAGTATTGTGATGAAGAACTGGCGTAGGAAGGCGATTAATAAGGAAGGCAACAGTAGCATAAGCATCATACCAAAATTTCTTTAGTATTTGCATGAAACAATAAGGCACGAGCAACCTCAGATAAATGTCTATTCTTGCACTCAGCCACCCCATTTTATTAGAGTGTATAGGGACAAGAGATCCTATAGACAATGCTGAGCTCAGAAAGATAACGAGCCATATCACCATGAACCAGCTCAGGAGCACCATCACATCGAAGATGTTTGATGGTGCACGAAAATAAATTTTTGACCAAAGATCAAAAATGACGAAAGCAATCAAGTGCTTGTGACCGCTTAGTCATAGGATACATCCATGTAAAACGACTAAAATCATCTATGAATGTAATAAAGTAACAATAACCAGAACATGACAAAACAGGAGATGGGCCCCATATATCACAATGAATCACATATAATGGAATAGTAAAATGAGATACACTAGAATGAAATGGTAAATGACTAGCTTTTGAAATGCTATATGAGTTACATGGTTTATGTTAAAAAAACTCGTGAAAAAGGTAAAAAAAGAAAGCCTAGACAGCACAAGATCAGAAGGATGACCCAATCTGGAATGCCAAAGCTCTCGAGATGTAGAGAAAGTGGCAGTGAGAGAATATAACTGGTGTGGACTAGCTCGCATGTGGTGGAGGAGCTGCACGGTGGACGTCTGTATAGACAAACCAAACTGTGAGAACAGAACATATATAGGATAATCAATCACAAGTTGTATGAGTGAGAGTAAGTTCTTTGTAATTCTAGGAACTACAAGAACATGACGAAGTAATAAAAGACAACTAGATAATCGAAGATAAGGAAAACCAATATGAGAGATAGAAAGAGAGGTATCATCACCAAAAACAACACGCTCAGATCCCGTATAAGAAACAATACCAAATACAATAGATGGATCAGAAGTCATATACGGAGTTGCACCAGGGTCGTGAATCCATGATTCAACATTTTATTTTCATGTGATCAGGTGGTGAAAGTTCGACTTTTAAAGGTTTTAATTTCATGTTTACGTGTCAAATTATGGGAAATAGAGTTACTTTTGGGATATTATTGTGTTTGTAGGATAAATGTGAAGAATACAAATAAGTTGGAAGAAACGGGATGAAAATTGGAGCTCGGGAGGGGAAGATATGTAAAAGAGAAGTTCTAAGACAATGGTAATTTAAAACGGGCATAACTTGAGCTAGGAAAAGAGTTACGGGGCCCACGATCTATCAACGCAGAGATCTCGCAAAGTTACACCTGAAAATCAACTTTGTGCAGGGGTGGCGCCACCGACGCCACCGGCGTCAGTAAACCCAAAACCTGCTAACCGAATCTTCCTCTGACGCCTATCCTGAAGCCGGGGTTCAGGTTTGTTGAGATTTGACCTAATTTGAAGGGTTTTAAAGTGGAATAAACCCTAAGACGAAAATTACCTCTTTAAGCATCATTCTTGGATGGAAATTAGGCATCTTTCATCATTCTCAAGCTCTTCCAACATCAAGATATTCAATTGGCCTTGAAGATTCAATGATGAGACAAGGCTAATTCGTTTGTGATTCACTTCGAGGACGAGTTTGTGTAAGTTCTTATTTTTCTTAGTTTGTAACTTAGATTTGGGATTGGATCTTGAACCCTATGTTCTTTTGGATTCAATTTATGATTTGATTATTTAAACGATTTGATTATGATTATACCTAATTTTGATATTCTGTAACTTTGGTTGTCTTTTATCATTGTGTGATTGTTTATTAGAATTAGAGTTTCATTATTCAAATGGGTAATTATGTGAATAAGGTCCTTTAAGCTTTAATCCATGATTATCACTTAAATCCTTTCATGTGTAAGTCACCACTAATGACTTCTCACTAGGTTTCATTAAAAAAAATTGTACCTTTGCCAAATCTGAATCCTGAAGTGGATTGCTTTTTTACTAGATTGTTAAAAATTTAAACTTTTATTTCGTTAATTTGATTCTTTATTAATTCAATTAATAAAGAAATTTTCTTTTAATTGTTTAGTCTTTTTTAATTAGTCGTTGCTAGCACTTTCTTGTGATTCCTTGTGGATTTGACACACTGCTTACCCTTTACTATTAAGGGTGATTAGGTACTCTATAATATATATTTTTGACCGACCACATGACATCGATCAAAATGGTGTCGTTGCATGGGAATCGTTGCGCTTAGTGTTAGTAATAGCTATTTGTTTTCTTAAAAAATCTATAAAATAACCATAAATATTTTCTTTTTCTTGTTTTATAGTTTATTTGTTATTTTTGTCGTTCGGAATTACGCTGGTATTTGTTTCTTGTGTGCAGATAGTTCAAGACTCTTATGCATACGAGACATTCCGGAAGGACTTCACCATTGCTTTTTGATCCTGAGATTGAAAAACAGCATGAGACAACCGAGTCTTTCACAAAGAAAATCCTTCAACAGCTCGTATTTCACGAGGTACTTGGTCCGAAGAAGGAACTTCATCAGCCAAGGCTAGTCGGACCTTATGAAGACTTTATAAAACACCAAAAAGTAATCCATTCAACAATATGAATAACTCGGGTAATCAAGGTGCTCCATCCAATCAACCTCCACCACAAAGAGAACAACATGTAGATGATATCCCTCCCCCAATGTTCCCACCACATAATGCTCCACCACCTCAGCAACAAGCCCCGCCTTTAACCCAGTTCAAGGAAACCCTATACCTCAACCACCACAATTCCAAATGGGTAAAAATACTCGTGTATACCCACAACCCAATCCACCTATTCAGCAAGAATCGGTTAGAAATGCTAATTATGAGGATCCAAGAAATCCTTCAGTTCAGTTCAATCAATCAAACTCTAGTCGGAATGATGGTGTTCATAGTAATGAGGACATAAGGGATCGTGTATCGAATTGGGATGATGCATAGAGCATGAGAATTTGAATGCTGGATATGGAGGGGAGATGAAGGTGGATTTGGTTTCAACTATGGCTACCAACATTCGGGAGGATATAATCATCGTTTTAATTCAATCTTTCAAATGGCTAATCAAGGTCCACCAAGAGGCATGAGGCAACCAATGAATCAACATCCTCAACCGGATTTTCCTCAACATCATGATGGCCTTCCACAAGTTCATCATCATGCACCAATCTGAGGAGTTGAAAGCCATTTCAGATCTCAAATTACAGTCAACTCATCTCCAATAGTAAGCCCTGTTGCACATGGTAGATCATTTGAAGTGAGACCACAAGGCTTGAACATGTTGCCATCTATTTATGGTAAAGGAACTGAAGAACCTTACCTTCACATTTCTGAATTTGAAGCGGTATGCGCATAATTGGAGGACAAGGGTTTACACCGGATCAAGTCAAGTTAGTATTGTTTCAATTCACATTGAAGGATGCTGCAAAATAGTGGTTCCTATCTTTACCATCCGCAAGCATCTTTACGTGGGAGGATATGCAACAGCAATTTCTAGAAGAATATTACACACCTCAACGAACAAGTGATGCAAGAGCCAATATTCAGAACTTCCAACAATAACCGGCTGAGCTTTTCTATGAGGCTTGGAAAAGATGTAAGCAATTGTTAAGGAATTGCCCTCATCATGGTATTCCATAATGGGAGTTGATCAATGCGTTTTATCAGGTGGTGAAAGTTTGGCTTTTAAAGGCTTTATTTTTATGTTTACGTGTCAAGTTATGGGAAATAGAGTTACTTTTGGGATATTATTGTGTTTATAGGATAAATGTGAAGAATACGAAGAAGTTGGAAGAAACTGGACGAAAATTGGAGATCGGGAGGTGAAGATATGTAAAAGTGTTGGACCAAAAGAACCAGTGAGCCAGATCAGAAAAACCTTTAAGTCCCACAGACATCAGAACAACTGAAGTGATCTACATCTGCTGAAGACAAAGTCTGAAGATAAAGTCTGAAGACAATAGCTGAAGACAAAGTCTGAAGACATATGCTGAAGACAAAGTCTGAAGACCAAGTTTGAAGACCAAGTTCTCAGAAGTTGTCTCAAACAGCTGAAGTAGTTCTTTTCAGTAGTTGTGATGTTTTACTTTTCAGTAGTTTCTTTTCAGTAGTTTTATTATTGTAAAACATCTGAAGTTCTTACACTTCAGATGTTATAGCTTCAGTAGTTGTAATTGTAGTTTATACTTAGCTTTTTGTGAAGGTGTCCTCAGCTGTTGTGGACATCTTCAGTAGATTAGTTTGCTTTCAGTAGTTTGTATAAATCAGTTAGATGTCACTATCAAGTGACATCAGCTGACGTCACATTCCTTTATAAAAGGAATGTTGACCTAATTGTTTTGTAACCGAAGCATTTGCGTGAATGAAAATATTCCATTTGCAGAAAATCCTCTCTCTATAATCGTCATAGTGTGATTGAATATTCATACTTGTCTTGCTTAAATTTGATCTAATTTGTGTTATATTCCGCTGCAAATTCTAATCTAATTGATCAAACTAGATCCGATCCTTTCAAATGGTATCAGAGCTGGTTAATCATTGATCGATTTGACAATTGATCATTGAAACTGCTCTTTTGATATCTAAGTTTGATCGAATTAGCAAATTTGCAAGAATTGGTTATAGAGTTTGATTTTCTGTTGCTTCCGGTCAATTAATTTGAGATTCGAATTGTGTTGTTGAGTTTTTGAGCTAGACTTTTTAAAATCTCATTGAATTTGTTTGAATTGGTGAAAATGACTACATCAATCAATGATCCTCACAATTGTCACACCCCAACCTTGACGGCGGAAACGTCGAGATGTGAGGGTTGAGATTGTTCACAGCCACATAACGCTATTATTAAATCCAAATATATTTTACATAAGTTTCAAAGTTACAATACAAGCATAAGTCTCAATAATGAAATAAGTTTCAACATGAAATAACAAACATAATCATTTTGTTTATTAACTAGGTCCAAGTCCTAGAATATGCCAGCAACATAAGTTCACTTCAAAACTTGGGGGTTTTCCTGAAACATGATAAAAATAAAAGGTCAACTATAAATAGTTGGTGAGTTTCCAAGGTTTTCATACATAATATGAAAATGGTTACAAGTAGCAATTCATGTCATAGGTTATAAGCTAGTAAGGTTATAGAACACATATCGTTACAACCAAACCTCGACTTGATTACAAGTATAAAAGATTGGCTAAGTGTATTTGGTTCCCTAGTGCACAAGCGTACGGCCCCTAGGAGTCGGCAATACCTCGACTTTAGCACCAAATAGGCTTGTCAGGCCCAAAGATCTAAGACGTCGCCAGGCTAGCAATAGTTAATGATTGTAAACAAACTATGTATCTCATATAAACACTTACAAAACACAAATAACCATGACCAAAAATAAGTAGAATTGCATGTGCATTACAAGTCTCAAATGTTTAAACGTGTATGTAATATAAGCATCATGTTTCACCCCAAATAAGTGTGAAATTATAAAAAGGGGACAAGGAAAACTCACATGGAAATAAGCATTTCAAGATGATATAAAAGATTACAAGATAAATCCCAAGTGTCCATTACAAGTACCTAAATATATAATTTACAAGATGAAGATTAAGATTAATATATTGATTAATGTTTAAATAAGAATTAGGGTTTCAATAGATTTAGGGTTTTGATGAGTAACTATGTTTATAATGGTAATGATAATAATTTAAACGAGGTTCCAAATGATTTCTTTTACAAGTTGTTCAAACGTATTGATTCCAAAATAAGGTTCAATAATAAGATTATCAATTAGACATGAACTAGGGTTTCAATTTGGATTTGGGGGTTTAAATAATAAAATAATGAATCGTTTATGTTTTGGTTTAATAATCAATTAAGTCCAAGAATGATTAAAAAGGTCTCAATAATTTAAATTATTGATTTAATAGAAATTAAGTATAATATGTAAAAAAAGAAATAATTAATTTAATAATTAATTATTTGATGAAGAGAATTTATTAAATACTTATTTAAGTAATCTTAAAATATTTAAAATCATTTTATAAAATGATTTATTATAAAGATCTTATAATACAAGATAAAAATAAAGTATAATATATTATTTTATTAGTTCCAAGAATTTAAGCAAAAGTTTAATAATAAGTTTATTAAGTATAACATGGTTACATGATTAATTATTTAAAAACTATTTGAATAGTTAATATGTAAATAAATAGGGTTTTGAAATAATTCTAATTTGAACCATAATATATATATATATCATATAATGACTAAATATAATTTTTATAATCTTTTTATTCTTTTAAAAAGAAGATAAATTGGATATTATAAGTTTAACAACCTTTAAAAATTAACTTAATAATTTCAGAAATACTTTAGTTAACAAAATAATATTTTATTTAGATTTAACAATATAATACAATTTTCTGAATTATAAAGAATATTAAAGAAAACTATTAAAAATAATATTTAATTATTTAAATTTGGAAAATTAACAAAAATGATTTGATGTCTTTAAAAATAATACAAGTTTACAAAACCCATTGTTATAGTTATTAAGAATTTTCCACAATTAATTTAAGGGCTAAAAAGCCTTTAAAAAAATAATTGCAGGAGGCCGGGTTCGAACCCGTGACCTCTTGCATACAATGTGAGTTGGTAACCGGTTGGGCTAAAGCCCAGAATTTAGTTTAGATTACAAATAAAACAATATAAACCAACTCACAAATAATCCCCCAAATTCACAGGAACCCTAGAATCGAATTGCATCAAATTGAACATCGTATTGATGTTGTTAATGAAATTAAACTTAGGGCTTTCATTGCCCATATGAAAACGAGTGTGAGGATATGTTCAATTACCCGGTGGGGTTTGAGATGAGGTTGGGAACGATGAAGAAGAAGTCGCGGCCGTAGGTGATACAAACCAAGTGTTAACGTCGATGATAATTCAATCCATTGCACAGATGGCTTCTATGGAACCCAATGAATGAAAACCCTTTGTCAATTTCAGATATTGATTTACAAAAAACGGTGTTCGAATAGCAGATAGGTCGCGGCTCAAGAGGGTGTTCGATCTCATTGTAATTGTTGTCTCAGGTGAAATTGAGAGTTTTGTTTGATTAGGTATAGATAGAAGTTAGCTCTGTTTGAAGTAATTGAGTTATTACTGGATTTTAATGACCGAACGGTTAGAGGATTAAGATGGCCGGTTATGGATTCGTTTGCTCTTTGTAACCGGTGCTTTAAACAGCAATTATACTATGCATTCAGTTCGAAACACACTCACGAAACGTTTAGGATCGGTTTGGTTTGAAAATTGATGGTTTTTAATGAGGTTTGGGGGGTGGCCGGAGCTCGCCGGAGCCGCCGGAGGGTGGCTGCCGGAAAAACGGGGAAGAGCGACGGGGCATTTGAAACTTTTAGAAAAAATTACACATTTGGTCCCTGAGGTTTCTAAGAGTTATTATTTGAGTTTTAAAGTTGTGTATTAGTTATAAACAATTTACACTTTAAACCCTGAAGTTTAACATGGTATTATTTTATGCTGAAACTAGTTAAGTACAAGTTTTAAATTAATAGAACTTATATTATTTTTATTTATTTTAAAGGGTAACGCTTATTATGATTATTATTATTAATCTTGTTGTTATTATTATTATTGTTATTAATATTAGTATCACTAATATTATTATTACATTATTATAATAATATTAATAATGATTATTTTATTCAAGATTATCACCACTTTAAATTTTATAATAATAAGCAAACATTATATCATTTATAATGTTATTATTATTATATTAATTTATTAATCACCAAATTAATTATTAAGCATAATAAGCCCTCAAAGTTTCAAAATTGACATAAACGACTCTTTTAAAACTTAACAAGGTTTACTTTTAGTTTAACTAAAATATGAGATGTCACAGTCTCCCCAACTTAAAAGAATTTCGTCCCGAAATTAAGAATGAACTTAAATGAACAAAGGAGTTACTATGAAAGGTAAATGTACAACGGTCAGTGATTTACGTTTGATTACAGATGAGATGTTTTCACTTTATGGAATTTTTACAAGATTCTTAACATAACGAACGCGAAACGTTTTGAGATAAAACATTGAAAAACGATAACGAGCTACCGTGGTACCTTAGATTCATAAGTCACAACTTCTAGAATGTAATTTCGTAGTAAATTGATGTCTAGAAATCAATAAAGGACCAACAATGATAAGAAAGGTTGACCGTCAGGGTTTAAGAATCCCTAACGTCACTATATGAAACGGTCTTAACGCATATCTTGTGAATATATATCACTTCTTTGACCAATCATCGGTCTAAGAATAACACGATATGCGAAGATCTTGAAATAAGATGGTTGGGAACATTATTAAAAGCAGAAAATGAATCGTTCATTCAAAATAACGATCGATGTTTTAACGCCATACCACGGTATACGAATTCTTGAGTTAGATACAAGTCAATTTATCGACCCGTTATCTCACATAAGTCAATATGAGATTAGTCAATTGGTCTATAATGCACCAATTTTTATCACGACGGCTAAAATAAGAGACACTTAGTGAATGAAAATTGGTGCATTATAGACCAATTGACTAATCTCATATTGACTTATGTGAGATAACGGGTCGATAAATTGACTTGTATCTAACTCAAGAATTCGTATACCGTGGTATGGCGTTAAAACATCGATCGTTATTTTGAATGAACGATTCATTTTCTGCTTTTAATAATGTTCCCAACCATCTTATTTCAAGATCTTCGCATATCGTGTTATTCTTAGACCGATGATTGGTCAAAGAAGTGATATATATTCACAAGATATGCGTTAAGACCGTTTCATATAGTGACGTTAGGGATTCTTAAACCCTGACGGTCAACCTTTCTTATCATTGTTGGTCCTTTATTGATTTCTAGACATCAATTTACTACGAAATTACATTCTAGAAGTTGTGACTTATGAATCTAAGGTACCACGGTAGCTCGTTATCGTTTTTCAATGTTTTATCTCAAAACGTTTCGCGTTCGTTATGTTAAGAATCTTGTAAAAATTCCATAAAGTGAAAACATCTCATCTGTAATCAAACGTAAATCACTGACCGTTGTACATTTACCTTTCATAGTAACTCCTTTGTTCATTTAAGTTCATTCTTAATTTCGGGACGAAATTCTTTTAAGTTGGGGAGACTGTGACATCTCATATTTTAGTTAAACTAAAAGTAAACCTTGTTAAGTTTCAAAATTTATTTTAAAGGGTAACGCTTATTATGATTATTATTATTAATCTTGTTGTTATTATTATTATTGTTATTAATATTAGTATCACTAATATTATTATTACATTATTATAATAATATTAATAATGATTATTTTATTCAAGATTATCACCACTTTAAATTTTATAATAATAAGCAAACATTATATCATTTATAATGTTATTATTATTATATTAATTTATTAATCACCAAATTAATTATTAAGCATAATAAGCCCTCAAAGTTTCAAAATTGACATAAACGACTCTTTTAAAACTTAACAAGGTTTACTTTTAGTTTAACTAAAATATGAGATGTCACAACAATACTGGCTCCTCAACAAAGCCTCCGATGCTTGTTAGGAGTGAGTATAACATATGGCAACGCCGAATGCTCCATCACCTGTCTGTTAACAATTCAGGTTGTTGGAAGTCAGTGGTTCATGGACCATATAAGCCTATGGTGAGTAATCTGGTAACCAATGAGATGGTTCCGAAGAAGAAGGAGCAATATTCTGATGAGGATCTGAAACTGTTTGAAATTGATGCTAAAGCCCATGGAATTCTGGCCATGGCACTGCCTAATGAAATCTACTCTGGGCTTATGCATCATAAAACTGCTCATGATCTCTGGGTTGCTCTGAAAGAACAATTTGGAGGAACTGATGAGGTCTTGGCAAACAATAGAGAGATCCTTGCCCAGCAATATGAGACATTCTCTCATAGAAAGGGTGAGTCACTGACTCAACAGTTTGAGCGATTTTCCTGTTTGATATCTGAGCTAAAAATGGTTTAACATGAATATACAAACAGTCAGATGAACAACAGATTCCTCAGATCCCTGCCTGAGAGATGGGACACATATACCATTGTCCTACGCTCCAGTACAAATCTGGACACTCTATCTCTTACCCAACTTCATGGGAAACTCTTAACATTTGAAAGAGAGATAGAACAGAAAAGGAAACTGGCTTCATCTGGGAAGCTCACTGATGACTTTGTACCAGGAAATACTGCTCTGGTTGGTCATGAGTCAAAATATGCTGCATCAGAAGGTTCTTATGATGAGCATATAGATTTCTCTTCAAACAGTGGAGATCATGATTTTGTTGGTGTTGATGGTAATTCAGGGTTTAGTGCTAAAAATTTGTGCTTTTTGATGGA
This sequence comes from Flaveria ramosissima, assembly GCA_025215565.1. NCBI lineage: Eukaryota > Viridiplantae > Streptophyta > Magnoliopsida > Asterales > Asteraceae > Flaveria > Flaveria ramosissima. Next base: position 22,810,464 of record CM046037.1, on the reverse strand, counting down.
TGATTTGAAAGGAATTGCTGATGATGATCTGGAAGAGATGGATATTTTGAGCCAAATGGCATTAATCAATATCAGATCTCAAAAGTTTTACAAAAGGACAGGTAGAAAGTTCCCTGGTCTCTCTGGAAAAACCAAAGTTGGTTTTGATAAGAGCAAGTTGAGATGTCACAAGTGCCATAGACTTGGACATTTTGCAAGAGAGTGTAGATCATCTGGATCTAATTCATCTGCACCCTTTGTGACTTTTCCAAGCAATAACTCACAAACCAAAGGGCAACATTCTACCAGTTCTGATCATCATTCACAAATTCAATCATCTCCTGCATTTTTTGTTCCTCAAGGTCCAATGCCATATCCTTATCCATGTTTTTATATGCCTCAGTCTAGTCAAGTTCCTGTACCCATGGCTCAACAACCACATGCCCTACCTGATCCTCAACCATCTCAACCAAATCAACAATCTCAATCTCAATCACATCAAAGCTTTTTCACACCTGAGGTTGTTGACTGGAGCAGCTTACCAGATGATAATTCTGGTTATTCTGAACAATTGTTTACTGGTGCTGGTCAACATGGTGGTGAAAACCCTTTTGGAAATCTTGCTCTAATGGCCCTGGAGTCTACTGATGGAAATTCTTCATCATCACAAGTACCACAGGTATCTTCTGAGGCTAAGGCCAAGTTGTGTTCTGAGTCATGCATAGTTGTTTTTGTTTCAATTAGGGAAGCAAATGTAGCCTTAATTAATCAAAATCTTGACCTAGAGAAAGTGATTTCCAAAAGAAAACCTGAGTTTGAGTCTGTTTTAAAAGATAAAGATGAGGAGATTTACAAATTAAAATGCCAAATCACTGATGAAAAAGCAAAGGTAGAGGTCATTTTGGAGAATCATAAGAATCTCAAAGAAACACTTGCAGCTACTCAAGTTAATTATGAACGTTGGGTAACGTCATGCAAGGGGTTTGAAATGCTTCTCAGCAAGCAAACAGCTTCAAATGTGAAGTTTGGGATTGGGTATAATCATACTATACCTCCTACAGATTTTACTCCCAAGCTAGAAGTAAAATCTGAAGGAGAAAGCAATTCCCAAACCACATCATCATGTGTTTCATCCTCAAATGATAATTCAAAATCAGAGGATGAAGTCAGTGTTATTACCTCAGCTGATCAAATTACTGATGGTCTCACTGCTTCTAAACACATGATCAAAGAGAAACTGAGCAATTCAGGTGTTGTCCCAAAAAGTATTCAAAGTACTGAAGGGCAAGTCACAACACCTGAAGAGCATTTCAAACCAAATGAAAACAAGCATGGTTTGACAACTGCTGAAAAGTCTATCAGGAAATCCAAAAGTACTGATAGAAAACTTCTGAAGAACAAATCTTCAGTTGTTACAAATCCTTCAGCACTTACCATAAGTACTGAAAGGAAGAAAGTACTGAAAAACAAATCTTCAGTAGTTTCATCATCTTCAGCAGTTGATCAACAAAAGATGAAGAAAAAGCCATGTGAAATATGTGGTCTGTTTAATCATCTCACTGATGAATGTTGGTATAACAAGGGTTTAAAATTCAACAAAGAGAAAACCATTAAAAAGAAAATGATTAAAATGAAAGATGAATTTCAAACCAAGTTTGTACCACAAACATCTCAATCTGGGTTTTTTTTCAAAAAGCTAAAAAGAAGGAAGAGGTTTATCACAAAACAACTGAAAATATTCCTCATGGAATATCAAAAACACAGACTACGTCTGTGTCTTTCAAAAAAGAGGATTTGGTGAGTCACAAGAACAAATCAACAACAAGTACTGATGTGTCAACTGAGCTGAAGGCTTTGACAACCAATCAGACATAACTTGTTATGATGGTTCAACATCTGTTGGGGAGAGTTAACCAATTAGATGTATCTGTGATTAAACCACTGAAAAGGAAAACTAAGCCAAAATCAAAGGAATCCTTTTCAGCACCATCTCCACCTTCAAAAGCTGTTAATCATGAAAAATCAGTTAGTTTAAAATCTGTTGATGAAAACAGACCCAAAACCAAAATGGTTTGGGTCTCAAAGGCTAACTAATTCCTTGTGCAAAATGCAGGGTTCTTCAGCATGCCAAAGAAGCATCTGGTATGTAGACAGTGGAGGATCTATGCATATGACAGGGAGCAGCTCTCTTCTTCATGTTTACTCTCAAGGGAAGAAGGGATTTGTTTCTTTTGGTAATGATGCTAAGGGTTACATCATTGGCAAAGGGTTTGTGTCAAATGGTGAGATAAGGTTTGATGATGTTAACCATATGGAGAACCTCAAGTACAACCTATTGAGTGTCAGTCAAATGTGTGATAAAGGGTATGTTGCACTTTTCACAAGTCAGAACTGTCAGATTTTGTCTTCCAAAGTTCTGAAAAGGATTGACAAGATATTGGATGAATATACTTTCCTGAAGGCCAACAGGATTGGAAGAGTATATGCCTTAGATTTATCAAAGAAAATTGATCTAAAAGGCCATCCATGTGTGTTCTCTAAAGCCTCTCCTCAAGAATCTGAACTATGGCATAGAAGGCTTGGTCATGTGAATCTTAAAAAACATGAATCAGCTTATTCATCATGGTTTAGTGAGAGGTTTGCCATTGAAGGAGTTCAAATGTGATGACAACTGTCCAGCTTGTTTAAAAGGAAAGCAACACAAAGTATCATTCCCTCCAATAGAAGAACCAAAGTCCACTGCCTGCTTGCAATTACTGCATATGGATCTTTTTGGTCCAATAAGAGTGATGAGTATGGCAAAGAAAAAATACTGTCTGGTAATTGTGGATGATTATTCCAGATTTGTATGGACTTTCTTCTTACATTCAAAAGATGAGGCTGCCCAAATCATCATCTACTTTGTGTTGTATGTGGAAAAGCAGCATTCACTTCCAGTCAGATGTGTGAGAAGTGATAATGGCACAGAATTTAGGAACAACACTCCTGATAAATTCTATTTATCTAAGAGAATCAAGAGGCAATATAGCATTCAAAGAACTCCTGAACAAAATGGAGTGGTGGAGAGAAAGAACAGGACCCTTATTGAAGCCGCAAGGACAATGTTGGCTGACTCTGGTTTGCCACTAACCTTTTGGGCTGAAGCTGTCAACACAGCTTGCTATGTACAGAATAGCGTATTAGTACATCAGAGGTTGATGAAGACTCCTTATGAGTTATTACATCAGTTGGCCCCTCTAATTTCATTCTTTAGAGCATTTGGGTGTCCCTGTTATATTCTTAACACAAAGAATCCACTTCAGAAGTTTGAATCAAAAGTGGATGCAGGGTATTTTGTTGGGTATTCATCTACTTGCAAGGCATACAGAGTTTTTAATTGCAGAACAAAGATAGTTGAAGAAACTTTGCATGTCAAGTTTAATGAATCTCCAAAAGACAAAATTCCTCAAAACCCTGTGGAGTTATTTGATTTGGACATACTGCAATATGTTCCATATCAGTCTCCATCTGTTGCTGTTTCTGAGGATCCATCATCTCCATCTGGTGGTACAAATGCAAGTTGTAGTGATCACCTGCCTGTGTCTACTACTCTTGATGTTCCTGTAGCTTCAGCAGTTCCATCCACAACAAATGCTGATGAAATCTCTGAATCCTCTACTTCATTTGAACTGCCATCTCATTCTAGGTTTCAAGAGTCTGCATCAACATCTGTTGCTACTGAATCTCCTACAAACACTTGCACAGATATTATTGAGTACCAAGAACTGAAGAATCATCCCATGTCTCAGATCATTGGTGACATCAATGCTGGTGTTTCAACTAGAAGTCAATTGTCCAATTTTTGTCTCTATGCTCTCTTCATCAGTCAGCAAGAGCCAAAGAATTATCATGTTGCATTAAGAGACAATGGATGGGTTGAAGCCATGCAGCTTGAGCTTCTTCAGTTTCAAAAGCAGCAAGTGTGGGAACTGGTTCCTCTACCCCAAGGTAAGTGTGCAATAGGCACTAAATGGGTGTTTAGGAATAAAACTGATGAAAAAGGTCAAATTGTCAAAAAGGCCAGACTAGTTGTACAGGGGTTTTCACAAGAAGAAGGTATTGATTATGATGAAACCTTTGCCCCTGTAGCTAGACTGGAGGCAATCAGATTGTTTTTAGCTTATGCTGCTTTCCATAATCTTAAAGTTTTTCAAATGGATGTCAAAAGTGCATTTTTATATGGTAAAATAAAAGAAGAAGTTTATGTGTGTCAACCACCAGGTTTTGAAGATCATAAACATCCAGATTGGGTGTATAAGCTTGATAAGGCTCTTTATGGGTTAAAACAAGCCCCTAGAGCCTGGTATGAAACACTATCTAACTTTCTTCTTCAAAATAATTTCACTAGAGGATCCATAGATAAAACTTTATTCATTAAGAAAGTAGGCATGCATGAGCTCCTTGTTCAAATTTATGTAGATGATATTATTTTTGCATCCTCTGATCCACAGTTGTGTGATGCCTTTACTAAGTTGATGCAATAAAAGTTTGAAATGAGTGCCATGGGAGAATTACAGTTCTTTCTGGGTTTGCAAATCAAACAAATGGCTGATGGAACTTTCATTCATCAGTCAAAATACACAAAGGATTTGTTGACAAAGTTTGATTTACAAAACTATAAGCCTTGTTCTACTCCCATGTGCAGCAACACACAACTGGATGCTGATCAGAAAGGTAAAGCAATTGATGAAACTCTTTACAGATGTATGATTGGTTCCTTGATGTACCTTACAGCTTCTAGACCAGACATTATGTTTGCAACTTGTGTCTGTGCTAGATTTCAGGCTGCACCTAAAGAATCCCATATGATTGCAGTTAAAAGGATCTTTAGATATTTGCAAGGAACTCAATCTCTAGGACTTTGGTATTCCACAGGGCACTCTTGCAAATTAGTTGCTTTCTCTGATAGTGACTATGTAGGGTGCAGAAAATCAACATCTGGTGGATGCCAATTTCTAGGAAATTGTTTAGTTTCTTGGCAGAGTAAGAAACAAACTTCTGTTGCTACATCTACAGCTGAAGCAGAGTACATTGCTGCTGCAAGTTGTACTTCTCAGGTACTCTGGCTTCAAAATCAATTATTGGATTATGACATTACAGAGACTAAGACTCCTTTACTGATGGATAGTGCTTCAGCTCTTTGTATTGTTAAGAATCCTGTCTAGCATTCTAGGACCAAACATATTGAGATCAGACATCATTTTATCAGGGATTGTTATGAAAAAGGTCTGATTGATCCAAAGTTTGTGCCTAGTGCTGATGAGCTTGCAGATATTTTTACTAAGCCTTTGGACAGTGCAACTTTCCAAAATCTTGTGCTCAGGCTTGGTATGCTGCAGCTAGAATGATTTGACAACTACTGATGCTCTTAGTTAATAAGTACTGATGAGCATTAGTATACAGCTGTCAAAAATAAGTGCTGATAAGTTATTTTATCTTCAGCAGTTTTTATAACTACTGAAGACTACATTACTTAAAAGTACTGAAGTACTTTATTTGTTGAAAAGTACTGATGTAGTTAAAACTACTGATGTCTTTTCTAATAGATAAGTACTGATGACCAATGAAACATCTGAAAATCAGATAATCTGCTGAGTAAGTGTTAAGGTCATTGAAACAACTGAACTTTGTGAATTGACGACAAAAACTGCTGTTTCATTTCAAAACAACTGAAGCCAAAACCAAGTCTTCAGTAGTTTAAAACTACTGATGACTAACACCAAGTCTTTAGTTGTTTCCAACATCTGAAAGTTAAAACCATGTCTTCAGTTGTTTTCTAACAACTGATGACTCACACCAAACCTTTGAGTTGTTTTCTTTCGGCCGCTTCATAACCTATAATACCTAACCCTAACTTCAACCTTTTCATAAATCGTTTTCCAAACGTTCATCTTCCATAAATGGCGACCATGCAACTCAAACCTCGACACAACTGTGTTGCTTACCTCACCAAATCAGCCTTTTGGACTAAGTTTGATGCTGCCATTGATCTGATGGTTGATTCCCAATACCACACCGCCTTTCTTTTGAATACAACCATCTATCCCGATACCCTTCGCCAATTCTGGGCAAACGTCACTGTCCATACTGATGAGAATGATGACTCGATCACTCTCCAGTCGTTTGTCAACCAGAAGAAGGTGGTCATCACTTCTGATATCATTCGCCAAACCCTAGACCTGAATGATGCCACCTATGTCACCAGATACCCCAAAGGCACCATTGATTTATCATTTGTTAACCATGGATATGAGGGTGACCTAAGTGCTACCACTATTATGAAGAAGATGCTGAGCGTCTCATCTTTCATATGATCTATGTCTGCCTTGCCCCCAAAACATCTTCTTGGGATCAAATGTCATTCAAGTGGCAGCAGGTATTGTACTCTATCCTTGAACGCCAAAGCTTAAATTTTTCTGAAATAATATTTTTGGAATTAAAAGATCTGGCAATGAAACCTGTGGCTAACAGATGGATATTATATCCAAGGTTTCTTATGGCCATAATTATTAATCAACTAAAATCTGATGGCCTTGTTGGCCTTGGAGTCCCTGCTATGGTAGTTTTGCCAGAAGTATACTTCAGGCACAACTCAAACCCACAACTCAAAGAGGCTGCCAAATTGCTAAAACCCAAGCAGAGGGAACCCACAGCCTCCACCTCCAGATCTAAAGTCCCCTCCAAACCAAAATCCAAGCAAACCAAAAAGGCTACTCAGGGAGTTGAGTCCCCTGATGATGCCCCTGCAACACAAACGCAGGATGAAACTACTGGCAGTAATCCCCTTGTAGTTTCCGAGACTCTACTAGCTGAAACCGCTCAGGTATCCTCTCAACAGGATCCTGATGCAACCAAAATTGGGGAAACCACATTACTGGAATCTCTCTCACTTGAGAAGATTGCCATTGAAGAGCACCATTCACCCCAGGCGCAATCCTTTTCACCTTTATCTCCCACTGAAACCACCCCTACAAGCCCAACTGCAGTCATTGCAAAAGTGCTGACTCAACTACATTCCTCTACCCCTCCCCAGAAACCTATTACCACTTGGAAAACCTCAACAGTTGAGGGAGAGGATTATAATGTGGTTGACAACCCACAACATAGGGATTACAAAGTTCAATCTCCCGGTGTAGAGGAGGAGATTAGAACATCTGGTGAGGCTACCTCTTCTCCTGTTTCAGCACATGAACAGGATGAAGGTGGTATCATCTCTAAGACCTCCCCAGAGGCAACTGCCAATGAAGGACTTAATCCTGAGGCAGGAAGTCCCCAGTTCCAAGACATAGGGGCACATGTGAATACTGATCTACACTCAGCACATGTTCATCCTGATTTACTCAGGAGGTCAGCTGATTCAACAAAGCCTGATGATGACCTGGGCTTTTTTCTTTGATGTTCTAGCCATAAACACCATTCTTGAGGCTGAGGTATGCAGACTACAAGAACTGCTTGCCAAAATGTCTCAAGAATCAAGTCCATCTGCCCCAATTCTCCCACAGATGGCAGCTTCTTTTGAAGCCTTCCCAAACACTGAGTCACTCTCAACAAATCAGCCACCAGCCTCTGTTTCAGGCACCATTTCTCAGGGACAGAACCCCTCTGAGCAAATGGTTGCTGCCTTTAAATCCTCCTTACCTCTCATCACTCCAATCATCACTACCATTGTACATCAAACCATTGATGAGAGGCTTTCCTCAAATCTTCAAACCCTAGTTGATGATGATGTTTCCAAGAAACTTTCTGACATTCAAACCCCTGAACCCAATGCAACCAAAAAGGAGGAGTCTAAGTCAGTGAAAGAAGACAAAAGAAAGAGAGTTGAAGAGGAAAAAGTAAAAGAGAAGAAAGAAAAGGAGATGATCACTTATAAGAGAAAGAAAAGTGCTGATCAGACTGAAGATGAGAAGAAGTTAGAAGAACTGATCAAAGAAGCTGATGAGCAACATAGCAGATCTATGGATAAGATAATTGATCAGCTCTTCAGACAAGGCTTTGACACTGCCAAACTTGACTCTGAGATCAGACGGCTAGAGATTCAAGAAATTGAGAATAGATGGGCCAGTTGCAATGAAAAAGAAAAGGAAAGGTTGGAAGCTATGATCAGATTCTTGTCAAAACATTTGGGAAGACCAATCATTGAAGTGAAGTCATGGTCCAGAGACAGTATTTTGGAGATAACCACCAAAATCTGTTCTTCTGAAACCTTCAACAAAGGATTGATCATAGAAGCTCTGGATGAAGCCGATGCTGGGAAAAGGTCTGACATGGCAAAGTTATCCAAAGCCTCCCTCACAACCAAAATAATAGAGCAGCCTTTACAATCTCCCTCACCAAAACAACCAACCTCACAACCCTCAAAACAACCAACCTTACAACCCTCAAAACCAACCTCACAACCCTCAAAACCAACTCCTTTACCCAAGAAACCCACTCAATCAACCACCAATGATGCACCTAAGAGGAAGAGAAGGGTGTTGAGGATGGAAGAAGAAGAAGAAGATGATGAGGATGATAGTCTGCCAATTTCTGCTGTTATTAAAATGAAGATGCCTGAGCCTAGGAGTCAACCAATAACAATCACACCTGACACCCAAAGGCAAATGGTAAAAGTGAAGATTGAAGAAGATGAACAGCAAAAACAACATGATGAGCAGCTGTTAAGGATGGTTGATAAGGAATTTCCTAAGTCTTCATCCATACAAGCTATGAAGAAACATGCTCAGAGGTTGTATGCTCTCAGATTTACATTTCAATATCAGAAAGAGAGAGTGAGAATTTGGTCTGACCCCAGAGTTAGTGACAGAATTCATAGAAAGAATGTTCCAAGTAGATACAATGGCCAAGTAAAGAAGACTGTGGATGCTGTGATAATGCTGGCCATTGTAGTGTCACCCTGGGAAATCCTTGATGACTTCAAGCGAGCTTACAAGACTAAGATCACTCCAAAAACTTTGCTAGGAAACAAAATGGTGAAGAAAGGGTTAATTTACAAGAAGCTTGAAGAAATAAGAAGAAATGAGCTCTAGTTGTTACTTGAAGGTACTCATCCTGATGAGTTTGCATACAGAGAAATAACAACTGTGGAGCTAAAGAATGGAAAGAATGTCAGATACTTATCTGAATATTATGGGCCTGAGTTCTTCTTTGAAAGTGAAGCTGAAGAACTCACAATGGAAGAAAAAGTTGTTCTTCTTGAGGCCTATGTTAGAGAGTCTTACAGACTCATCATTGGGAAGTAGGTTTCATGATTGGGATAACAACTCTGTGTCCAATTCCCGAAGACAGAGTTCCCATTCATTCTTTGCCAATCAAACTTTGTGAAACCTTTTCCTTGGCCTGAGCTTATTTTGGAAATTTCTGAGCTGATCCAGAAAATGTGTCTGCCAATAAGTGGGACTTCAATAATCTTAAAGGTTTTGGCTGCATTGGTTCAGGGGGGGTTTGTTGGACCAAAAGAACCAATGAGCCAGATCAGAAAAACCTTTAAGTCCCACAGACATCAGAACAACTGAAGTGATCTACATCTGCTGAAGACAAAGTCTGAAGACAAAGTCTGAAGATAAAGTCTGAAGACAATAGCTGAAGACAAAGTCTGAAGACATATGCTGAAGACAAAGTCTGAAGACCAAGTTCTTAGAAGTTGTCTCAAACAGCTGAAGTAGTTCTTTTCAGTAGTTGTGATATTTTACTTTTCAGTAGTTTTTTTCAGTAGTTTTATTATTGTAAAACATCTGAAGTTATTACACTTCAGATGTTATAGCTTCAGTAGTTGTAATTGTAGTTTATACTCAGCTTTTTGTGAAGGTGTCCTCAGCTGTTGTGGACATCTTCAGTAGATTAGTTTGCTTTCAGTAGTTTGTATAAATCAGTTAGATGTCACTATCAAGTGACATCAGCTGACGTCATATTCCTTTATAAAAGGAATGTTGACCTAATTGTTTTGTAACCGAAGCATTTGCGTGAATGAAAATATTCCATTTGCAGAAAATCCTCTCTCTATAATCGTCATAGTGTGATTGAATATTCATACTTGTCTTGCTTAAATTTGATCTAATTTGTGTTATATTCCGCTGCAAATTCTAATCTAATTGATCAAACTAGATCCGATCCTTTCAAAAAGAGAAGTTCTAAGACAATGGTAAATTAAAACGAGCATAACTTGAGTTAGGAAAAGAGTTACGGGGCCCACGACCTATCAACGGAAAGATCTCAAAAAGTGAGGGGGTGCCGCCACCGACGCCACCGGCATCAGTAAACCCAAAACCTGCTGACCGACGCCTCCTCTGACACATATCCTGACGCCGGGGTCCGGGTTTGTTGAGATTTGACCTAATTCGAAGGGTTTTAAAGGGGAATAAACCCTAGGACGAAAATTACCTCCTTAAACATCAATATTGGACGAAAATTAGGCATCTTTCATCATTCTCAAGCTCTTCCAACATCAAGATCATCAAAAACAAGATTCATTCAATTGGCTTTGAAGATTCAATGATGAGGCAAGGCTAATTCATTTGTGATTCACTTCGGGAACGGGTTTGTGCAAGTTCTTATTTTTCTTAGTTTGTAACCTAGATTTGAGATTGGATCTTGAACCTTTTAAGTTCTTTTGGATTTAATTCTGAAAGTAACTAGGCCCAAATCAGCATGAAGCCCATAATATGGTGTAGTGGATGTGGAGGCCCAATTCTGAAAGTGACTAGGCCCAAATCAGATCCAAAACCGGAACTGTGAGAAGATATGGGCTGTTGTGGTGTACCATTCATATTTGGTGGTTGAGTGAAAGGCCCACCAGTAGGCAAATGGGGAGAAGGGCCCAATAATCCTGCTGAACGGTTAAGTGAAGGCCTATTGTGATCGAGATAGTTTCCACTGCCTCCATCGGAACTGTAGCCTACACCACCAGAAGCGGTGGCAGCAAGATGAGCAGCAAATCGATGTTGCGGCTGAGATGGTCATCGCTGACCGCCGCGACCACCACCAGACCTACCACCTCGTGTTCGATGACTGCCACGCCAAGATGAACCTCCATTAATGTTGCTTCGAGAACCATCAGTTCAAAAGAAAATTAGGAATACGTTGTTTCGAATGTTTCTATTAAACTACTTTTGTTGTGTTTTCTTTCTTTAAATATAAACTGATGCTACTAAACTGATTGTTTATGTCGTTCTTTCTAATTAAATAAGATCTTTTTTAAAATTACATAAAATTATGATTCAAATTTCTTTATTTATCTTAACATCACATATTGGATGACAGAGAGAAATATTGTTAACACAAACACAAAAGCACTTTACAACATTTCTTTGTAAAGGTTTGCTAGCTGCTAGTGGGCCAATTTCCAACCTCTCAAATTCTTGAAGAGTTGCCTTCCTATTAAGTATGAACCCCACAAACGCTGGCATACATTCAAATCGTCATAAGGGTCTACTTAATTTTAGCTTGGGTGGCTAAATACAGAAAGCACGATTCGGCGCCTTCAACATGTAGGAATTGTAATAAGAGTTTCATGATACCTTTCGTATCGTGATCACACTTTTAAATTAAAGTAGTTTTATTGGTACTAGCTTCAAAATGTTTAATATATTGGATAAATAAGACGAATAGTGTTTGAAATCAAATATGAAAACAGTGTGACCATTCATACCAGATATTAAGAAAAACCTATCCTTAAATTGGACACATGAATTCTTTGTATATGGATCAAAACGTTATATTGATTAACTGAATAATTATAATATGTTTGATTGGCAATTAAACAACTTCCATAACTGAATAATTATAGATGTTTGATTGGCAATTAAACAACTGGAAGTTACAATCGTTTGTAACTGCATCATTAATAACAACATTCGGCAGTAAAATAGTTAACACTGAACTTCAGTTTCTATCAAAAACAAAGTTTATACCGAATTTTTATTTTTACCATCTAACTTTTTTTTATTAAAACTAAAGTTTCCGTCTATAACCAAAGTTACTACCAAACTCTTGTTACTATCAAACTTTAATTACTACTGAACTTAAGTTATTACGAGGTTTATTTTCACGTAACTTTCCAAAAACATTCTGATTACAATTTTTTAATGTAATATAAACAGGTTAAAATAGAAAGATTTTCCTTGAACCCTACCATGAATTGCCGCCCCTTGAAATGGCTAACTAGAGGCATTGCCCTTGGACGCCCGTGGTTTGGTAGCTCCTTAGTTCTTGAAATAATAACATTCTCAAAACAAGCATGCATTTCGTACTTACCAACTTGTATGATGTTAAACTATATATAATCTCATATTTAGTCATTAAGTAAATCAAATTACATAAAAATAGCTAGATGGCACTAAAATCACCAACAGATACCCTCTTACGATAAAGAATGACGAGTTCTAGCAAATTGGAGCTAAATTCAGCATACGAATTGGTCATGTTGAAGGCATAACATGGGTCTGTCAAGCAACAAAATGGTAGGGTGATCCTGAACTTAAGGAACAATTATCTAATACATCTACGAAGCTATACGTACTAGCATTCGAACATGACATATACAGAGAGCTTAGAAAACGGATAACTTTTAACTAGGAGGAAGCAACCATTAGACTAATGTTTAAGGCCCCCATTTCGGATCTTTCCGAATGAAATACTTTTCCAATCAATAATCAATTTTTATCAAAAGTGGGATTTTTTAATCACGTGTTATCTTTCTAGGGATAATAATTATTGATGCAGTCGGAAACAGAGAGATAGATAATTGAACCTGTTGATTCAATGAGAATACCAGGAACAATTCTTCTAACTATCGTTGATTCACAAAGAATACCGATAATCAGGGTTTACACTCACACACACAGTGATAGAGAGAAAAACAGATTTTTCATAAACTTCCATAAATCTTTCACCCATCTCTTACAAACATATAAAGAAACAAAGCAAAAATCGTATGGGCCACAAAACATAAGCGGGCCGAAAACTGGGCCAAATGTAAAGTTCAACAAAATATAAAAATAAGACAAAAATGTAAATAACTCATAAAATAAGCCGTTTTTGGGCCGAAGCGATGACCCAAACCGCCTACGGAGACTTCTAGCCCAACTTATGGCCGTTTCAGTGAAGCCCCTTTTGATAAGCGATCTTGGGCCTCCAAAAAGGCTAAAGCTTGCTCATCCACACTTGGGCCCGCATCATTCCCCCTTGGGTAGAAAAAATTCGCCCTCGAATTCCCAACGGCCTCATCATCAGAAGAATCACCATGATATGGCAGCAAATGTTTCACATTAAACACATCAGAACACCAAATATGGCTAGGCAACTTTAGTCGATAGGCATTAGGATTTATCTTCTGCACGATCTCAACAGGACCAATCTTTTTGGCAGACAACTTGTTGTACCCCCCCCCCCACTGAAAAACGATCTTTAGTTAGCATAGCCCAAACAAAGTCACCTTCTTCAAAATCAACATGCCTTCGTTTTTGATTAGCAGCTTTCTTGTACTTGGCATTCGCTTGGGTCAAGTTATGATGAACAACTTTATGAACTTTATGCAATCCCTCCACAAAATCTTGAACCCTTTTGGGAACTGAGCCAGATGCAGGAAGTGACATTAAATCAAGTGGGCCTCCAGGTTGAGAAAAATAAACAACCTGAAATGGACTAAACCCGGTACTTCGATTAACAGCATGATTGTGAGCAAACTCAGCTTGGTATAGTTTCTGGTCCCAGCTTTCACATGATCACCAACTAGACATCGCAGTAAATTACCAAGTGAACGGTCCACAACTTCAGTTTGGCCATCCGTTTGTGGATGATAAGCACTACTAAAACTAAGTTGGGTATTCACCATCCTCCATAGACTGAGCCAAAAGTGACTCAAAAACCGGGTATCCCGATCAGAAACAATAAAAGAAGGCAATCCATGTAAGCGATACACATCACGAAAGAAAAGTTGTGCCACATTAACAGCATCAGTTGTCTTCTTACAGGGAATAAAATGAACCATCTTAGAAAACCTGTCAACAACGACAAAGATAGAGTCGTTACCCCTTTGTGTACGTGGCAACCCCAACACAAAATCCATGCTAATATCAACCCATGGCTGCAAAGGAACCGGCAATGGCATGTAGAGGCCCGCGTTACTAGTTGTGCCCTTAGAAACTTGACAAATACGACACCTCTTAACATAACAATCCACTTCTTTCCTCATGGTAGGCCAGAAATAAGAAGCTTGTACCAACTGTAGAGTATGATCACGACCAACGTGCCCTTCCCCATGCAACTCTTTAATAATCTGTAAACGCAGACTAGAATCAGGAATACATAGTTGATTCCCTTTGAACAGAAAACCATCTTGTACAAGAAAATCTGACTTCAGCCCAGTCTGCACATCCTGCATAATAACTGAAAAATATGGATCAATGGATAACTGCTCACGAATGACATCTAAGCCTGGCACATCAACCCTCATAGACACAAGCAGATTACTCCTCCTGCTTAGGGCATCAGCAACTCGGTTTGAAACTCCAGTCTTGTGTTTAACAACAAAAGTAAACTTTTCAAGAAATGCTAACCAACGCCCGTGCTTATGTGACACCTTGTCTTGTGTACGAATATGCCTTAAAGAATCATGATCAGTGAACAAAACAAACTCTTTGTGAAATAGATAGTGACGCTAATGCTTTACAGCTTGGACCACTGCATAAAACTCCAAATCATAAGTACTATACCTCAACTTTGGACCTGTCAATTTCTCACTAAAGTAAGCAACAGGTCGACCACCTTGACTAAGCACCCCACCAATCCCGACCTTTGAGGCATCAGTATGAAGTTCAAATACTTGAGAAAAATAAGGCAATACCATAATAGGTGCAGTGGTGAGCTTGGCTTTTATAACTTGAAAAGCAAGCTCGGCCTCTTTGGTCCATACAAACGTCTTCCCCTTCATATAGTCTGTCACTGGATCCATAATAGAACTGAAATGTGGAATGAATCTTCTATAAAAAGAAGCAAGCCCATGAAAACTACGAACTTCAGTAATGGTAGTAGGAGTTGGCCAATTTGTAATAGCTGCTACTTTAGATTCATCAACTTGTATTCCCCCGCCAGAAACAACATACCCCAAAAACAGAACTTTAGGGGTCATAAAAACACACTTCTTTGATGCTGCATAGAAACTATCCCTGCGAAGTAAGGACAAAACTTGCCTGACATGCATGAGGTGCTCACTAGAAGAAGCACTGTAAATAAGAATGTCATCAAAATATACAACCACAAACTTCCCTATAAAAGGTCTGAGCAACTGATTCATCACACGCATAAAAGTGCTTGGTGCGTTTGACAAACCAAAAGGCATTACCAACCATTCATACAATCCTTCACGAGTTTTGAAGGCAGTTTTCCATTCATCACCAGGCCTAAGACGAATCTGGTAATACCCACTCTTCAAATCCAACTTTGTGAAAATGGTAGCACCACTAATCTGATCAAGCAAATCATCAAGTCTAGGGATAGGAAACCTATACCTCACAATAATCTTGTTGATAGCTCGACTGTCAACACACATGCGCCAAGTGCCATCTTTCTTTGGAGTCAACAAAGCAAGAACAGCACAAGGGCTCATACTTTCACGAACATGACCCTTAGATATCAACTCCTCAACCCGTCTTCGCAACTCCTCATGCTCTGCTGGGCTCATCCTGTAATGTGGCCTGTTAGGCAATTGTGATCCAGGTTCTAGATCAATATGATGTTGGATGTCACGCAAAGGCGGCAAACCATCAGGCAATTCAGTGGGGAAAACATCAGAAAATTCTTCAAGTAGAGGAACCATAGCATCAGGAACATCAGCACCCTCAACCACTTCTTTACCTATTAGCAAAAAAACATCATCCCCAGCTTCCAGCTCATTCTCAAACTGAGAAAGAGTCAACAAAGTAGCAGTAGGTTTGGTAGCCACTTCCTTGGGTTTAGTGGGCAACAGTGTTATCTTCACATTATCAAACAGGAAACTATACGTATTAATCCGCCCATTATGTTCTATGTTGCGATCATAGTCCCAAGGCCTACCCAACAGCAAATGGCATGCATCCATGGGAACCACATCACACCAGACTTCGTCCTTGTATGTTTTACCAACAGAAAAAGGAACAAGGGTACGCTTGGTTACTGGCACCTCACCTCCCTTCTTAAGCCATTGGAGCTTATAAGGCTTAGGATGGTTCTCTGTTTTCAGGTTCAACTTTCTAACAGCCTCTTCAGAAACTAGATTGTCACAGCTCCCTGAATCAATAACAAAAGTACAAACCTTCCCCAGCACGGTACACGTTGAATGGAAGATGTTATGCTTAAGCCAATCATTATCATTTGCCTTTGGTGTATAACATGAACGTCTAACTACCAGGCATGTTCCCACGTCTTCAGCCACCTCCTCTTCCACATACTCAAGCTCTTCATCAAATATTGGAGTGTCTTCATAATTTTCATCAGCCTCACCACCATCTTCACATTCTTCAGGGTCAGCAAACATATTTCTTTTACCGGCTTTCTTACATTCTGACTGTCAATGACCAGTCTCCCCACAGTTGAAACACTTCATGCTACTACCGCTGACTCCTTTAGAAGGTGGTCCACTAATACCAACACCTTGTTTTGTTTGGTTAGGCACAACACGAGATGCCGTGTTACTCGAACCCGAACCTCCTCCAACAGAAGATGAAACACCACTACGCCGGTTTTGTTTTTCAAAAGCTAGAGCACGTTGATGAGCATCAGAAAGTGTCACCGGATCAAACATGTTAATGAATTCCATGATATGAACCCTTAGTCCACCAATGTAACGGGAAACGAGTTGCTCTTCAGTTTCTTGAATGTCATTTCTTGCAATTAATTGGTAGAATTCCGTTATGTAGTCCTCAACAGACTTGGACCCCTGTCTTAAATTTTGTAACCTCTGGTACATTAATCATTGATAATTATGAGGAATAAAGTTGGCCCTCATGCACTTCTTCATCTTCCTCCAAGTTGTGACCCTTGGCTTTCCAACTCTCTCCCGAGTCAGTTTCAATTGTTGCCACCACGCAGAAGCCCTTCCACGTAGCCTGGTAGCGATCAACGAAACCTTTTTGTCTTCAGGAACCTCTTTGAATTCGAACACTTCTTCAACAACAACAAGCCAATCAATGAATTTTTCCGGATTCAAAGTATCACCATCGAATTCAGGAATGCTGGTTCGCATTCCTGCCTCCCAACGCCTATTATCACCCCTATCACCCCTTCGATTCTGCGGTACGTGTTCATCAGAAGAAGAACCGTCACCCTCATAAAACGGATTTTCATCATCAGCTACTTCATGACGGTTACGATTACGCCCTCCCTGATTCATCAGATCTTGCATTTGATCAGCCAACTGATCAAAAAATTGATCTAACCGTTCCTCCATCCGTGCCATAATACGCTGTTCCAATTCCTGCTCATGAACATCATTAAGAGGTCTTCTCCGTGTAGGCATCTTGATCAGAAAATTTGGCTCTGATACCAACTGATGCAGTCGGAAACAGAGAGATAGATAATTGAACCTGTTGATTCAATGAGAATACCAAGAATAATTCTTCTAACTATCGTTGATTCACAAAGAATACCGATAATCAGGGTTTACACTCACACACACAATGATAGAGAGAAAAACAGATTTTTCATAAACTTCCATAAATCTTTCACCCATCTCTTACAAACATATAAAGAAACAAAGCAAAAGTCGTATGGGCCACAAAACATAAGCGGGCCGAAAAATGGGCCAAATGTAAAGTTTAACAAAATATAAAAATAAGACAAAAATATAAAATAACTCATAAAATAAGCCGTTTTTGGGCCGAAGCGATGACCCAAACCGCCTATGGAGACTTCTAGCCCAACTTATGGCCGTTTCAGTGAAACCCCTTTTGATAAGCGATCTTGGGCCTCTAAAAAGACTAAAGCTTGCTCATCCACACTTGGGCCCGCATTAATTATGTAGGTATGTAACTTATATATAACTTAATATATAAAATCATATATAAAGTATTCATGTTACACTACTAGATACTTGCGACATCTAAGATCATCATAAATCAGTGAATTTAAACTTACACATCTTTGCAACAGCTATGTATGAAGTAAAAAATGCCCGTTAACTAGTTATTCACTCTTATGACGTTTTAAGATTCTTACGGTTTAATCTCTGTCGAAGAAATTCGTCGCTAATACAAGCTTTCATAGTAGTGAATTATGCCTACCAAGTGTGTGATATTCCTTTTTTATTTGTTCAAACACATCTAGCGTCCTTTTGTCTTGCATCATAGTTTAAAATGAAATATAGAATTATGTTTATTCCCATTCTTGTGTGCCTGAAAGGATAGAAAAGGTAGTACTATATTATAGAAAATTTTAGGATACAAAGAGGTATTTGTTTGTGTGAAACGGAGTAAAATTGTCATTGCAAAAAAGTTAATAACCAATTAATCACGCAAGAGAGATTATACTTGTGTATTAAATATCACACGATATTGAATTACTATGCATAATTTCTTTGTGCGTGATAATTTCACATTTGTATGATAATTGCATTCACACGTGAATAATTTCAACTCATAGGTAATAATTTCATCCCAAACATTTCTACTTGCTTAATTATTTTACACACTTGCACATAAAAAATTAAACATTGTATTTTAGCTTTTCCTATTATATTATATTATAATTGCAATTTTATCATATTTAACTATGGATCCAACATCAAGTAATGGTTAATTAGCTTTTGTATATATACCAAGTCATAAGCACATACCCATATAGACCCACAACTCACCCATTCTCTCTCAAGATTTTCTTTCTGCAAAGCGAAACAATGGGTGCACTTGATTACCTCTCCAACTTTTGTACAGTCACAAGCACCAGCACCACAAGCAAAAAAAAACCAATGCAGGCATACAACCCCCCTCTCTTTCTATCTCTCTTTATCTTTCTCTTTCACACTGACATACAAAAGATGGATCTTGATTTCTTTTCCAGACAGTTGAACTCAAAGTCAAAATGGACTGTGAAGGATGTGAAAGAAGAGTCAAGAATTCAGTTAAGCACATGAAAGGTACATACATATGCATAAATATTCATCTTTTATAATCTTTCTGTACATTTGTTATTCTAAAGGTGTTTGATTCTGGTATGTTTACAAGGTGTTAAGACTGTGGAGGTTAACAGAAAGCAAAGCCGCGTGACGGTTACCGGATATGTGGATCCAAATCAAGTGTTAAAGAGAGTGAAGAGTACAGGCAAAAGAGCAGAATTCTGGCCATACATACCTTACAATTTGGTCAGTTATCCTTACGTGAATCAAGCGTATGACAAACGGGCTCCTGCGGGTTACGTTAAGAACGTTGTTCAAGCCGTCTCAGCTCCAAATGCTACTGATGAACGGATGACTTATCTATTTAGTGATGATAACCCTCATGCTTGTTCGATCATGTGACGTGCTATATTTAGTAATAAACTTGTGTTGGATGTCTTGTTACTTGATTGTTTGCTTTAGTGTTATGAGAAGTACAACTATCATGTGTAGAATTACTTTTATATGAAATTTCTCATGTCTAGTAATTAAGATATAGTTTTTGGGCGTGTACTATACCTGGGCTCGTGTAAGTGAAATTATCAATAATATGATGACATATTCGGTGACTTCAGTTCCGTATGATAGATCTTTAACAGTTTTACTTTATTAAATTATAATGTTTTGTACATTAATTACATCATAAGAATAGACTAATTATTCTTTAACCCCTACTATTTTCGGTATGATGGAATATTTTCAACAAATATATCCAATAATATCTCACTCGAAATACAATCTATATATATAACATTTGAGAAGGATGAAACGAAGGCAAAACATCTCCTTGATATTTCCAGCTCTGAAAGTTAAAACTCCTTTTTTTCTTTTACAAGTAAAGTTTAATGATTCAGATAATATAATATGTGGATGTGGCTAATTAAAGTAGTCGAAACAAGCAGTAAGACATAAAGTGCTAATAATAATAATAACAATAATAATAATGATACCATATTGATAACTTAAAAGTTGTAAGATCGAATACTATCGAGCTAAGGATAGACGATAAACTTTGAATCTTCAAAAGGTCAAAAATGAATTGGATGGTGGTTACTGTATATCTTAATGATGTATGCTTGTTCTTCACCCATATCCGTTTTTTTTTCAAAAATAATTAATATCTGGTCTTACTGTTCTTATCAATAAACTTTTGTGATTCTTCAGAACATTCTACTTTACTTTCTTTCACCATCACACCAGCTATGCCGGATATGTTCGTTTGTCATCAAACCATTCAATACTAGGATCAAAAGTTAATATTGATCGTGTTTTATGCGGTTAACTTTATCGACGAGTGACAACAACATGCGTTTAGGTAGGCATCGCGTAGTGCTTACCTAATATTCATTTCAACAAATCTTTGAGTGCACAAATCATACGCTTATGTGACACCAAACTTCGATCAGAATGATTTTTTAGAGTAGAAAGGAAAGGAAGAATGTAGGGTTGGTAAAAAGTCAAATCCATATAACCATTCAAAAGGGAAAAACATGATGTATGAGAATCTCTGTTTTGGTTAGAAAGAACAAGATTCTTGGTTGCCACTTTAACCCCACGTAAGTTGATGGGAACCCTAAAGCATTATTGTTGCTCCATTGCCTCTTGAACTTTACCCTTTCATACTCTATTGGAGCTGCCTCTTAGTATTGCATGATACGACAAGAAGTTAAACAGATCGACTAGCGTTAGAGTAAAAGGGTTACGGTCTTAAACAGTTTGACATATTAATAACATGATTAAAAATATGTTCAAATGGATTCAACATATTTTAGTTTTAACTTATTGTATTAAAATAACTAATAGGTTGTCACGACATATTTTTACGACTCGCTTATCAAAATACGTAGTTTTATAAATAATTAATAATAGAGTAAACTACATAAAATGACCAGCCTTTCTCTATATAAATAATTTCACTTTTCAACTTTTATTTTTATAAATTACACTAAACAACCTTTATGTATATTGTTTGTTTCATCTTTAATTTTTTAGTATAACGGTCATTAATTTGCATTGTTAAATTAGGCTATGGTTATCAATTAAGGGTAAATGTATTAAAGAACATACATGCGGGAACATAAATACTTAAATTGAAATGGAAAAAGAGAGGATAGAGAATCTGTTGATAAGTTTATCTGTATCCGAGGTATCTATTCGGTTTGTATCAAAAACAAACCGATGTATTCGAAAGATATGATCGGTAAAACATTGAGATCAACTAGTAACACCTCAAACAAAAAATGATTGCACCGTATGATTTATTTGTTAATAATAAACTTAATTTGTTGTCCTTAATTTTGTGACGATCATGTTATTCATAGAAATAATAAATATTATGAAGATGTTATGATGAAATTATCAAAACTCGTATTGAATATCTTAAAAATTAATTACTTTTTACATAATAGTAGAACAACTATAAGTTCTTCACTTCAAACTAGAATTGATCAATTTAAAAAATTTAAAACTAATTTTGGTTTTCTATTTAGTAGAAAAATGTTCTTAAGATCCATAAATGAAGAAACTTTAAAAAGCAAATTGTATTGATATTGAAAATGTTCTAAAAATGATGATAATGTAGAATTAACGGTTAAATCTATTTCAACAACTAAATTTTTTATCAGAAATTGCAAATATAAAATATGATACACTTTTAAATATATGATACACATTTAAATATATGATATTCTTTAATATATATTAACAATATGATTCTTTTTCAAATGCATACATTGTATACATGATTCTTTTAGCTATTACTATAAACATCACTTTGGCAAAACGAATTTTTTCTTAATCAAAAGCTTATATACAAAAATTCATCTAAGATGTACAATGTCACAACAGAGATTAAACTCTTTAACTATTTTGACGATTAAAAAAAATTTTAAAATCAATTGATTGGCGAGTTTATTAAAGAATTTCCAACAACTAAAGCTAGAAAAATAAATTTAATTTTAAATTTATTTACTCAAATAAATTAAAACTTATTTTCGTAAGTTATTTTATAGCATCTTCAAAGCATAAAAAAATAACTCCACCAATTATAAACTTTTTAGTCTATTTTTTTCGCTCTCAAGTCCGAATAAAAGAGAAGGTTTTTAACGAGACTTCTAATTTCATTTTTTAAGCCTTCAAAAACATCGAGTCGCTCCTCATCGCTATATCAATATGTAAATCCCGGATGATCTTCTAAGATTGTCTTCTTAGGTTGAAATTTAGAAATTTGAATGACATTATATGAGATTGGTGACCTACTTTTTGAAATCATACCATCCGTGTACTTGTAAAGCCGTCTGTTTTTTATATTGCTCGCAAAATGCCAATTTACCTCAATAATATAAAAACAAAAGAAAAAATAATCCTCTTTTATGTCCGCTTTTCTGATTTAATAAATAGGAGCAATTGCATATATCCTTTCACAAATTTAATTAATTGTATATTTACTCAACTTAAAACTTAAATTGCATTTATCCCCTCTTTTAATAAAAGTTATTGCAATTTTGCCCATTTTAATTTATTTTTATGATTATAAAACTTATAATGACTAATTTACCCTTATACTAGTTTATTAACTCAAGAGAACCCATATACGTTTATTTTTCTTTAAAGTAAACAAGAAATAAGCAACATGTTAGCATGTATATAAATTAAAGTCTTGCTTAACATCACAAACCACCTTCTGCAAAATCATTATTTAAATTAGTTGTTCATCCTGAGTAAACTATATTGAACGAAACAAAAGCGAATGGGACAACAGTCATAATCTTCTCAACATGAAGTATTATTTCAAATATTCAAATTTGTTAAGGAGTAAAAGATCAAAAAATTTTCATCAAAATATTAATAGGCAAAATAACAATCTTTAAATATGAAATGTATGTTGCAACTGTAACATAAAATAAAAAAAAATGTCAAACTTTCACATATTATAAGACCAAAATATCAATGCTCGACTTTGATTAGTTACTTGCACGAGATTTTGTACTATTTTTTCGTCCCTTTTTTCTTGTTGATGATTGATCTTGAAATGCTGGATTTTTGCATGTTTTTTCATGGTGTCCATACTAATAACAACGCCGACATTTATGTCTTTTTTTTGACTCATCATTTGGTTTAATTCTTTCTTTCTTGGTCTTCCAGGCGGCCTTTTGATAGTAGGTGGGTAAATCTTTTCCTCGGAATCCATGTGCAACCATTGATCATTCGCGGGTATGGGAGCAACTTCTAAAGCATACGCCGATTTAAATTTCTCAATAGTGAAGTAAGAATCAACAAATTTGTCCCAATTTACGTCCCTTGTGAAAGCAATAAAAGCAGCTGCATGCACACATGGAATACCTTTAACTTGCCAAACCCGACAAGTGCATTCTCGCTCATCAAGTAGAACCTCCCAACGCTTTCCCATGCGTTTTACTTCAGCTCGGTTTTCACCGCTTCTAGAAACTTCATACTCACCCAAATTCTACATACAACATAGAAAAAATATTAACTAGGTTCACATAAACTTTAATCTAAATATATATAACTTGCAATAAAAAATAACTCTAACCTTTGAGATACGATTGAGATATCGCTTAGTATTAGGTACTAATGTACCCTTCCATTTTTTTAGAATCGTTCTTTTTTTATCAAATCGTACCATAATCTTCTCTATAATGGAATCAAGAAGGTTAAGGCAGGCTGATAACGCAACTCACCAATCCAAGAATTAAATGCCTCTGATATGTTATTAGTATTGTAATCACACTTGGAAGTTGTCCCAAACTTGTGATTCTCATTAATGTATGTAAGTGCATCTTTACTTACTTCACCAATTTCAGTTAATAATCTTTCATGCTCAGTAACATTATAAGTCTTCGTAGCTAGCCATAAACTTCTACTAAAAAAGTCACCATGAAAATATCTTTTAAAATTGCTATACAAGTGCCTGATACATTCTCTGTGCTCAATACTAGGATAAATTTGTGTAACTGCAGCTTCCAAACCTTTTTGCATGTCAGATGATATAACAAGTCCATTCGGAGTACCAATTGATTTCTTAAGTAACTCAAGAAACCATATCCATGAGGTTTTATTCTCTGATTCAAGTACACCATAAGCCACCGGGAAAATAGAATTGTTACCGTCAACACTTGTTGTAGCGACTAGTACCCCATTGAACTTTCCTTTTAAATGACAGGCATCAAGAGCAATGTAGGGACGACAACCACTAAGAAACCCCTTCAAGCAAGCTATTAGTGAAATAAAAAACGTAAAAATAGTTTTTTGTTACCATTTCTCTCAAAGTCAATGTCAACAACACTTCTCGGGTTTCGCCTTAGTAGTTCTTCTTTGAAATCATTCATCTTGATGAACGAGTCTTCCCACTTGCCATACATATCAGTGTAAGCTTGTTCTTTCCCTCTAAAGACTTTGTAGTATGATATGTCAACATTGTAATTCTTCATAATCCATTTTTGAATTCTGTGGCAGAGACATCCCCATCAGATTTTAGTTTATCTCTAATCACACTAGCAATCCATCCTTGGTTGCAAGCTTATTACCACCCTTATTGCTTCGAGTGCAAGAATGTGTGTCTGTGAATGTCTTAACCTACATACTTTGTATAAGCAAACAATTAATTAACAAGTACAAAAATAATTATTAATAATCTTCTAAATTCACCTCAAACGTAATTCCATCTTGCTTGATAGAAGCATGTATTCTCCATTTGCATTCTACGTTTACACAACTTGCAGTGACTCGTGTGGGTTCACTTTTCTCGAGGAAGTACGCAAATTCATTAATTAATGCATAATGGATCAATGCTCTTCTAAACTCAATAACATTTTCAAATGTTGAGTTCACTTTGATGGTTGGACTTTTCTTGCTATAAGTTTTCTCTTGAAAATCATGCATGTCAACTTCATTATCACTACTATAATGACTATGATAACTTTCATCGCTTAATGAATATTCTGATTCTTCCTCATCATGTGGTTCATCATGGACTTCATGTTGATCCCTGTAAAAGATATACAATTATCAACAAAACTAAAATTGATGAAGAAAGTATTAAACTTTTATTATAACAAACTTTTACCTTTGGTTGATTGAAATTATCTCAAGATTATTACTCATCGTTACATAAATAGTTAATTCTTTTTCCACCTCATACATACTAAGCATCGATTGAAAGTCCTCATGGGAATCAAGCTTGATAAAGGATTGCTCCGCGGAGTACCTGTCAACAAAATAAATTGAGAAAACGAGCTCTTTATTTGATGGATAATGACTTGTAACCTCCTCAATTAAATCATTAAAGTTGTACGTGTACGTGTCAATGTATATAGATTTTTGATAGCCAAAACAATATCGTTTTTTAAATGAGTTTTTAGCTAACCGGAAGTAGCCTCCATATTTCAGTCTTATCTTATACTTGGACGTTATTTGGAACACATTTGGCTCCAGTGTTGGTGATTCATCCCTAATCTCCCATGTTGGTGCAAATGAATGATGCTCGTCCATCTTATATAACCAAACACATCAACGAAAGAAATTAAAAAAACAAGCATAACTAAAAAAACATGCAGATAAAAATTAAATATGAATAACTATTCCTATTGTGCATAACCAAAAAGCTATGGCACAAAATTATGCTAATATGAACAATTATATTGGTGGCAAAATCAATAAATATTCATACTGTGAGGAATCAAAAACAAAACATAATATATAATCAATAAAAACTACATAAAGCTATGGCACCAATCAAGAACGTCCTACTGTGGCATATAATAAAGCTATTTAATACATTGAACACTAACTCTATAATACAAACTAATTAAATATACTCAATAACTAACATACCTTATAATAATATCCAAGCAAACTTGGATTGGTTGTAGTTTTTTTAACGACAGGGATGAACAAATATTAGGGTTTTTTTTGGAGAGATGGAATCAAACTTATTGGTCTTATATAATTTTAATTGGGTTTTTTTATTTATCTTAATAAGGGTAATTTTGTCATTAAATGAAATTTTATTAAGGAAGGGGAAATATGCAATTTTAAAGTCAAGTCGGGTAAATATGCAATAATGTTGATTTATAAGGGGATATATGCAATTTCCCTAATAAATATTATGTGATTATTATGTCGAAAGTAAATCTATATTATTATAACTAGGTTAGTACCCTTGTATTACACAGCTTAAGTAAATAAAATATTAAATAATTAGTAATACAAATTCATGCCTTATAAAATCATCAGTATGATTATAATTACGTATAAATAGCTACTTTAAATAAATAAACAATAATGTATTTTTCTTAAACTTTTGTTTTACAAAAAGTTATTATTTTTAAATATTTTGTTTTAAGAAAAATGTTTTTTTTAAAAGATCATTATATTTTGTATTTTATAGAATTTTTGTTTTTAAAAAGTGTGTTTTTAATAAAAAAATAGGTTTTTAATTTTTAAATTATACATTTTTTAATTTGAAAATGGTATGAGTAATATTGTTAGTATTCAATATTATTATTAATAATATAGGAAAATGAGAAAATTAGTATGATGAGGCTTACAATTATTTTACGTTTATTTTAGTTTTTTTAAAGATAGATAGATAGGCTAAATATACATTCATTAAACGGATTATAATTAGTAATAAATATGATGAGTTACAGTATAATATTTTAATATAAAATATAATTAAATTATATATACATAATAGTTCAAGAAATAAAATAATTATACTATTTTTTTAACTCTCTTGTCTAAATAGTTTCATTTTTAAATATTTGTTTGAAGTTTTTTTATAAAAAATATTTTTTTATAAAAATCTTGTTTTTTTAAAATCTTATCTGTAATTCTTCTGTTTGTTTTAATAAGACTGTTTTCAAAAAAGTTCATCTTTTTATTAATTAAAAAAAATGATTTAAAATATTTTGTTTAAAAAGGTTTAGTGCTTTAAAAAATTTCATATTATATAATTTTTTGTTTTTTATTATTCAGATCTTAATTTAAAGATGTGATTTCTAATTTTCTTATAAAACCTATTTTTAGAAAAGATAGCTTGATTTTAAAAATATCTAGATAAGAGAAAATATAGCAGTTAATAAAAATAATTTTTAATAAAAGAGAGAATTTTGTATGAATATTTAAATTACTATAATACTCTTTTAAAGAAAAAATTAATATGTGAATGTTTATAAGAATGACAAGTAACAAAAAAGTGGTTCAAAAGAATGACAAGTGACAAAAAAAACTTGTTTGATTAGATATTATAGTTATAATGTTTTATTATAAATGGTCTAACACCCACCGGTCCTAATTTGTTACAACATGATGACCGGCACTATTAATGAAAGTTAAAAAGTCATATAGATGTAATGACTTTCAAAGTATATTGCAAATTTTTATCAAGATATGCTATAAGTTTTTTTTACTCTTATAAAATACAATAAACATGTTTAAGTAAGTTTGACATTAGGAGTTCAATCAAATATCATTCGTTTTACATATCAATTTATAATTGATATATGGTATAAATAAGGGCACATTGGTATGCACATACTTGAACAGATGTATACATCACGCGTCTCAAAACTACTATTCAATAATATACACGAGTAGCCATTGCATAAAAATAATTAAACAACAAAACTTGTACCCTTTCACGATGATTGCTTTAACGACAATAGTTGTCACTAATGAAAAATGTGTCTGCCACGACCCTATAACGAGAACATGTTGTTGGTATAAGGTAAAAATTAATTTGATAAAACTTTTTTTTTGTTGATTGAAAATGTATTTAATTTGCTCCCTACTTTATAGCATATGTCTACTACTATCCTATAGCAACAACATAAAGTCGGTATATTGTAGAAACTAATTTATCAAAAAAAATTTCTGTTAATTGAAAATACATTTGCCCCTATTTTATGGCAACAAGTTGTCGTAGCTATAGGATTATCTATGGTAACGAAACCTATCCCGACTGCACTAATAGCAGCAATATGTCGTCATGCCTACCTTGGGTTATCTCGTTGCCATAAGCTTTTTCTTGTAGTGTTAGTAGCCGTGAGAGAAAGAAATAAAGATAGGTCACATAAGAGTCTTCTTTCTTATTTTCAAGGCAATATAATAGGACTAACGCAAAAGGTAAGAAGTTATTGATTAATGAAGCTTTAATTTTAAATCCAACGGGTTGATATAAATTTTATAAAAATCAAACCGGTACCACTCATGGTGTGAATCACATAAAGAAGTCGACAATGAGCAATTGGCCCACCCCACTTACTCCCCAATCCAATCTCATCCAAACACTATCCCACCATCCTCTAATCGCAATCAAACTTCTTATTCTTTCAATCATCATAATCCATCAACTTTTAATATTATCTTAAATTTTACCCCATAACATAACCATCAACAAATCCCCTAATAAACACCTATGCAACAGTATGGGGAACACTGTAGCAGTTGCAGGTGGAGGAAAGAAGAACAAGAAGAAAGCAAAAGTGATGAAGATCGACGGTGAAATCTTTAAGCTCAAAACACCCATCAAAGTGTTTGAAGTGATCAAAGATCACCCAAATCATGTGCTTTTGGAATCGAATACCTTTAAGCGATTCGGAATAAGAGCGAATCCGATGGATCCTGAAGAATATTTGGAAGGAGGAAAGATTTACTTTCTTGTTGAGTTACCTGAGCTACCGGAGAAGAAAGGAGTGAGTAGGAGGGTGAAGTCTGAAGTGAATTTGACGGAGAAGGAGCGGCGGGAGCTCGTGATGATGTCGGTGTCATCGGAGATGACGGTAGTTAGGCCGGAGAGTGGTGGTGGTGGTGGTGGTTCGGTGAGGGTGAAGGTGAGGCTGCCGAAGACTGCTGTTGAGAAGTTGATCGGAGAGAGTAGAGATGAAGGGGAGCTGGCGGAGAGGATTGTTGATTTGTGTGTGAAGAAGAAGGGTGGTGGTGGTGGTGGTGGTGATCGCCGGCGGTTGGGTACGGTGGAGATGAAGGGTGGTTAGGGGTGTTTCATCATTCATGTTTGTGATGGTTGTTTTGTAAAGGTGGTTAGGTTTCTATGTTTGGGAATGTAAAAATGTAAATAAGATTTCTTTGAATATGTGCCCTCCCAAAAAAAAAAAAGATTATTTGAATATGTTTGTGTTTGTGTCAATCTATAGTTTGTCCGGTAACCAATCATAAATTTGATCTGTTTATGTCTATTTGGATTGTTTTATAAATTTTCTTTTGTTTTATTTTTTTCCCAATTTTTTTCTAATTAATTTAATATTTAAAGATTCGTATTTTTGTTATTTATGTCTTCGTAATTTATTTAAAATCAACATAAAAGTATATGATATTTTCATATTTTGTTATAAATTAGAACATAAATGATTCTAGTTTTATTATTATTTATGGCATTCTGCACCTCTTATATTCTGTCCAACTGTTCTGACCAGTCTGATCAAAGGGGCGCTAAAGTGGTTGGTTCGCTGTTAGATAGGTCAAATTTTGGAAACACTGGTTTCATTAAAAACAAGTTTTATTTTGACTTCCGTCGTGATCATACGGTTTTTAGGTAAGTTCGACGCATTGACGTGATCTAGCCCACACCCTCTTGGTTACAAGCGAGGGTCATCCACTACCACTAGATCGAGGGGTGTGACGCTCCCTATCTTGCTCCCCCAGTGATATCACATGTGTTGTTATAGAATATAGATGTGATATTGATTTAATCTTCGAAGG
Source organism: Flaveria ramosissima (assembly GCA_025215565.1). NCBI lineage: Eukaryota > Viridiplantae > Streptophyta > Magnoliopsida > Asterales > Asteraceae > Flaveria > Flaveria ramosissima. Next base: position 22,780,583 of record CM046037.1, on the reverse strand, counting down.
ATGGTCTAACAGGTCATTTACATGTTGCAATGCATGCTTGCATCTTAGGCTCGGGAAAACTAGAACAAGTCTACCTGAATCAGAGATCCAGCCCACCAAATTGGTTATATCAACATGGAATGTTTTACAAGTTCACTACAAGTATTGGGCTTATCAAACCATAAAAACAGAATTAATAGTCCAGCGGCCCAAACATGCACATACTCTTTGCTCCAGCAGAATCACACCAATAGAAGAATCAACTCAAACATATGGTACACACACCTTTGAACCTTGTGTTAAATGATGACAAGAGATAATAATATTGGATGACTATAGATGTGGCCCTAACTATGTTCTTAAGATTTAAAAGTACATAAAGGACGTAGTAAACCCTAAGTCAATATATACATTATACATCTTATCTTATCATGCATAAAACAAGAACAAAAGATTTATAGTATGTATTCTGATACAAAAATATCAGATAAAGACAAGAATTAAATATTTTATCATTATTACCTACTTAATTATTTAATTATTGTTTTCCTATTCTATTGGGTTTTTGTTTTTTAGTTTGTTTATGCCTCTTAGACTATAAATTAGGAGTTTGCTTATTCATAGTGAGTTTTCGTTGATTGAATTAAATTAAAGAACTTGTGTTCTTGGAACCTTTTGGTTTGTTTATCGTCTTTGATTAACTATTTATTCTTAGACATTTGATCGCTTTAGAATCTAATCATATCCACTCATGATAGGTTACATCATAACCATGAAGCTAACTTATAAAATTTGGCGTGAACATTTGTTTAACAAGAAAACCTTCGACATAAGATCTCAAACCCGAATGATCTGTACAGGATATGCTTTGTGTGTAAAAGTAATATTTATTTCTCTTCACAAAACCTTGAAACATAAAACATACAGACACTAGATCTCATTTTTAGGCGAGAGATGCAAGTACGATTCTAAAAACAGTCACTCGTCTTATACGTCTCTAAACAAAAGAAAATTTGGATGGAACGTTTAAACAATAAACATAAACTAGAGATAATGAAAGAAGTTCATATATAGGTTCACTTGAACTACAAACACAAGAAATTGTGGAATGGAATAATAATAATGCAAAGGGAAAAGAAGGTTCTTTTAGCTTTGATGAGCATATAAGAAAGGCAAGTGAGTCTTTGATCATCACTTCTTTACAAGGGTATATGATTCCCATCTCTTAGCTTTTCAATTGCTTCTCTTTCAACCATTAAATTATTTGTTTTCCTTTTTAATTTTATTGATCTTCACTTATCTTAAACCTCACTTTTGTACATTAAGTTTGTACTTGTGGGGGGAAAATGTCTTTCAATACTTTCTGTAAAAAAATACCATACCACCTTTAATTTAGAAAAAATCGTATTTTACACACACACACACACACATATATATATATATATATATATATATATATATATATATATATATATATATATATATATATATATATATATATATTTGCTACATTTGTAAAAGCTTTTCTATTTCTCCCATAGATGATGGCAGAATGGAAATTAACACAACTTATGCTTTATTTTTTTATTTTAACCTGAAAATAATTAAACACATAAATAAAATGGTAACTCCTTTTCTCTCATTCTTTTTATTTCTTATTTCTAATCTGTTGAAACCAATTTTGATGAAGCTATTTTTCATAAAATGTTTTTGATGGCGTCAAAGATGTTATAAATACTCACCATATTGTTAAATTTTGATCATCTCATAAAATATAAAAGGATTGTTGACACCCGAAGTATATTTAGCATAGGAGGCATCATCATAGAACATTAAATATTCTCATAACATTAATTTAGAACAAAAGTGAACCGCTCTTTATTTTTATTATTATTTTTAATTTATCAATGCTTCATAATTTAAATCTTTATACATATAAATTCATATGGGTAGGTTTTATAAAACCATCAAACTAATTTATTCATATATTTTTTTAATTATAACGTACCTGTTTACTACACATATGTAAATTATACACATAAATAAAGTTTATCCACGTCTTTTTCAATTTCAGAATATGAGAAACAATAACATTATATTCTTCTACGCGTTCTAGTAATATACAGAAACCCTGGCTGTTCATCATTACCTAAGATATATTCTAACTCTTTATCTTATAATATTATATTACTATACTCCCATGCATGTTCTATATATGAGCTCTATTTCTTACCTTATATCTCTCTCTGCACATACACATACACACAAAAGTTCAAGTGTTGAAACATGAAGCCATCAATCCAATTTCCAATTTTCATCATGATTATTCTCACAATATTATCATCTATCAACGGTGACAATCTTGAAGAACCAAATACAGTGCCTCAATTACCAGATTCATCGATAAAATGCGGTTCATGCCCCTGCATAAACCCTTGTGACATCCCACCACCGATTCCACCACCCCCGCCACCATCACCGCCACCACTGCCACCATCACCACCACCAGTACAGCCATGTCCATCACCACCACCACCCCCACCGCCGCTCCCACCACCGCCACCACCACCTTCACCGCCACCAGTAGTCCCTCAGTGTTGCCATCCTGTTGAAGTTAAACCACCACCTCCACCGCGGTTTATCTACGTCACAAGCCCACCTTCGAGTGTGTATCATCCTCATCCCTTGCAGATTTACTCCGGTGTTGGTGGTGTTACTTGTTGCTGGATTGTTGTGGTTGGTTTTGTTGTTTTAGAATGGGTGTTGCTTTGAGGTATTATTAGTAATTTTGTTTGTTTAAAGTTTCATTTATTTGGTTCTATTTTGTTAAATTCCATTTTCTAATTAATTGTTAGTGAAATAACTCATTTCTTTACATGATTAATCAAATATTAAATTCATTCAGTTCTTCCATGTAATGGTTACGTGGTATGTCTCGTTATTTTGAATATTACACTTTTGTATATGTGCTTCCTAAATGTTTTTGTGAATCGATCACTCAGACTGATTGATACATAAAAACGCAAAAACAAAATTTAGGACCGTCACATGGAAACACGGGTTATATTTGGAGAAGCGGTTCTAAATAGGGTGTTATAAATAAGTTTATGGGTGTTTATAACTAGTTTATCATTATGTAAAAACATCGAATATGAACGACAAGTAAAGATAATAAGAATTTGCATGTTTAGTTGTATATCGTGTGGTCGTATATTCCAAATACATTTGAAATTAATTTTGAACTATATTTTAGAACAAGTATGGTTCCAAGTTCATTAAACTAGATCAATTACACCATTGCTTATTTAAAAGGGAAAATTTAACCTCCCATTACTTAAACTAACATGTATAATATCAAGAACATATAGTATATGTAAAGGTACGTGGATCGATAATTAAAACCATGGTTATATTCGCCCTCTTTAGCACTCCAAACTGTTGCACGCACACCACGTATTTTGAAGAAAGAAAGATGCCTCAACCCCTCTTCCCCATAACGTTATAACAACTCAAAAGCATATAGTTGTTTTTTTTATAAAACTATACTTAGGATATTTTAAATACTAGTTATTGCATTATATTTGATAGTTTATAAGGTTTATGCACTCCTATTATTTTGTGACTTTTATATAATTTTGGTATGATATTGTGGAATTTGAATGTGTGGTTAATTAACATGAAAAAGTAGACATTCTAAAAAACAATTATAAAAGTAAAAAAAATGTAATAACAGTAAGGGGCTGTTTGATTTCTCTTACTCGGTCAGAAGGTGATGACCGGGTAAGAGAGCTTGTTTCAAAACTGACCCGGTAAGAGAGAAAATAAGCATGGGTCAGTAGCGTCGGACCGGGTCAGACGCAAAAATATGATAATCAAACACGCTGACCGGCCAAAATGTCTGACCGGGTCAGTGGGTCAGACATTTTGACCGGGTCAGAAGCAAATCAAACAGCCCCTAAGTAGTAGCAGTACTATTACATACATGTAATCACCCATTTACATTAGGCATGTGTCTACATGTAAGTTAAATAAAAAAAAGTCAAATGTAGTATGCCTTGTAAGGTAGCTTCTTCATACTATGCCACATACATAGTGAATGAATTCATGAAAAACACTAGAAACAACTTTCTTCATTGCAACATCTTGATTAGTTAAGACTAACTTAGGTTGTTTCATATGAGCTTTAAGAAAACAGTTAATCAACCATTTGTATGATTCAACAATTCCGTTGGATAACAGTCCCACACCAAATGTTAAGCATCTTTATGATGAGCAACAATGGTAAACATGACAAATATCATTTTGTACTATATTAATATAAAATGTAAGTTTCCTAAGTAACTAAAACCACTTAGTTGTTCGTATTGCTCATCGTATCAAATGTCAAATGCTAAAAGATCACCAAATGTATTATAACTCCACTTCGAAACGTCAACGACCCAAAGTAAATATCAGTGTTCACCTCCAACAAACCATAGTAAATTCCAATTATAAATTTACAAATTGATTGTACGTACATCAAATGAGTCTACAATAATTTGGGCATCTCTTTCAGGAATAAATTGTCTTATATCCCTGCTAAAATTTGTGAATCTGCTTTTGTACCATGGACCCACCCTTCAATGAGCATTGCATCTTATGGACCACGTTGGTTCTATTTATTCTTAACTTTATGAAGAAGCTATTGATAATAAAACTAAACTTCCTTTGTTTCATTGTAAAATTCATATGCTCGGCATTAACAAGACCTTCATTATGACTTTCAACAAATTCGTATAGAATAAAACTTGAAGAGTCAATTTGATATGTTCTCTACATACTAATACTTTTAGGGAACGTTTAGTTGGAAGAATGAAATGTAATTGAATGAAATTGAGAAACTAGTATAATTTTCAAGTAAAATTATGTTTGAGTTGGTAATAAAATGTAAACCCAAAGGAATGTTTCATTTCAAATTCCTTTGGGCCTCAAATGTTTAACACATAGAGTTAAAGAGCACTCATCATATCTTGGCTTAGATCTCCGACGACAGCGTTGCGGTGTTTCATGAAACTATTTTGATTTCTCCCTCTTTTTGCTTTGATTGCTTCTTCTTTATCTCTATTTGCTTTACATGTTCATTATGGATGTTATTATCATGGCTCTCAGGTTATATATTAGAAATTCAGTTGAATGATTTATAATAGGGTTTAGAAAGTTCAGTTATTGAATATCCTTACCGCCTAACTTCGTAAACAATGGCATACTCAATTCTCCTTCAGGCTTCAGCAATTTATTAATTGATTCATTTGCAACTACCACTTGCTCTTTTTCACCCTTTATTCTTATGCATGCTCATATATTAATATGTGAATAACTTTCGATTTAGGCTCAATTTAATGGGATTGAAGCAGTTAGGGAAAAATTTTGCTCAATCATGCATATTCTCATAATATGAAACTTGGTATTTTAGTCTGCATTACTTAAAATATGTATATGGGATGGAGTTCAGGGAAGGTCTACATGGTGAATAAATTTTATCAAGATTGGTGCCACCAAGCTACTCATCCTATTATGATCTTACATAACAATGATGTGTAATTTTAAAGTGTTTCAAGATTGTTATTTTCTTACTCAATAGAAACATTTTAGCCAAAATTTCACAGGCACGTTCATAAGATTTGAAAATAAATTCTAAAATGAAAGCAAGTATTTGAAAATAAATTGCAGCAATGGTTTTATTTATTTATTTATTTTTTTATTTTTATAATCTTCAAGGGATATTAGTGGGCTAATAAGCATTGATTCCCGACTCAAAAGTTCAATATTGTTCTTTTTTTTCTATTCTTAACTCATCTAGTCTCCACCACAACACAGGGTTTTATTACTAGTTTAGTACATAGAATACGATCGTGAATACTATGGTCAATTTACTTTTATAATTTTATATGTGAGTAAACTAGTAGTAATATTTGTTTATGTATGAATATTTCATTCTTCATCCTTTATGCTTTGTGTTGCGATCCCATCTTTAAAGATTATAGAATGAAAACGTTTTTTTGGTTTTGATTGTTTATGTTGTTAACAGTTAAATATATGCATGGTGGTGTTTTTTTATTTGTATGAAATATGGTAACAATAAACAACGAGGGTTTAAAACACTGAATTTCGAAAAAGGGCCACAAATTTTACTTCGCTTGGGGCCCTTAGAATGATTGAGCCGGCCCTGTAGTTAACCTAAAATGATAACGATACGTATATGTAATCAGTTGAAAATAATAATTATACAAAAAAAAATAATAAGAGATAATTTACCAGAATACATTACTAGCGTACACACATGTATGAATAATAATCATAATAATATAATAATAACAATAACACAATTTTATAATATATTGAAAGATGCAGAGTTCAAGAATATTAAATTTATATGTCTCCTCCTATATTACAAATAAGAAAAATAACCATACATATACAACACTTATACGTCAATGATATAATCTCATCTAAATTATCATGTTAATGTATATTACACATATGTAGTCCTATATATTACATAAATATATCATGGTGAATCTTATTACTTGTTATTAACAAATTACTTGAATGGTTAAAAGTCAAACCAATATCACCACTTGAACTCATTTGCGCATTAGTTCCATAAAGTTTTGCTATGTTACTTGATTTTTGCAAGAATGGTTGGGTTTCCATAGAATGTAAGCCATATTAATTGTAGAATTTAAAAAATAAGGCGTTCATAATAGCATTAACAAAAAGACACAAAATCATAAAATTTCAGTAAGAATACACGATATCCGAATAAAAAGTTCATGAAAATACATTCAATGTAACATCACAAAAATCAATACTTATGAAAAGAGATGGTCATGAACTTTAACTTGTAAACCTTACGATCCATTACTATATGGTTGTTAGTAAAGTTATTCAGAGGGTGTCATGTATCATCTACAAAGGTTATGGACTGTAACCTTTGAACATTATGATCTGTAATGTTGTTCAAAAAAGACTACAAACAGAAGCCTTTTTCTCTCGTTTGAGAGATAATTCTAAAACTTTAAATGTAATTAAACGCTTCATTGAGTGTGAAAACCGACTTGAGTTTTGTTGAGATACAGGCCAAAGTAGTGCTATATAGCAGAAGATTATTGTCATGAAAGGTAAACATTCTCCTTAGTATAGGCTTTAGGATTATGGGTCAGATGAGAAACCTAAAGAACGAGTTAAGTACCCACAGGATAAATAGGTTAAATACCAAGGATATATGTGGGTAAAATACCCAACAAAGTATGGGAGAGATACTCTTAAGAATAAGGTTAGTTACCAAGTATAAAATAGGGTGAAGACCCTATGGGGATTATTTCAGACCTAATCCAGATAAAGGTTAATACTAAGCTAATATATGATATGGTGATCTTAATAGGACGTATATGTGACCCCGGTTATGGATAGAGAGCTAAAATTAATATTTTCACAGTTGTGCTTTAGCTAGTAACTGTTCTTGAATTATAATTTAAGTTTTTTAACATTTCACATGTGACTTTACTATATTTCTTTAATCTTTAACCTTAATATTACATATACTTTATTTCTTTAGCTATAAGTTCTCGGTTAAAACTATATTTATCGCATGCTATACGAAGGCATCTATACACGTATATATCTATGGGTTCACATGAGAACATAAACACTAACATTATAACTTGTGTGAGAACTTACTCTCCACGCAAGAACTCTCCAAGGTGCGGCAACTTGCCGTGCAAGTTATCCCCATCACGCGAGAACTATGAAAGATAACCGTTTGTCGCGAGAACCAGCCTATTCACACGAGAACTCAGTCTCCGCGCGAGAACTATTCAGCTGCTAGAAACTTCATCCCCAAGTTATCAATTCTTTAACTACTTTAACGCCCAAAAACGTGGTATAACAATCTATACCATTATACTTTATAGAAACACTCATTAAGGTATGCATATTAGTCCCAAATCATGAAAAACATGTAAAAAGAGAGGTTTAAAACTCACATTTTCATATTTTGCACAAGAAAAACACTGAACCAATAGTCTTTCGATAAGAAACTACATCATGTGCAATATCATTACATACTATTCATAAATGCATTACTTAATCAAATATCATCGAAAACATACCTTAGACACCACTTAGCACCGGTTCCTCTCTTCTCAAGCACAACAGAAGGAGTTTTCGCATAAAGTGAAGAAGATTGGGTGCTTGGGCCTATTTATAGTGTTTTCCCACTATTCGCAGTTGTTCTTGCGCGAGAACTCTTAGTCACGCGCGAGGCACCTTTCACGCGAGAACTTTGGTTTTGTTTGAAGATTTCGGGGTGTTACAAACGTGCAACTTTCCTAGCTAACCCTTGATCAAAGGAATAATTACGTGTAAAGCAAAATGTTAATGTGTCGTGAATGAATATTGGTAGGTGATTAGGCTCGTTCATAGAAGACACTCCACACATAAATTTCTTGTTTGAAAAGCAAGCTTGTCTTTGAATGTAAATTCTAGCCCCTTTTTTTATGTGTTTTTAGTTAAATGCAAAGTCATACCATTATGGTTTTATTAAATACATGATTTTGAAAACAATCCTAATTGATGGATGATGAGCTTAATAATACGTATGCATGTTAGCATGTTTGATATTCTTATTGAATAGTTATAATAACTACTTATAGTTGTTTGATAATTTTATGGCATGTATAATAGTCTATTATGGTAGAGGTCTAGAACATTATCGTTATAGATGCCCGTGTGACCGAGATCTAGCATTTATTACAATAACTTATTTGTGTTGTATCAGTCTAGCACATTCACATGCTATATTTTACCAATGTCATAGAGATCTAGCACTATAATGCTATAGTTGGTGCATGTGGAGGTCTAGCATTTCATGGGTTATTGTTTACCTATGTGATAGAGGTCTAGCTTCAAGATTTTATAGTTTGCACATTCAGTAAAGGTCTAGAGAAAATAGAAAGGATTACTCTAGTATAATTAATAGTATACTAATGGCTATATGTTTATGTATAAATGAAATGTATGTTATGGCTATATGGCTACATTTAAGATGATACATGTATATGATATGTGCCATATAATTGGTTTGAGCTATGGTTATGTTATGCTAAGTGATTAAATGTTTATCATACTCTACTATAATTAATAGTATACTAATGGCTATATGTTTATGTGTAAATGAAATGTAAGTTATGGCTATATGGCTACATTTAAGATGATACATGTATATGTTATGTGCCATATAATTGGTTTGAGCTATGGTTATGTTATGCTAAGTGATTAAATGTTTATCAGTTAATAAATACCTAAACGTTGCCTCAAGCCTAGATTTTGCTCAACTTTTTTGATTTTAGTTTATATGTTATATAGAGGCACTTATATGGTGAGAAGGGATTATGATGGTTTGGCATAAAATAGGAGGCTACTCGGTTTATTCCTTGGCATTTCCTATTTACCTATACGATGGTTTGATTACAATGGTATTTTTTTTACTTTTATTCATTGAATTGTATGTTTTCTTAGAAATGGTTGAATGTTCCACTGCGAATGTTTCATGGAATTTTGGTTTAATGATTTATGTGCCTGTTTGAGACTAACTAAGAGGTTTTTCAATTTGGGGCTTTTTAGTTATGCATGTACTTTCAAGTGATATATTCAAACTGAAGAGCAAGTATGGATCAACTCATTAGGAATACTGATCAGACACAATACCGAATAAATTACTATAAAATTTCCTACATACTTCTTTGTAAAGATAAAAGCAAAATATTTTGTACGATTTTGGTTTTTCGTCGAGTGACTCTGCTAACTTTTAATAACAAACTGGCATTTTAAAATTACGATTGGTACATTCAATAATCATGTTGAATGTTGGAAATTAAACATCCTGCGGTATGGATTAATGATGATCATGATTTTCTAGTGAAATTGATGGATCGTATCCTCTAAGTTTTCCGACAAGGATTTCTGAATCTTCAATGATATTTGTTTTTTCTTTTAGTATATTTTTTTTTTAAATTTTGGAGCCTTATCCTTTTTAGTTAATTGGAGATTATAAAATATGTACATTCTTGATAATAAATAAAAATTAAAAGTAAAAAATATATATATAGTTAGATGAGAAAAAGTTTTCTAGTTTCTCACAAAGGGGAAGTTGATTTTGATCCTCCTTATTCACAGAGGTTTATAAAAACTCTAATAAATAAGAAAACTTAGAAACCCTTTTTCAACGATTGATCTTATTTTAACAATACCTCATATCAATTTAAAGCTTTTTTTAATAAATTAATCACATTTAAACAAAACCCGCAAAATAATAATTATATACAAACTTAAAAAATGGACATTTACATATCTTTTCTTTCTAAAGACATTAATTACATATTAACCAAGTCAAAAAATCAATTACATATTTCCCCTTTCTAAACCATCTATATTGCATATTTACCCATTTATTAAAATTATTTATTGAATC